>BMAU01002043.1:0-362203 GCA_019973935.1 Trichonephila clavipes | reverse complement strand
GCTATATTCCTTATATATCCCTATACTGTATGCTTTATGAATCAATAAAAAATGTACAATTTTTAGTTAGAAACCTGTGAGTTTTATGAAAATTACTTCGTGTGTGAATTTTGGGATACCCTATATAAGATAAATAAAATGTATTCTAACACACTTGCAGTTTATTTTATAACTATTTTGTTTAAATGTTTGGCAAGGCATTTTAAATTATTCATCCTATACATATATACATACAGCAAAACGTAATGGAAAACAATACAAAATATGATAATAATGTATTTTTCAGAGAATAAAAAAAGATATAATATGGTACAAAAATTACATATTTAGAAAATACAGGAATATATCTCACTCAGTATGGTTAGTTGCCTGTCAAAAATTATACACTAAATGAACTAGCACTGAGTTGAATATTATTTCAGGAAAATAAGTTTGTTCCTATCAAATTTTGTGAAAATTTTTTTTATTTATTTACCTAAAATAAACAAAAAATAAAAACAATGGAACACTTTTATTGCTTAATGTTTACATAACAAAAAAAGAATTTTTTTTTAAATTAGAAAATCTCAGACAAAGGTTTTATTCTTATTTTCTTCACACACATTATGCGATATAATTTTCTTAAGTGGTTTATTCTGTATATAATTCAAAGTTAGTGGATAGATATATGTCACAAACTTCAAAAAACAGTTATACTCATTTCTAATTTACAAGAGAAGTTTTTATAGAAAATGTTACTTGAAAAGGAAGGAGAGAGGGGGCAGAGAGAAAGAGCAATGCAAATTAGTTAAAAAGTTATTTTTGTAACAAAATTTTCATCCATTACCAGAGTTATTAAAATTGTTTTATCTGAAATCAAATTGATGCACTGCAATTTTTTAAGTAATGCTTTATACAAAAGCGAATTTTATACAAAAACTTACTCTCTAGGAAGTGGAACTGCAGGAGCCACAGATTTAGTAGTATTATTAACACTCGAATTTGATGTACTTCTAGAAATATTGCTTTCGGATACATTGTTTCCATTTTTTAATTGTGTTTCTGGTGTAACTGCCTTTCCTCCAGCCTCTTCTAAGTAACCCTACAGATACATTAAGAGTATTAGAATTAAATAATACATTAACAAGAAAAAAAGTTCTTTTACATGCAACATCAAGCAAAAGGCAAATGAAAAAATGAAAAGTGGATTAAAGGCAAATGAAACAAAATCTTTAGAAAAAATAGGAACATGCAATTATGCATCAAACACAAAATGATTGCACAAGAAACACATGCAACCTGGTATTTATTCAACTGTGCTTGAAGCTTTTCTATCCTTGAATTGATTTCTTGTAGTTGTTGATCAACACTTGCAGGATCTCCAAGAGCAGGATTCTGCTGATAAGCAGCTTTGATTTTCAGAAGTCCATCCCTATAAATATAATCATTTTAGTAACACACTCATAAGAAAAAGAAAATAATAACAAATATATGATTTGATACACACACTTACTTTGTAGCTGTCTCTTGTGATATTTGTGTTGATAGAGTTTCAATTTTTTGAGTAAGTTTTTTCTTTCTTTGATTTGGAGGTAAATCACTATAGTCATCCTTAAAATCATCATTATTATTCTAAAAAATAAACACATAAAACATTGCTACACATGCACTGTAATTTGATTTTTTTTAACAATAAAAAATATTTAAAAAAATGAAATTTTTCAATCACCAATATAAAATCTCAAACATAACCTTCCTTCAACAAATCATTTAACTCTAAAAAAAATTATGTACCTTTTAAAACAACATACAAATATTTTTTAAAGTTTTAATTGAGAATGAAGAATTATATTTTTTAGAAAATGGATTTAGATGTTTAGAAGAAAATACAAACTAAATCTCTCCAGAAAAAAATAATACTATTATTACTGCACACCTGTTTTTACAAAATTATACACTAAATAAATATGTATTCATACTACATAGATATTCAAATATATCAATATAGAGATTTCACATTCAATACCAAAATAAGTTTTTACTTTTCTCTAACTTCTTAGACATCTTGCTCAGTTATTATAATGAAAAGTTAAATGCTTAATTATTATGGTACAATTTGAGCACTATATTTCACTTACATGTAATATATTCTATGCCAAAAAATTTTATTAATTTTTTTAATTACTCATATGCCCAAATCAATAGGGAGGGGAGAGATGAATTTGTGCACTTTACTTAAGATTGCAATCCACATAAAAGTATAAAATCATTTGCCTTTTGCATGAACATAATTTTTAAAAAAAGACCAATATGAATTTAAAATATTGTTACCGAACAAAGCATTTCAAAAATAAAAATCATCCGCTAGAACATAGAGAAGGGGTCAGTAGTTCACAATATCTGTTACTACATATCCTGAGAATGAAATTCTGAAACTTACTATGAAATAACATTAAGAAAATTTTTAATTAATATGCATATATATTACTTAAAAAATTAAAATCTCTTTTTTGATTTTTAATTCATACATAAGCAATATGCTTTAATTAACATAAGTGAAATAGAATTATATGAAACATACAAATATCTGAGGTTGGATAAAATAAAAGGTGTCAATAGCAAGCAAGAACACATCTATACTAAGAAAAAGCAACTTACTCGAAAATGCAAGAAACAGAAAGATATCCCAGCAGAAACAAAGAGCAATGGAAGAAAAAAGAATATATAAAGGGTACTAAGTGTTCTATATAAAAAAAACCTTATAGCTATGATGTAACAGAACTATTATTAAATAAAAATTTGTTCAGTAAAAGCAATCTAAAAGAAGAATATGAATAATATAGAGTGATAAATTTAATTTTATATATAAGAATAAAATAAAGAAAATTATAGTTCATTGAAAACCAGAAATAAACATCTTACCTTATTGGCACTAAAGATTGAAAATAATCCTCCTCTTTTCTTCAGTTTTTGCGTAGAAACTGTACCTTTTAGAGTTTCACTCTTTCCTTGTAGTAAAGGAGGAGATGTTGCCGTTTCATTCACTTTGGTGGGAATTAGTTCTTCAAAAGGTATATCTCCAGGAGGTTGATAACCAGATTTTAATTTTCCAACAACAATATCAGAGTCCTAGTATAAACACAATTTTTTTAAAAACAAACAAACTTTATGACACATAAAAACCCCACATAATTGCATATTTGCTTTTAAAAATTTATGAGTGAAATTTATTAATAATTTAATATTATGTGATTGTTATTATAAAACAGTAAAGGAATTTTATATAGTAACTAGGCTAATGATTCCAATTTGATTATAAAAAATTTACGTATTTAAAATAAACTTTCAATATATTTTGGAATATTGTTCTTTGTTTACAACTGATTTTAAAAATATCCAATTATATCATATTCTATTTTACTTAATTAACAGGATATTAAAGCCTTACAAGTCTATCAGCAACAGGCTGCATTACACAGCATGATCAAATGTAGCATATAAATTGATACTTAATCACAAAATTATATGATAGCAGCTCTCATAAGAACATATAAGTTCAAATAAAGAGTAAACTAATACTTTTGACCATCTAACTACAGCAGCAATTCAGCTCCATAACCACTTTTATTAGAATTGAATGACTCCAGTCAGAGGTAATAAAGCAAATAAATGGATGTAGAAAGACAAGCGATAAAAGAATTAGGAATACTAGACGAAAAAATAACATAATTTAACTAAATGAAATTAATAATTTTATTTGTGTTTTGCATTAAGTTTTACGCATTTTTATAAACTTAAAAACAATAAAATAATTTAGGACAATAGTTTAAGACAATATTTAATGCCTCAGATTATCGAAACATTCTAGGTTATTTCTTCAGCTTTTGAAATATGAAACTGTTTCAAGAACTGAAATCAGTAATAAACAAGAAAATCCAGCTGCTTTTAGAATACAATGTTTATATGTAGAGAACAAGTTCTATTTGTAGAGTTTTGAACTGTATCATATTCAGAATTTTGTAACACAAATTGAAAAACTTACAGCTTTGGGGTCAATTGAATCAGCAGCCCTATCAATTTCATCAAGACATTTGTTAATAAAAGGTAACACTTGTCTATGTGCTTCTGTTGTCTGCTTGAAAAGAGTTTGTATGCATATTATCCTCTTTTCATCCATATCTTGAAGATCCTGAAATATATTTTAAGCTGAGTAACAGCATTTAAAACAGAACAAAAAAATTGTTGAAAAAGTAACCATTACAGTAAAACACTTGTTTTCTATGATACCTAATAAAACTAAAATAACTTAACAATGATAATAATCAAATTTCAATGAATAACTTACTCTCACATGTATTTTTTAAATAATGTTATATAAAATGTGATGAATGATAAAGTTGATATTGAAAGTAAAAGAGATTTAAATATTATAACCAAAAAACTAAACTCTGTTCTCACTTTGTAAATTGCCACACATAAATTAAAAGTAAATAATAAACCAGAAATATATACATGATTGTTTGTCTTTAATACTGGTAAGGTTTGATAATTTAAATATGGAAGTGAATTCATGGTTTCAATCAACCAATAAAAAACAAATTGAAATCACAGTCTGATCATTCTTTAGGTAGTTTGTAAGGATGATTCCAAGTCAATCCTACAAAATATATTGGATGATCTTTCTTGCACACTTCTGCACCATAGCCTTCTTGAGGGAAAATGAGCCAGTTTTTCTATTTCTTGCTCATCTCTTTGATCTCACTTAATATTCACATTAATCATTTTCATGACTATTCACAGTTTCATCAGTGAATAATTTTTCCCACACTGCCTGTAATTAAGTTCAGTATCATCCATTATCATTTGGATGATTCTTCAGTCTAGTTGGATAAAATTATCCACTTTCTCACTGTGGTAGAATCATCTCAGAGTAACATATAACCAGTACGAAAATCCCTTTTACATCTCAAATCATGTCATATGACAAGAGAGCTATCATTTTTATGAACAGTAATCATTCCACTGAGGATTTTCCAGGTAATGTAACCTTTTAAACAAAAGAATTATTTAAATTTCTGAACCTTTATTTTCTGCATAATGTTGGTTTCTTCAATCTATGGCTTTCTGACACCAAATGTGCAATTCTTCGAGCATAATGTTAAAATAAACAACATTAAGCACAAAGGGATAAATTAATTTGTGAAGTAAATTTTATCGAGATATCAAGGTTATTTCTTAGTAGCAATTCAAACTTTATATGCAGTAAAGCACACAAGCATTCATATGTGTGTTTATATTATGTATCTAATTTTTTTACATGGTAGATATATTCAAAAAATATATCATTTGTAAAGTAGAAAAAGATCTATTGCATGTTAACCCTTAACCAAATAAGATATAAAAAATTTCATTTAAGAAAAAGCATGTAAGAGAAAAGTGATAAAAACAGCTATTAACTTCTTGTATGTCTACTCTTATTCATATACTTAACATAACTGAAAACTGTACAATCTTGATGCTTTTATTTCCAAAGCAATGGTGTAACTTTTCTGGTACTTCATTTCAGGCAATTTTATTCATAATTGGGAAAACACAGAGCTTGAATTTTTAAAAAAAACCCATAATTAATGGGAAAAGAACTGTGGCACAAACTGATTAAAAATTATGTAACAATCAGCAATCTTTAACTGGTTTTAGAGTGAATTAGCAATGAAAGAAAAAGCACTTTTTTCTTCAACTTGGCTATTTTAAAACCATAAGGGAAAAAATGGTTGATAAATATATGTCATTTTACTTCAAAACACATTAAATTCATTTAAATTTACCTTGGAGATATGGATTGCCATTACTTTATTTATAATTCTTAATGTTACATTACACAAACAAGCAATAAAATACACCATGAAGCAACAGCAGCTTACAACTGACTTAAGCCTACTTTCTCTCCATTCTACAAGATCTCAGCTTACATACTCCTACTTCTGGAAGTTCTAAAGTTTTTTTTTACTCATTTTAATTTTAGGATTTTTGCTCCCTAATATCAAATTCAGTAGCCTGTGCAATATTGCATTATCTAGCCACATGACAATCAAGCACTTTTCAAGAAAAAAAGTTGAAGTTAAAATTGTATATCCCATTAGGTCGATAAATAAAAAGAACTAAACATCATGAAAATGTCTTGGAGGGTGCAAAACCACAATGAATTAAAGATTCTTCTTAAGAAAGCTGAATTACACATACACAGGCATTCACATAGACACACACTCAGAGACAGAGGAAAATAACTTTAAGGTTTCATAATATTTTACAAAAACTGAGTAAAGAAAGATTTTTTTTAAAAATAAAAAAAACTGATGATACATTGAAAAAAAATATTACAAAATAAGCTCTTCTTACTTGAAAAACTTTTGGCATTAATTCAGAATAATGTTGCCTTTGAGCCTCATTTGTCTTTTGTAACTGATTTGAATAGTCTGTTTTACTATCTTCAGAAGTCTGTAGTTTTGCTATACTATTCAGTCTTGCCTAGTTAAATATATAAGAATAAGGGATTAAACTTTACAATCACATAAGCATAGATAAGGAAAAGTAACAATCTGGATAATAAATACCTTCTCTAATTCTATTCTTGACAGATGAAGGTCTGCTAAAGCCTTTTGATAGTTATCATTTGCTTTTTCTGAATCTTTGAATGCTTTTTCATATGTTTTTTTGGACTGGAATGTTAAAAAAAGAGAGGGGAATAAACAAGTTTTATTTTATGCAAGTGTGTAGGTAATATATAAAAAAATACATTAATTTTTTAAAATAAAAATACATTTACTTTTCCACAAAATTATTATAAAACTACTCCTCTATTACTACTACTACTCTTAAAATCAAGTGTTTAAAATTAAGCTTTTACATTTTCAGAACATGAATGCTTAATCAATTTCATTTAACATCAATACAAGAACTTGAAAAATATCCAATAAATTTTACTAAAATAAAAAATTATTCAGCAGTTTTGCACAAATGAAACATTTTAAATTATAGTAATACATGCTTATCTAAACTATTTATGTCATTACGATAATCAAATACCTTTTCTAGTAACAGCATAGATGCTTGGACATTTGATTGTAATTTTGTACCTTCTTGAATATGCTGAAAAAATATTCGTAATAATCAAAAATTAACAGTATCAGTAATAATTAAAATTGCATAAACAATGAATAAGATAAAAGATAAATCTGCACACACTTACAACTTTTCTTTCATCCTTAAATTGTTTCACTAACATAATTATATCATGTACAACATGATTAGATAAATTTTCTGCAATTAATTCATGCTGTCCAGCCATGTCTTTGATTTCATTCAACATATGGATAAAGGCTCTACATGTAGAAAATCTACACAGAAGAAAATTTATATTACATATAAAAACATCAAAACTGTTTTATCAAAATGTAAAGAGTATTATACAATATATATATATATATATATTGAAGAGAAGAATTTAAATTTAATATTATAAAAGTACCTCATTGGGAGAGTAATGTACATGTTTTGATATTCAGAAATATTGTTATTAATTATATACAACACAATAAATTTCTAGTTTCAAAAAAATCAAAAAAAAAAACTATAAACATTTCACTAAATATTGTTAATTCAAAATAGTAAGGACTAAAATTTCTTAGAATAATAATAGTTTATTATTATAAATTTATCATTTTTTCTAGATGTAATTACCTCCATAATCTAATATTAGATAAAATTACTTATTGTTATTTTTTAATTGATACATAATCCTAGTGCCTCTAAAAGTAATAGTAGTACGTAAACCCTCTTTTTAATTTTTTATTTCTATTCTTTTCATACTTTTGCTAAGTGCTACAATTCAGCCATTCCCATGCTTTGAATTTGCATTTGGGTCCAGAATCTGGCAATAATTTGCTTATTCTACTCAAATTTAGTGCAGGCTCTGCATTTTTGAATGTACTGGATTTAGATATTCTATCCATTATTTTCAATAGGTTTTGCTAAGTATTATTAACATAAAGGGAGAAGGTTGACTGGCCACAAAACATGTTCAACCCCACTTTTATATAAATTATTTTATATATAAGCTGTTAAGTCAGCAATGTTTATAATACTGTAGCATCCACTTTTTATATATTTTAAACCCTATTATATTTTTAATTTCTCATTTATCCTTCAATGTCTGGTTGTCTTGAGGTTTCAATTTTTTTCAGTTTTGCTTGTTGAGTGTTCATCTCTCTTTGATAAAGAATTTCGACTATATATATATATATATATATATTTTTATATGTTTTTATTCTTAGAATCCATAATGAAGTTTCAAAAAGATTTTTTATGCAATTTTTTTCAAGCCACTTCATTTCATGAGTATAAAATAAGAACAATAGACATAGCAAATAAACATTATGATTGGGTGGAAAAAATAATTGTTACACATAAAAAACCATTTTTCAAAAAGATTAACTTACTGGAGTTCATCCTCCACTTTCTTTTTGATGTGATAGTTTTTTGAAAGTTTCCTGTAAAAAAAAAAAAAAAACAAATTAAGTTTCCTTATTTTAAAAATATCAAAAGTAATTCCTAAAACTAAAATACTGCTTACTTGAGTTTAGCTGCATATTCATTTTCAATGGCACACCTGTCTTTAAGAAATTGTTGAAATTTTTCCAGTAACTCTATACCTCTCAAAGTATGTGAAGACAACTGGTCAAACTGATCCTATAAATAACCAAAATATGCACATTTAGTGCAAATATTAAATCAATTAAAGTTTAATCTCAAAAAATTTAAAAAACACACATTTAAGTTTTGATTTTGATTTATATTTAAATTTTTCTTGCACTGTGATGGAAGACAAGGATTACTGGAAATGGATCTCATAGATGAGGATGACACCCAAGTTAGAACCCTCTTTTCCAAATTCCACACTATGTGAATAGAAGTGACTTTGAAACTTGGCAGATTTTTAATATGCATCAGCCCCTCTAGACTCATTTCATTTAAATTTGGAAATTTAAGAACCAGCAAAGATGTAATGTTACAGAGCAATTCCTTCTGAGAGTCAAATCATTAAATGCCTCTAAATTGACCAGGATATCAAGAATTATATGTATACGAGAAAAGTGAATCATTCACTAAACATGAGATTTCTGGAACTATTAGACACATACAGACTTGAAATTTGGCAAGCATACTTTCTTTGTTGAGTAGAGATCAGCTAAGAATGGGTTTTATGGAAATCAACTTCCAAGGGGAGAGAGGGGTATGGGAGCTTCATTTTGGAAATTCAAGCTCTGTTGTTTTTAAATCAATAGGCAAATGATACAAGAATGTTTTTGAGTATAACCAAAAGCTCAATGCAAGGATTTAGAAATCAATAATTTAAAAACAGCATATAGCCAGTCATATATCATGAAATACTCAGCAAAGCAGGCGAGTAATGCTTAATTACATATATATGTATAACCCAACAGTGAAATAATAGCAAAAGGAGAAAAAAAAAGGTTGAAGATTTTAAGCACTTTGTTGAAAAAAATTCAACTATAGTAAAATTCACACAATCAAAGCATATTTGACTACATAAATTATAATTAGAGCAAACAGTACAGTTTTGTATATTGAATTAACAATATTTTGTATTAAAAGATTCTATAAAACTAAAAGTGTTTTCAACATTCGCGGAAATCTTACATCTACTTAAAAAGACTTCACAAGATAATCTGATTTTTAAACAGGTTAATAAAAATTGAATGTTTTACATTGCTGCTTGAAGTGAGCAATACTTAAATTTTTTCAGCGATGATTGACAATAAAATCTTTATCCAAATACTGCTTTTTCCAAAAATTTTTTTTGACAGTATGCAGTCTTTTCTTTAATTAGTTTTTATTGACAATTCCATTTCACTAATTTAAATGGTAGATGCACAATTTTCTAGCACTACAGTTTAAAATTTTAAAAGAAAATTAATTTTGCACACAAAATTTCTCATAGGAAGCAGATAAGATTTTTAAATTCTCATACATTTTCCCCTTTTTATCTTCTAATTTTTGGGTTTAAAATGAAAATTTTGGAAAAACAAGATTTTTTTCCTTTCACTCTAAAAGGGGTATTCTTTCTTCTATTACAATGAGGTACAAAGGAGAAAGTCTGCAACTCAAGCAGAAGACTAATCAAATGCATAATTTATAGAAATAATTTATCAAGTGATCTTTGACTGTCATATGAAAATGTAGGTTCGAGCAGGTTCCAAGATTGCTTTGAACTTTTTTCTTTCTGAATATGTGTGTACAAATTTGTTTGTTAATGATTAGTGTTAGTTCAATGGTATATATGTACATATGTATCTTTGATTTTATATTATAGTCTTATTTTTGCAAATCTTCTAATGCTAGCCTACAAACAATCACATTCAGACATAAATAAATATGTGATACATAAGTGGTACAGTGTTTAATTTTCAAAAAGATTATTTTATCAATAAATGTTTTTAGACAATACATAATGCAATTTTGTAAAATACAAAATTAGTGCTAATTACATCACAAATTTTTAATTATTTTTATTCATATTATAAAAAAAAATGGCCATAATTAGTATGCAAATTAATAATTTTTTTCAAAGTTTGCAATTTGTTCCATTTTTATAAACATTAAAAATTTGAAAACTACTTTCTCTTAAATTTTTTTATCTATATCTTGTTATTTTATGCTAAAACCACTATTATTCAAATAGAATAAATCTTTTATTAAACTATTAACTTTTCAATACGTTTAGATAACAAAGTTAATTCGATTCATTTAAGGGCAGGGAAAATAGCAAAGAGTAGGTAAAAAATATTGCATTATATAAAGGAAGGGGGGGGGGGTAACCCACAGCCAATTAAAATTATTTATAAAAAATATCTTTCCTAGGTAAAATTAAACCCTTTAACAATTCTGTTACCAACACTGAAGTCACAATAAACATTAGATCTAAAGAATCATGACACTGGATACAAACAGCAGGCATGCAGGTCACTCTAAAAAAAGCTGACTACAATGAGCATAGTAGAATGCAATAAAAGATGCATTTGGTTACAAGTAATTATACAAATATATAAGATATGTAGAAGAATTCGATCAACATAGTATAACATTTTAAAAGCATAAGAAATATTTAAAAAAAAATACAAGTTATTTAAGTTAGTGAAATTATTTTTTTAATGCATTTATTTCCAGAAGAGTTTAAGATAAATCTTATTCACAATTCCTACAATTAGTTAAAAATATCTATCTTGTTCAAATTTTCAATTGTTAATAAAATACTTTTTATTCATCCACTCAAGTTCAAAAATACATTTTTTTAAACTAGTAGTAGATGACACTTGATGTTTTAGTTTTTTCAAATATTAATTCATTAATTAAATTTAATTAACTAAAATAAAAATTTTCTTTGCTGATCGAAGTAGGAATTGACTTAAAAAAATTTTTTTTTTACATTAATTGTTTTTAAATGTTACAATAAACTTGTGTTTATGTATGTAGGAAATAAAAAATACTGCAGTAATCTCTTTTTTCGAAAATTGCAACAAGCAAAATACTGAGGCCTAATAAATAAGTCACCCAACTCAAAATGAACACTCCGCCCCCTCTATTTAAAATACATGAAATAGTAAAAAAGGCATATAACAAAAGCTTTCCCAAATAATCACACATTTCAATTTTCCCCGTACTCTTTAAATGGTAACCTGAGAAAAGAAATGACGCTTCTCTCTCTATATAATCGTTATTTTAAAGCAAAATTATATTAATTTAGTTTGGTGGATTTCTGTAAGGAAAATGAAGTTATCTTTGAAGTATTTTTTTTAATTACAACACTTTCAAGTGAGATTTTGTTTAAAACTCAAATACATAAAAAAAATCATAGAGATTGTATTTTACATACTTTTTAGAATAGTCCGTAAAAATCAATTCTTACCTCTTTATATTTTCAATGTGTCCAATAATTAAAAAATTTAGAGAATTTCCTTATTTTTTAAAATGAATTGACAAATTAAAATATGAAAATTTGAACTAATATTGATAATATAAATGACATAAGCAAACTATAATAAAATAAACTGGTGGAAAAATATTTATATGGAAAATAATACCTATACATTTTAAGTACACAAAAATCTCCCCCAAAATACAATACATCAATTACTCAAAATCTTAAAACTCCACTTATTCGAAAGCCTTATCCAAAAACTAATACTTTTTCAAAATTTATTTTAAACTATTTTGATGAAATCAGAACAATCTAATTACAATTCTAAAAACATACAAGGAAAATTAGTTATATAAGAGCAATTTTACAAACATATTGCAACATTAAAAGAATGTTTTTAAATCGATTTAAACAAATTATTATAATTCTACGAGTCTTAAAATTTTAGCAAATGATAGTATTTTAAAATAAGAAATGCCTGGTGTTATAAAATTTAAGAATCAAATCTTTATTTAATACAAATTTCTAAATAAGTAAATATTATATTAAATGTCCCTTTTAACAAATCCTTAATAGCAATTGTCAAATAATTTGAAATTTTGCAATAATTTCTAAATTAGCAAAAATGGAATAATTTTAATTAATTTTAAATTACTTTCTTTTTGAAAATTCAAATAAAGCAAACGATTCTATGATCCTTGTCACAATACGTTGGAATTTTCATTCATTACATAAAGTAATCAACGCTCTCCATTTTTTTATCAACAGGGAAGAATGAATTAATGTGCACCCCCTCTTTTTTTTTTAAAAAAAAGAATTATTAACCTTTTATTTTATAACTATTATCTAAAAGCAAGTAATAAAATAATGAAGCGTTTTAGTGCTTTGCCACACTTTATTAACGCGCGCGGAACACGTTTTAGTTTATAATAGATCAGGTAACGAAGTGATGTGTTCCACGACCTAATAGGTTCCTTGTCCTATTTAGTTGTCTATAAACGCATTATTTTGCATTTGCTTGTTAATCTTGTTCGAGTTGTGTACATAATTATTTGTATTAGTTATTAGTGATTTGGCAGGTAAGAAAAAATTCTTATAGCTAAAATCCGCTATGAAAGAAAACGTATTCTAATAATGATGAAACAAAAATTAAATATTCTAAAGCAGTAGTTCTCAAATTTTCCCCTGCGTTGACTTCTTCAATCGTAATAAATTTTTTATTTTTGACTTTAAGTCTTAAGCCTATACAAATATTGGCGATTCTCTAAATGGTAATTCAGTAGCTCGTTTGAAACATTTCGAAGGTCCTGACAAGACTATTAATCGATCCAGTCGTCAATGGATAAATCTTTTATTGTGAGACAGTTAAATAGAATTCTTACCCACTTTTAACAAAAGCTTTCCCATTTCCAATACGTCAATGTGAGGATTTAGAGCCCAGAAAGATTTATCGTACATCAACTGCGCTGCACGGAGGTCTTCAATGGCGCCAGGACTCGAGCCACGATTCGACTGCAATAACGTCAGGTTATTAGTGACCATGGTCAAGCTCGCTACCATAAACCAATAGGCTACGGCAGCCTGTTATTCTAAGAGGGTAGGAAGGGTCCATATTTGAATTGTAGGAGGAAAATAATGCAGAAACAAGGTTTAAAGAATCGATTTCACGACAGTTGAGGATAGTACCAGTGGCGTAACGGAGAATAATCGCCCACCCCCTGCAAAGTCAGGTTTTGGGTCCCAAGCCCAAATACGTACTTGGAGTCATTGTTAGGATTTAGGCCCCATGGATTCCTGCCTCCCAATGCGGGGCTGTAGGTTACGCCACTGGATAGTACGGATTACCTCCCCGAATACGCCATTTTATAAATGTGTGTGCGTGTGAATGAACAAAAAAATGCAAGTGAGAGTGAGTGCATTTTTTACCTCTTCTCTACAGCATGTGCAGGTCAAGTGCCGTGTTTAACCAAAAGATAAATCTGCTCCACCCCAGTCCTTCCCCGATTTTGTTTTTAAGAGCGTTTACCTCAGTTTTGAATCGGCAACTGTTTGGAAACGAGTAGCAGATGGCCTTAAAGCAGGAAGCAAAATAAGACAGCTGTAAAACCTTTACGTCATTACCTCTGCAAGCTGGCCTCCGTGGTTTTGGCATAATTTTTTCATTCTAAATATAAACCATTTTCTCTTCATGCTGACATCGTTGTTTTGATCTTTTTCCTCCATGGTACATAAAATTCTTATTCTGTATTCTAAGGCACGATAGTTGTTGGCTCTAAGTAGGTGCCTCAAAACTAATTAGAAATGATATTGTCTAATTGTTTCTCTTCTTAATATTCTCGTATCTGCAACTGACAGAAAATTATATTTAAAAATAAGAAAAGTAAAAAAAGAATTGTGATAATGCCTTCGTGTCTGTAGGAAATAGGTTCAAAACATTATAGAGAAGATAAATAAATAAAAGCGAAGATAATAAAGAGAAGAAAAAAAGTACATTAAAAAAATGGATAAAAAACTATAAATCTGAACAAAAAAAACTATACATTTTTAGATTAACAAAAGCCAATAATAAAAAGAAAAAAAAAGTTAAACAAATGTTATAATTTCTTGCATCAGACTAAATTTTTTTTAGAGAAGCATGAAAACCAATATCTCTTGTAATACCTCAACACATTAAAAAGAAAAACAGAATTTTTTATTTTAAAGGCAACATAGCTGTCACTGAACTTTTATACAATGAAGCCCGACTAATGAATTGGACATTGCAATAACAAATTAAAATAAATAATGTGAAAAAATTAACAAAATATTGTTTTAATTAAATTAAAAAATTTATTATCCTTAAAATAATACAATAAACATTTTATCGAAGGCTATTTCTTTCTTGGGTAAATCGATTTTTTTTTATCTGCTTTTTTCCGTTACATAAACCATTTTCACTTTCATACAACATTTAATGAATCCGCTATTCCCTGTTTGAAACGACTACTAAGAAAATAAAAATTTCATCGAAAAAAGGAATGATTCTGAGATCCGCTTACACAGTGACTCACAATGTTAAAAAAAAGAAGAAAAACCAAGCAATTGAGAAAATGGCTCTTAAATATGAAGAAATAATACTCCTAACAGGAGACTCGTTCATTTTCTCCATTATAAGATTCCTTAAGTGACAAGGAAGAAAATATAAGCCGAGTTCTAAGATCATGGAGTTAAAAGTCGCATAAATTAAAGCAGCACTTTCAAATTATTTTCTGTGCACTCTTTTCATAAGTTATTTTTAGCGTAATAAATAATTTGATTAATATGAATTTCTCATACCTTAATTATATTAAAGCATGTATTCAAAGTAAAATATAAAAGGCATTCAATGATATTCACATAACATAATTATTTAAAATGCAATCTAAATTTTTCTTATTTTTTGTTAATGTCACAGTGCAGTAACACAATGTTGACGAAGTACCGTTAACTTGCGGATTTTTTTAACGTTGCATTCTGAAGCAACATTGTTATTGAAAATGGTCATCGTTATTTTGAATCGTGGTCAAGAGATAAAAATGACACCTGAAATGGTACTCCACTCTCACCTACAACCGAACGATTAAATAAGATGGTGTTGGTATCTCATTCTTTACATTCAAGGTAAAACTTTTGACAGGTGCAAGATCCTACACACCAAACTTTCACACTATGCAAAGACTACAGCTAGAAGTAGATAGACATTTTTTTGTTTTATTGTTTGTCATGGAGGCATCTACTTGCAATATGCGAATATATTTCTATTACAAAAACAATGAATTTTTAATTTCTGTAATGGGAAATAAATGAATTTTCAAACTAGGTTAAATAAAGATTTCGTTAGCTCAGTTTGATGTTATGAACAACAGTTTTATTATTCTCTAAAGCAGCGGTTCTTAAACCGTGATCCACAGACCCCCGGGGGTTCCCAGCGCCTTTCTCTAGGATAGTGTTTTCCAAACTTTTGACAAATATATAACACTTCCATAATTTTGGTAACGCTGAACACTCCACGTCAAAAATGGATGTAGTTAATAACCATCAAAATACCTTTATTTTTTTCTGACATACACAAAATAATATTATTAGAGAAATAAAATTATTTGGGCTGAGATGACAGATCGTCATAATTTGGTTCCTTGGTTGTTAATTTCAATCTGAGATGCGGTTCTGCGTCCAATAGTATGCTCCTTTTTTTCCGACTTAATGTCTACAAATGCTGAAAAAGCAACTTCACATAAATATGAAATTGGAAAAGGCAAGGTGCATTTCAAAACTTTTTCTGTTAAAACCGGATATACGAGCTGCATTTGTAACTAAAATGATGCTAAAGTACACTTCTTATGTTTATTTTTCAAGAATCCGTCTGAAGTCAACTCCAACAATTGCTTTTCTTCCGCATGTGACAAATCTGGCATGGATGTTGAGTTAATGTTAAACGGATACCTTATCAATTCAATATTTTTGTATAAATCCGGGAAATAGTTAAATCGCACAAAAGCTAAAAGTACACAGTCGCCTGGAGAAGCCACTAACTATTAACGAAGTAAGTTGTCTCTGTAACCAAGTGTGGTATATTCCCGATGTGTCACACCAGACCATCTCACGCCTCACAAGACTGTCTTACCTGATGAGAACGTAAAATTAGGCACAGCTAAACACGGTGCAGTGTATATCCTCTCCAAACGCCGGGGCAACGTGTACCCCCATCAAACTCCATCATCATCACTTTGGATGAGTGAGTGAGTGAATATTAACGTCGCCCTGTTCAGCGTACACGAGGGCTTTTGGCGACGGACCCCGTAATTTTGAATCATGGTCAAGTGAAGAGGACGACACCTGAGATGCCCCCCTCTCCTAACTACCACACCATACCAACGGGAGGACGTTTGAGCTCTCGACAGATTTAACGTGGATCGCTCCTTTAAGTGGCGGGTCATAAGTGGTCGAACTCATGACATGCCAGCGACGATCCGATACTTTGACATCTAGGCTACCGCAGTAAAACCACCCTACGGTAAACACTGCTCTAGGCGGTCCGCATTCTTTTAGACTCTGGAAGACCCAGAGAAAAAAAATTGAAACAACGTGGAAAAATGTCCACGAAAGCTCTGAACGTCCACATGTGCTTTTCCTAACTACTTATTTATGTCAAAGAACATGTTCGACTCTTTTATTTTAAAAGTACAGAAGCCGCATGGAAAGCTGGAACTGGAATTGTGACAGTCAGATTTCAAATATTGCACCTGATATAACAGCACTTGCAAAAGAAATGCAGCGCCATCCTTCTCATTAAAATTTTTAGTTAATACAGTTAAGCACATTATTTGAAATTAGTATTTTGTAATATTTTATAAAAATATATAATTAGATGTTTACTATTTTCTTAAAGGGGAAAAAAAGTATTAAACAAGTGTGTATAAGTAGCAGAGGCAGTCTTAGTAATCACTCAGCTATGTGTTGTAGGAAGTTCAAAACCTAGGGGGCCAGAAGGGGGTCTAGGTGGTTTAAGAATCACTGTGGACAAGTTCTACTATGTAAACAACAACATTGGGGTGAAACCGAATGCCTTTCAATCCTACTTCCGGTGTAAAGTTAATCTATGGGAAAACATCGAAATTCGACTGAGTTTTACAAACTTCCGATGCAAGATTTTGAAACTTTTTTTGAACTTTATGGATAGCGGATGATCTGTAGAATTCTGATTCAGGATTTTACATTATTTATTTCAGTATATTTTCTAAAATATCTTGGTGGATTTTGCAATAATAGGAAGAAGAAACGGCAGCACCTCCATAGTAAACTTTAAGGCAAAACGTGTTCAGCGGAATAAGAAATTGAATTTGTATCCTGCGATTAAAAATTGCGAATTATTAATTTCAGATTTTTATATACAAAAGGATAGAACACTTGTCAAAATTTTCTATCTGTAACTAGCAAAATAAATAGAATGTTTTGTTGATTTATTTATATTCTTTATCGATATTTTTGAAAGAAATTTTAAAATGTCTCTTGGAGTTTAATTTTCGAAAATGCTTATTACCTTCAATACCTCTTTATTTTAGATTGATGAGACAACATTTTCAGCTATTTCCTACAAAAACGACAAGTATTTTTTTCTTTTTTCACATTAAGGCAAAATTTAGATACAAACTTACCCTGCTGGATTTCTTCAAAGTTTTGAGAAGGTAGTAAGATTCCAAATTTCTCTTGCTCACGACACAAGATTTATACCAGGAAAATATACGAATGCTGAGAAATATGAATGAAACATGCTATGCAAATGCACGAATTATTTTCAATACACGTCACGCTTTCAACTAACTCTGACGAAGAATGGAGAATAGTTTAGCCAGGGAGAAGCGCGACACAAAGGGAACACGTTGTCACCACATGTTACCAAAACTCGTCTTAACAAAAGCAAGGAAAGCGGGATCTACTTCCAAGATCAAGTGATATTTTTAAAAAAATGTGTCTGACTCCAGCCACAGATTTGAGATAAAATAAATAATTTTTTTCTTATTTTCCTGAATTTTTGATCTCATTTATATTTTATTTATGAAATGTTTGCTATTATAACATAAGGGATGCCCATATGTAGATTTGAGGGTCAATGCTAAGAAAAATAAACGGAATAGTTTGGCTTATTAATTTTTATTATCTTTGCTATTACACGTATGAGAAAAATAATTTTATCTTATCGTGTTCGTTAGAAATGTCTTTTTCTTAAGTTCCAAGTCTTTGAAAATATAAAGGTCTGTTATGATGTAGTATTTCGCTGATAATATAGCTTAATTACTAATGGAAATTCATAAAAATTTTATAAGCAAATAAAGAATATTTATTATTCTACAAATGAAAAATACAGTAGTGAAAAAGTAAACTCAATACGGAGTCCAGCATTTAAATTGACCTTTTCAAGTCTAGGAATGAACAGCATGGTAAAAATATGTTTTAAGACGCCAGCCTTCCCTTTCTTTGGCGTCCTTTTTCTCCCCCCCCCTCAATATTACAGGGAAAGAAAATATGCATTCTCCATAAAATAATAAAAGAGAGAAACGAAAAATAAATGAAAAACAATAAAATTTTCAAACGAATCACACAAGTTGATAATGGGTGAAATACATTCGTAACTAATAGTAAAAGTAACGACCAGAAATAAGCAAGATAGAAGGAATATATATATAAATCAATAGATTAAGATTAAATTTATACAATATTACTTTATTAAATTTCAAAAGTAAAAAAAGTTTCAAAATTTTGAAAAATTGTTCGCTTTTTTCATATTTTACTATCAGACAGAGAATATGTAGTTTACAATTTGTATTACATAATTTGTTAAAAGAATAAAAATTACATGAACTTTATGAAAATAGTAGCGTCTATATAACATAAAAAGTGACGGTCCTAAAAAAGTTACTTGAACGAAACTTTTCTTACGACAAATTTATGCAAATGATTTTTTGGCGGTCAATGATGAACTGGACTGAAATGCAGCACATTCGGTGGTGCACAAAAGGAGAAAGAGCACGGGTCCGGCCTTACTCCCCATAGCCCTAGATTCTTTTTGGGTTGATAATAATCATATGTATATAGTACCTAAATTTAATCACAAGTATGTATTACCAATTTATTTTATTAATTAGCCCTAATTATTAATTCAAAAATTTACTTTTTACTGTTCCCAAAATCGACAAAATCAAAATATGTCTGAAATATGATACGAGAATGGTGAACTTTCACTGAACACATTGCAACAAAGCATCCGGATCGTGTATAAAATATAAGTAATTCCAATACAAAGACATAACTTTTTATCCATTTAATTTGGCTTTACATCGCCCTTTGAAGCAATACGAGGGCTATTGGCAACGAACCTCGTAATTTTGGGCTTTGGTCAAGTGGTGAGGACAACACCTGAATTAGCATCCCCCTCTCCAAATTTACACACCACACCAATTGGAGACGACGAGCATCAGCCTCACCACACGGTGGATCTTGAGTATTACTAGATTTTGAACCTGCTCCTCGACAATGTCGGTCACGGGTTCATGACCTTGACCCTTCGCATACCAAGGCCACAAACTTCTTCGACTGTCGTTTCATCAACCTACGTGGAATGTTCCAATGCCAACGAATTCGCACGCAATATGAGCACATATCATCTTTTAATAAAGGATGTGCAATTGGATTAAATGCAACATGGGGTCAAATTGCAGGATCGCTCGACATTTGGGTCAGATCAATGCAACCATTCGACGATGTTGACAAGAATGAGTGAGCCATGGCCGTACAAAAACGCCAAGAAGGTGACGGTGAATCAATGCGAAGACAGATAGATCGTCCAATCGTCGATGTCAGTTCCAGTTGCGTCCCTATCAAAGATCCGATGTATGAATAGAACACTAGTGACGTGAATGTCTTCCTATCTGTTGACTATAGAGGCCTCTGTACTGTTTCTCAGCGACTAGGCGGGTTGGCAGAGTCCCTGACATATTCAACCTGGAATCTCACGGAGTGAAGTGTAATTGTTTTCAACGAAGAGTCCCGCTGCTGCGAAGAAGTATCAGGAGATGCCCAAGACAGTCAGTGGAATTATCACCTGACTGAAAGCCCGACAATCAAGAGATATGGTACAAAGTGCCCCATTCGAAAGTCAGTTCCTTTTGGTTGCCATTTAAACATCCTTACACCATGGCGACGAGACACCCTTACATCGACGATATTTTATTCAATAGTGTTGCCCTTCCTTTCATCAACCTCTGGGCATCGTAACAATACCCAATTACGCATGACACGCCTCTCTACTGTTAATCTTCGCACTATCTTCGCTGGATGACTGAGTGCTTATTAACGTTCACACTATAAAGCAATCAACACGAGGGCTATTGACGACGGACCTCCGAAAATTTGAACCACAGTCAAGTGACGAGGGCGTCACCTGAGCTGGCCCTCTCTCCTCCGAGCTGCCACACCATGTCAATGGTAGGATATTGAGCCAAGACACATTTAACATGCCCCTCTACACAGCGGATCTTCAGTTGCACTAGGGCTCAAACTCATGAATTACTGACCACGAGCTCGTAACCATGATCACTAGGCTACCGTGGTCACTTAAGCCCTGGAAAGCAATCGCTAGATCTCTCCCCAACAAAGTACGTTTAGACTCTGATGAGCAGGCATCTCCGACCGTCCCTTAATCATACCGATCTAGTTTTCAAATTCGAATGTGTAAAGCAAGCAATTCTGCAAAAGGATATTCGCCAATTCTGTGAGTCAATGCGGAGCCGGATAACTGCTTGCGTCAGAGTCGGGGAAACGCATTATTGATTTTTTGCTCTTATAGCTGTATTTCCAAAATAAAACATTTAATTGCTATGATACTGTCAGCTTTCGTTTTCAATACATGTACGTCACACTTACCTATTTCGTCCTATTTAATAATATCTTCGTGTGATGCTTTTTATCTTGTGGAAAGTATATTGTACGAAAAATAGCAGAAGACATGATTTGTATATTTTTTCTAATTATCATTATTCTCAGGAGAAAATGTTCTTGTGTTCTAAAAAAATTACAGGGATAATCATGCTTTCTATGCGATATCTGAAAAGTTTCTTTTAAAAATTTCATCTGGTTTGGTGGAATTGAAATATCATTACATTGCAAATAATGCAGAAATCTATATATATAAAGGAGAAAAGCGACTCACTCACTGACTGTGACTAATCACGATATCTCCAGAACTATTAAACCTACAAACTTGAAATTTGGTAGGTAGGTTCCCTTCATGGTGTAGACGTCAGCTAAGAACGGATTTTGCAAAGTTCGAACCCCAAGGGGCGTTACGAGGGTTTAAGGGACGTTATAGATAATTATTTCCTTTACTAAACTATTAGATGTAAAGTCGTGAAACTTGGTACACAGATTTCTTTCATAAAGTAGAGATTCCCTACATAATGATTTTTACAAAAATCGACCTCCAAGGGGCGTTATACATAATTATTTCCATTTTTAAACTATTAGACGTACAGTCTTGAAATTTGGTAAGCGGATTCCTTTCATAGAGTACAGATCCACTGCAAAATGGATTTTGTGAAAATCGACCCCAAGTGGCGTTGTGGAGAATTAAGGGGCGTTATAGGCAATTAACTCCTTTTTTAAACCATTAGACGTAAAATCTTGAAATTGAGTATAAGCAGATTCCATTCACTGAGTAGAGATCTGTCATAAGATGGGTTTTGTGTAAATCGTTTCCTAAGTGGCGTTGCGGGGACTTAAGGGGCGTTATAGATAATTATTTCCATTTTTAAACTATTAGACGTACAGTCTTAAAATTTGGTAAGCTAATTCCTTTCATGGTGTAGAGATCCGCTACAAAATAGTTTTGGGGAAAATTGATCCCCAAGGGTCACTGAGGGTGATTAAGGGGCGTATAATGGATAAATATTTCCGCGTTTCAACTAATAGAACCACCTGCTTGAAAATTAGAAGGTATGTTCCGTTCATGGAATAAAGTTCCTTTTACAAAGATTTTTGCGAAAACGGACCCCCAAAGGAGTGAGTTTACGAGGGATTAAGGCATGTTATAGAAAAATTCCTGTTTTTGAATTTAACTCATTTACTTGAAATTTGTTGAGCACTTTTCTTTAGTTGAATAGAGTTCCACTAAGAATGGATTTTACGGAAATCAACTCCAGGGGGAAGCGGGGAAAGTTATTGGGGCGTATTGATAGACAAAATTCCCGTTTTTGAACTGCTAAGACTATAATAATAAAATTTGGTTTGCATGTCTCTTTTGTTGAATTGGAATCCGCTGAGAATGCTGTCAACGAGGTATTGATGATAAAAATTCCGTTTTTGCACTGTTAGATTTAGACTTGAAATTCAGCACGAATGTTTATTTTATGGAGTAGAGATCCACTGAAAGTTGCTTTGGTGGAAATCCACTTGATTATTAGGTTAAGTGAGCGAAAAAAAATCTTTCTACTTCGATTTTAGACATAAATAGAAATTAGATATTATAATTTATGTTCTTTTTATATCAAGGGGCGAGAGTGTAACAGCTATAAATATATTTTTCAGTTCAATCGAATTCTTAATGCTACATATCAATAATTAATATATATGTAAACAGTATACATATATACAACATCGTGAAATACCCAGTGAAGCGGGTGGGTAACGGCTAGTATATTTATATATGAATAGGTCCCCGAAAGGAACTATAAAAATGTGAAAATTACATGCATTTCTTTGATCACAAATACACAATATCTTTCATTTGTAAATCAACATTAAGAAATACCGGGTAAATATTTGCGTAGATAGTAACATATAACTCGATTTGTGCGTTCCCTTTCTATTTGAAGTCTATATGGATAATATAGAAAGTTTCTGGATATATAATTTTTTAAAAAATGTTTTCTCAACATTATTAAAAATAGAACTTTCATTGAACAGAACTATATTCTTAGAAAATGTGCTAATTCTTCTAAAAAAAGTTAACTTTAGAAGCGAAAAACAACTTCAACTGTTCATGAAAATGATTTTCGAAATGCTTGGCAGAAGCCCAACAACAAGCTTTAGGCTTGCTCTATTTTCACATTTAAGTATGGGCATGATTTACTTTCATTCGACAGGATTATATAGTAACAAGACAGATAAGAAATAAAATTAGCATTTTAAAATTTTGGGATAATAATTAGATATTCTTTATGTTGTGGTAATGTTATGTTATGCATGACATCACACACAAATAATTCATAATTAAGTTTTTTAAAAAATATGCATTTAATTTAGTTATTGCGCAAGAGATAATGACATAGCCATTTATGAGAAACTTTGTCTGGAAACTGGGAAAAAATAGCGCATTCGGAAAAAGCAAGGATTAACTTTGCAGAATTTAACAAATTCTTAAAAATATTTCAGTATAAGTTTAAAACAGCAGTTTAAAAAAAAGCAATCTACAAACACTACAATTTAACCCCTTAACGTGCACGATCGAGTGAATTCGATAGCGTTAAACAGGTCAAACTGTGCACAATCGAGAGAATTCGAGAGGGGTCGTATTTTAAGCTACTGTAATTGCCAAACTCGAATGTAAACAAGCGCTATCAGCACTCGTGAGGCTGACTGCGATCCGTCGACGTGACTTCGTAAATTTTGGTATAAAAAAAGATAATTGTTTCCCATATTTTATATTATATTTAACATCAGCATTTGGAACGCATATGTTTTGTATAAAAAAATGGAAGCGAAAGAAAATTCAAACTCCAGAAGCAAATTAGTGTAGAAATACTTATAAAAAAACCTATAAATATAAAAAATCGTGTAGACCAAAATTTACTGGAATTCTACGACTAACGGAACGCCACTCTTCTATTTTTTTCAGTGGCGTAACGAAGAGTATCAGGGCCCCCTGCAAAGTTAGGTTTTGGGCCCCAAGCCAGATCTTACAAAGGATACGTACTTGGCGCGAGTAGGGCTTTGGGACCCCTAAAACCCAGGGTCCCTGCATGATGCGGGGATGTATGTTACGCCAATGACTTACGTTCCACTAACACCAAAAAACGAAGCTCCCACAAGTGCATTGTGCTACAAGAGACAGCAAAGAAAAACGTAAAAAGAAAAGATAGTCGTTAGATGTGTAATAATTGCAATGTTGGGCTATTGCTTCCAAATACATCAAAAATAAAAAAAATTCTTTTGGATAAATTTTTAAAAATATGAATAAAAAAAAATTATTATTTCAGTTAAAAAAATCTTTTTACTGATATTTTTTTTTTCCGAAACAGGAATTCGAAAAGAAAGATAATAAAAGTCGATGCACATGCAAGAGTACAATAATCGGCTTTTACCTACAATGTGGATCAAAATCCAAAATTAAAATAAAAAAATGTTGTATTTCTTTTATTTCTGGCCGAAAAAGGTTCTAAAATATGTTTTCTCAAAAAAATTAATTAAAAATAAGTGTGTAAAATATTTTTTAACAATAAGTGTGCGTTAAGGTGTTATATAAATTTGACAATATATTGAAGAAAATATAATTGAGTTTCAATAAAAATACACAAATTATTTTACCTGAACCACATTTAAGTAAAAGAAATTATAGTATATCCAGAAATGAAACAGAAAATGCCTTTTCAAATATTATGCAAACAAATGAAAATGTGTGTGATCATAAACAAGTAACAATTTTTTTTAAGTCAATTCCTACTTAGGTCAACAAAGAAAAATTTTATATTTTAGTTACTTTTGATTAAATAATTACAATTAATATAAATATGTACATACATATGACAGAATCACAATATTAAGTGGCAAAACACCTTTTAAATTAACATTAAAAACTTTTCAACCACATTAAATTTGTAGTTACATTTTTTTAATTAAAGTTGAAAAAAATTGGAATGAATTTATCTTAAAACCAGTGTAAAAGGAATGTCGACTCCAACTAGCATACGATTACTTAAGTTAAGTTAAAACTTCATTCCAAATTTAACGAAAATAGTTTTATCCAATGGTGCTGCCATCTAGAGGAATAGTACCGACTGAAATATATTTCTTAAACTATAATTAAATACATTTAATTAATGAATTAATATTTGAAAAAACTGTATTAACATCAAGTGGCATCCACTACAAGTTTAAAAAAATGCATTTGAACTTGAGTGGATGAATAAGAAGTATTTTATTAACGATTGAAAATTTGAACTATATATATATATAGGAAGAGTGTGAACTAATAGTAGGAATTGGAAGAAGAGAGTTTAATACAACTTTCCACATCATTAAATTATTAATACGAAAGACCTTTTCAAATAAAATGATTAAAACAAAACTTAAGATTTAAAAAAAATCGCTCTACCGCAATACCAAACTAAAATTAACCCCAATCAGTGGCGCACACAGGGGGTCCTATGGGTCCGGACACCCCCATAGCCCTAGATTTTTTTTAACGATTGGTTATAATCATATGTATATATTACGTAAAATTCAATTATGCACTTGTTTTTCATAATTAATTTTATTAATTGATGCTAATTATTCATTCAATTAATTTTGTATTGTTTTTGTTCCTTAAAATTGATAAAATCAAAAGAATATGTTGGGCGGCGTATTGGAGCATGATACCAAAATGATGGACTTTCGACCTGGACCCCCCACTGAAATTTTTTTTTTTTGTGCGCTACTGTCCCCAATTTACCCCCACCTTATAATACAAACCGAATAACATATAAATTAAAATGAAAGTTTCTCCGTACAACCGTTCGATAGTTTATTTCACCGATTTCAAAATAAATCTGATTTTTTTTCTTCCTCCCCGTTCTTTAAAAATGTTTTACATGCGGGTTAAAATAATATTCGAAACAATGGCAAGAATTCAAACACACTTTTCCATTCTCCGAATCCTACGATCTACAACCCTAGGAACAAAGGATTAAATACTTGGAAAGTTGTGGCAGAAAAGCAAAGAATTGATTCATTGTTTTATAACTCTCGGGCGAAACTTTTCAAGAGGGAAAGAGAATGTGGGAACAGTGAAACATATATCTCCATCCTTCGTGCGCAGTTGATTCGTATTTTTATACGGAACTGCACATAGAGATATCAGTTTTCTAGTATAAAAACAGATTTTCCAGAAAAAACGTTAAAGTGTCCGAGTGACATTTCCTTTTATTTTTAATGAGAAACTCTGAATTGAGTACCGACGGCATTCTGAAAAATGCTGTATCACTATTTGCTAAAGAGTTATTCAGTTTCAAATCCTTAAAATTTTACGATCATAATAACAGAAATTCTATGGATTTTATCGGCATATTGAATTTTTTTTTAACATATTGCAAAGAAAAACGGCAGAGCTAATTTAGAATTTACAACAACTCATTTCAAGAGATGAAAAGAGGCAAGGCAATTTTAATGAAAATAAAAATTATAAAAGTAATTCCTAATTGAAAAGGGGATATCTGTAGCAGTATTGATATATTATTACATGAATATTGTCAGAATTCGTGAGTAAATTAAAAATAAATCCAAAAGTTGACTCCACATGTAACGAATTCTTTTCCCATTATTAAAGTAATTTCTATTATATACTGTAATTATAACAGACCAAAAATTTCGTATATAATGCTTTTTTTTTACCTAATAATCAAATACCTCATAATCAAAATATTGTTATAAAATATGTGACGGATCTTTACGCGTCCTATCACTAATCCTCTTGAGGAATCTTTGGGCTAGCATTCACGTTTAATTCACAGCCATTCTTCTCAAGACGAAACCGTGATATGCAGATTAGTTCGACTATATAAAGTCAGAGTTTTGTAATTATAGTAGAAGGAGGTAGAAGCTGTTACATTCGCTAGGCAGGTGAGATTGAATAAAGTTGACTTTCGCATTTATAGATTAAAAGTGGTGTTAGGTCATTGTGTTGAATTAGTAGATTTAAGGTTTTGAATCCACGTTAGACTAGGTTGAGATAAGTAAGTTACTCGCGCATATTTGCTTATTAATCATTGCTTTCTCTCTGTTACTCCTTTGACATTCACTTTGAAAATAAGCTTGTGACGAATCTGTACGGAACCTTTCCACTAATATTCTTAGGCGTCTTTTTGGGGATTATAAATTCGCGTATATTTCCAATCAACTCCAAAAAGTGAACGGAATATGCAAAGTAGATAGGGTACTTAAGTAGAGCGTTGTAAGCTAGCAAGTATGAAGGCTATTGAGCCAGCAGCAGTAGCCTCAAATTTAGAGGATTCCATGGGATTGCGTTAGTGAAGAAGCCTTATTGCTGTTATTCTACGGAAGAACTAGAAAGCTGATATACCAAGCGATAACTATAATTTATTTACGCTTAAAATAAGCGTTAGTTTAATAAAATTAGTTAAAGTTAATGAAAGCTAACAATTCGAGTTACGTGTATTTCTACGTCTATTTTCCTATTTCGGTAGACCTTATTTGATCTTGCGCATAATTATTGATTAATTTCATAATTCGTAATTTAATTTAATATTAAAGGTAAATCCCTTTTGTTTGACGTAACATAGAAATATTATATGTTATTAGAGTTTTTGAGATTGGAATTGATATAATAAATACAAGTTATTATTACACAAAATGGCTCTTAGTGATTCTTTGCCTCAAATTAATCTTGGTGTCCAGGGTGGAACCCAGGGGGTCCGCACACGCTGTTGTTGATTAGTGTGTTAGAGTAAATAAATAATTGTTATTATGGAAGTCTCTGGTTCTCTCTGCTTTCATTCCTTCCCCACCCTTAGGTAGACAAAACGGTGAAGGAGAAACTTCAGGTGTAGGCTGCTCACAAATATACTGTATACATTTTATCAACCCATACTTCATATATTTTATAATAAAGAGTCTTATCTTTCATAGAATAAGTTTTAATAAAAATATAATTTCATACATAGTGATATCACACTATAATGTCGTTTTCAGATTTTTTAAAAATTTTATTAACACCACGCTTAAAAGCAATACGAAGGTTATTAGAGACGTACACAATTCTGAATTACAGTCAAGTGACAAGGACAACACTTAAGCAGGGACCCCACTCTTCCAAAATTCCACAGCACGCAAACATGAGGACTTTGAGCTTCGACGTATTTAACATGCTATTACTTCAGTACACGATAGATTCTTATAGGCATCAGTACTCAAACCTACGTCTGGACACACACAAGACAGTTCACGTGAAACCAACGTACATTTCATTTGGGGCCATAGCTACTAGGAATTAGCAATTATTCAATTATTTTCTTAGTTTTCTTTGCTTTAGAACAGTGATTCCCAAAGTGGTCTATATAGACCACCAGGAGTCTATGACGACCTGCAAGGGGTCCACGACAGCAGAAAAATAATCTGGGGGTCCATGAGGTGTAAATGAGGGGTCTACGCGATAAAGGCTATCATTAAACTAGATTGTGACTTAAATTTTAAAAGAAAATTTAATCAAATGGAAACCAGATTTTACCTATAACAGGTTTTTTTACTAAATAATGAGGTTAATTTGTCGTTATAAGGTGACAGCATAAATTTTATTACAACAAGGACCACCAATTCAGTGTTTCTTGCCAGATTTAAGCTGAAGGAGTATAATATTGGACATCGCGAATTTTCAGTTTCTCAATTGGCCTCAGGACAATTTGCAGGAAAATGACGTTCAACATTTAATTACTCTTTATTCAGATTTTGAAACTAAGTTTGAGAATGCATTGACTACGGTAATAACAATAATGATGAATGAATGAATAGCAATGAATTTATATGGTCACATTGAAAGAAAAATGTCGTTTTACAAGAGAAACTGCTCGGAATAGGCAGTAACGGAGATCTTAAGTAAAGTTTAGAAACGGATGTCAGCAATTTTGGTTTTAAAAAGACATACCTGTTATTCATCTTGAATTACAGAGTATTATGAGAAAGTTTTTAATTTCTTTTCCTTGTAAGAAGGAGTTTCAGCGCGGTTGTCAATCTCCAAAATAAATAAATTTAATTTAAAAAAAAAGAGTGGACACACACACTACTAACCGAGGAAATTTAGGGTTAAGACTGACAAGGTTGATGACAAATGTTGAAAATTTGTTACTGAAGCCTCAGATTTATCCCTATTATTATTAACATTTGTTTGTTGGTCAGTTGTTTTATGAATCAATTAAACTTTAAATTAATTAACATGTTTTTCTTAAATTTTAAACTTTATACTTCATTATAGATGTGAAATAAAAAATTTTAAAGTAGCTCTGTACCAGTTGTTAACAAGACATTTAAGTTGATAAATTTGCAAAAATTCAATATTACGTAAGTAGGGGTCTACCCGAAACCGAAAAACATGGCAAGGGGTCTATGAGACAAAAAAGTTTGGGAACCTCTGCTTTAGAATTTAATTTGACATAATTGAGAAATGAAGAACTAGAAATTGAGAACTTTTACTTTGATTTTCAAACTAATTTCCGTTAACGTACATTCACAATTAAATATAATCTCGAATTAACACTGTCTGAATACAGATATTTCCTTTCATTACATCTTTCAAATATCTACCGTTGTTAAACACCACTGCAAATATTGTTCTAAAATTTTTTGGGGTAGAATAATATTTGAAACTTTGAACACCTTCATAATTTTCTTTAACCTTATAAATTGCTCGCTACATGCATTAAATCAAGGACAAAATCTAAGAGAATAAGTTGTTGAATGTGTTTCTTAGTTTTTAATCTTACTATTAAGACAATTCGATGCCCAGTGGTAGCGTATTGCGCTTCCACGTCACAGATCCGTGGTTCAAATCCCGGGCTGGGCAAGGTCGACTCAGCCTTTCATCCCTTCAGTGGGTTGATAAATAAATACCAAACTTATTTGGGAACTAAACACTGGGAGTTCTCACGTCAGACTGAGCACCTGACTGGAACATTTACTCATGCACCTCAGCGTTTAAGAGAGAGAGAAATAAGACGCCCGAATTTGAAAGGAATGGAAATTAGGAGATATTTATACAGACGAAATATTTTTTAAACTTTTTCAAAGGGGTATGTACAAATACCAAATGCCATGTTTCAAATGTGTACTTTTTAAAACATTCTTTTAACTTTTGTCTTCTGTAACAAGTCTAGTACACAACTTCTAATATTATATAATATATTAAGAGTATATAATTTTTTGAAGTATTTACAACTAAGAGTTTAAGAGAGAGATGGGAGATTAATTTCCCTTCGAATAAATCAAGTTTTTTGTATCGATATATTAAATTCTATAATTTTTTTTAAAGAAAATTATCCAAAGAATTAATTTATGTTGAAAGTTTAAAAGTAAGTTTTTCTACAAGCACTGGCAATTTTTTGGGAAAAAAACTTTTGCAAAATACTTATTTAACTAATCCCTCCCCCCTTCTCGATAAATGGCCGTTTCAATACATAAGTTGCATAATGAATGAAAATTTACATGCATTAATACTCAAAATGTTTCTTTTAAAATTAGAATTCGTTAAAAAAGTTTTTTTTTATTATTATCAAATTATTTTTATAATACTCTACATATTTGTGATTCTTATACATTTTAAAAATATTCCTTTATAAGAAAAAAAATTTTAAAGTATCAGCCAAAACCCCTTCTAATTCATAGAAGTGAAAAAAATGTTGCCCCCTTTTTTATTTGATATTTTTTATACATATTTATAAAAGCAATCATATATTTTTCAAAAATACCATAGCCGTTTCCGGGTCTACTATTGATTTTTTTTAACAAAGTAAACTGCATTAAATAAAAAATTCATACATTCATATAATTAAGAAATAAATTATAAAACACCAAAATTATTATTTAAACGTGTACACATTTTGTCGAATTGGATGAAATACATATTAAAATGCATCATAACTACAGTCGATTTTTGATTGCCCTTGAAAAATACAAAATTGTATTAAAATACGACAGTAAACAAATAAATAGCAACTGATTCTAATATTTTCACCTGATACATATATATTTAACAAAGTACATTTAGTTGCATGATAAAAATTTGTTAACGTGATAGCTGTAATGAGAACAAACATGGATATAAATGGCCCTTCTAAAATAAATTATGTAGGTTTTTAAGTTTTAATAATAGATTCAATTTTAAATAGTTCCTCCAGATCTAAATAAAAACATTTTCAGCAGTCAGTGTATGACAAACAAAAACAGAAAAAATGCTGTGTGTGAAGTCTTCTTTCTTACAAAATTTTTCTATACTTTGAATTTGGAGCGACGATTTTAAAAATGCATCGATTAAATACTGATTCCAGTTTTAGAAATTATGGACGAAGTGTGTTAATTATTAATAAACAAGAAAATAATGGTTTTTAAACAGAAATAGCTACAGCGCAATCAATGGCAATTAAAAACTTTTAAATCTAACTGACAAGTAAAAACATTCACCTGCTTCTTAATGTCAACACTGTGCTTTAAAAAACTACTCGTAACAAACAAAAATAAATTTAGAACAAAAATTTACAACTTGGCCACATACCAAAGTTTCCTGAAAAAACACACACAAAAAAAATTAACAAGGAACATGTTTTGCTTGTTTTCACAGATGAGACAAAAGATGATTAATATTTGTGAGCAAAACTAAATTCCAATGATGTTCAGGGAGGCCTTTAAATGGGTGACACACTTTATAATTAACGAAAAGAAACACTTCTCATGTAATACGTATTAATTATAAAAAATTAAAATTGCATTTCATGTTTAATAATATTTAAAATTTGTTTTCATATTTTCTGCAATAAATGACAATATTTAATTCAATGGATAAAAAAACTGATTCGACAATTTCATTTACCAAAAGATAAATATTTTAGCTTTTTACTATAAAATAAATATCAATATTAAAACGCCCCTATGATTAAAATGGAGGGGAGGGGGAATAAAATGATTTTACCCTGATAAATATAAAGGAAAAGAAAGAAATTTTAAACAATGAGTAGGAGAAGGAGGCATACGTTTTTTTTTAAATGCATAAAGAAAAAATTTTCACTTGAACTTTAAGGATTAGGTTTTACATTAATTACTATTAAGATAATTTTAGATTAAAAAATATATATATACTATAGCTTAATCTTAATGTTTTAACTATTTTGAAATATGAAAATGATCATAGAATATGAATTAAAAACGTCTACATATCAGAATCAATCACCGAAATTTTAATTAAATTCGTTTAAAAATCAATAATCAATTATTTTTATTGTTGTAAACAAGTAATGCAAAAAAAAAAAAAAATTTAAGAAAATTCCTACTTAGATCAACAAAGAAAAATTTATTTTAGCTACTTTTTATTAAATAGTTACAATTAATATAAATATGTATATACATATGACAGAATCACAACATTAAGTGGTAATTAATTTTTATTCATTACCATTAAAGTATTGTATTGCCATCCAAAACAATCGTGTTTATAAAATTTCAGTTCAACTGAATGCTTTAAAACGTGAGAAAAAAGTCTTTTCAAGTTTTGATACAAGTCGCCAAAAAGGATGCCAACGTGACTATATTTGTAATTCTTTGAATAATTAGTTTTAATCAATTAATTTTTATAAAATATAATTAAATTATTATATTGCCATCCAAAATAATAATGTATACAAAATTTCAGCTCAATCGAGCGCTTTAAAATGTATTTTATTAACGATTGAAAATTCCACCAAGATAAATAAATAAATATATAAAGAGTGCGAGCTAATAGTAATGATTGAAAGAAATATTTACTCAATTTTGAAATGAACCTTTACAGAGTGATTTTTTTATAAAGCGTTCATGCCTATGGCATTTAATACGACATACTTGGAGAAAACGAAAGCATTCTGCCCAAGCTGTTTACTAGAACGTATCTGAAACACCACGCATGCGTGCTCAATAAAAACGAAACAAATTCAAATAAAAACTCCTTTCTGTCACACTTTAATTGAAAATATATTCTTCAAATGACCTATAAAAATTCGATCAAACACACGGATTAACAGTTTTGTAGCACATTAGCCCCTAGGCGCCTCTACATAAGAAAAACCCACCCATCTATTTGCCCGACCCACTTCGATACTGTGAAAGTGTTTTTTTGAGTGGGCAGTAATTCATGGTCACCGCACGTCTTTCAGTCCTGTTCTTCATCTCGAAAAGGAGTTTCTTGTTACACACTATCACTGAATTTCTTATTTAGGTTCCGGTGTCGTGAGCATTACGTTTGGACGCACGACAAATGTCTATTTTTAGGCAATGTGAAATTACAGAAAAGGGGGGAGGGGGATATGTGTACACTGAAGAAAATTACATTAACCTTTAGGTGTAATTCAAGCATGTGGGTTAAATAACATGACAAAACAGCATTTTAAAACAATAAACGAAAGCAATTTCCATTCTTCCAAGTAAATTATCTCAAATACAAGGATCCTCCACGTCAGGACTCCCCAATTACCGAATCTGGAACCAGTACCCTTTCCAAAAACTAGAAATAAAAAAAAAGGATGCCATATTGCATAAGCCGAAGCATTATATTACACGTAGTGTACTTTTATCACCTCAAAATAACATTTTTTTTTCAATAATTCGAATAAAAAAAATAAGAAGAAAAGTTTTTCCGATCCTCAGTTCTAAAAAGAAATGTGATTGTTTAATAATGTCACACCCTAAAGCAGCGCGAGGGCTATTGGCGATGGACCACATAATTTTGCACCACGTTTAACTTTCATGCGCTGAACTTTTGACACACACACACAAAAACAATGTACTAGAGAGAAAAAATAATTAAAAATATTTTAGAAAAACCTCACAAAACTATAATTATTACCCGAGTCAGTACCTCATTTTCCTAGCTTCCCTCCACGCCAACGTGAGGATTTTGAGCCACGGCAGAATAGATGCGCATCAGGTCCTCTACATGGCGGGTCATGAGTGGCATCCAGACTTGAACCCACGACACGACAACGCCGGTCACGTGTTCGCGATCATGACCGATTGATTGATTGATTGAGTATTAACGTCGCACTGTTCAGCTACACGAGGGCTTTTGGCGACGGACCACGTCATTTTGAACCATGGTCAAGTGACGTGGACGACACCTGAGCTGGCACCCCCTCTCCTAACTACCACACCACACCAACGGGAGGACGTTTCAGCTCTCGACAGATTTAGCGATCATGACCAAAGAGATACGGCTGTCATAAATAAGTGGCAAAGAGGTATTCAATATCAGGGTCGACTGACGAAGATAGTATTCCAGCTGGTACCCCACTCTCCAAATTTCAACGCCACTCAATTTAAGTCTTCCGACAAATTGAACATTAATTAGCCTTACTACACGATAGGTTTTAATATATTTCATGTGCCACTGAAAAGGTCTTTCATATATTCTTAAGGTATGTGATCTTCAAAAGGAATGTGTTAGGAGCACAATATTTCCTAAACTCTTTAATAAGGCTTTCGTAATCCTAGAAGTTTATGGTTTTACTGCAGGTTTGTGTCCTGATGCCATTTAATGAGAGAAAAAAAAATAAACAAAATGAAAAAATCTTAATAATAAAATAATAAATTCCCAATGTTAAATTACTGCTCATAGAGATACGGACAAAGTATGTACGTAACCTCTTATCTGGTTGCATAAAAATATCCTTCCAAACTAATTGGTCCATTTAAACTGCTTCATAAAATAGACTCTGCGCAAAAGATTTTAAAACAGTTACTCGAGAAAAACGTATATTCATTATTTTTTTTATATTTATTATTAATTTATTGAAATGGATTAAAAAATACACAAAGATAAACAAAACAACGAGAACAAAAAAAGCGGGAAAAACGTGTACATAATTTTTAGGCAGTTAATTATTAGTAGTATTTCGAGATAAAATATAAAATTTGAAAAGCAAGAGTTTTCTTAGAGCTTGATATATTTCTCTCTGTGTGTGTGTGTTCGAATCTTAGTGTATTTCCATTTTAAATATAACATTTTTAAAATATTGAAGAATAAAAATAGATATGTAATAAAATATTCCCTATTACAATATTATAATTTAGTTTGTATCTCTCACCACAACCATTTCTATATAAATAGTAAAAATATATAACAATTTTTCCATAAAATGAATTCTTTGAAATTTCTATGCACCATTTTCTGTTTTGAATGTATGCTTCAAAACAATATACCGTAAAAACCCGCCGTATAACGCGCACTTTTAACACAGAAAATAAAATGGAAGTTTAAGCGTGCGCGTTATACGCCGGGTATAAAGATAATAGTTCTAAAATTAAAGAAACGGGCATGAAAAAAAGTAATAATAAAACTTCTATGCATATAGAAATACAGTTTAATAATAATAATAAAAAAATGGCATTCCGCGTGTGAACATAAAGGGTTGTAGTTCTAGAAGTATACTTTCTTTTCAAAAGCTTGGGATAATACTTTGAATAAATAACTTCAGAACATAAGAGCATTACTCACGTACATTTCGGGCTTATTCGTAAAAAAGGGGTGCGCGTTAAACGGCGTTATACCTAAAAATATTTAAAAAAATGCGGCTCGAAAGTATAGGTGCACGTTATACCCTGTATTTTACGGTATAATTGATTTTCGAAACAATAATATTAGATTACAGCCACCAAGACTAAAAACACTCCAAACCTCTGGACTTGTGACAAGTAATGAAACTCCAAGAAAAAAGAAATACCAAAAATATAATGTCTAGTCAAGTTAATTAGTCTGAAACATTACTGCACAATAAATATTGAGTGAATGACCCAACATTCAGCACAAAGATCACATTTCTGTTTCCGGGAAAAAAGAAATTAATAATTTATCTCTCTAGGTCTGTCTAGAATGGATTCTGTCTCCAGTAATAGGAATTAATTAACCAAAATCTTGCGGAACGCCAAAAAAGTTACCAATCGTGAAGCATTCAAATAGTTGATTTGATGAGAATGTGTAGTGTAATGAAAGTTTTTTTTTCTATACATCTCATATAGGCATTAAAAATTTAACCGTACAAATTTTAAATGATGCACATTGGTAAGTATTTTTAAAAAATCTTAAAAGCACTAAAATAGTTGAGAAAAAGAAATAACACTATAAGTGAATTAGTTTCATAAATCCTTAAAAAACCTTACGTTAAATTATCAATTTATTTCTGAAAACCACACAGATGTATTTTCTTTAGTTCTATATTAATGAAGCATTAAAATAACACAACGGGTACTAGCAACAGTGAATAAAAGTGAGATGACACACACACACGGACGAAATCTCAAATAGCGCTTTTTTCTTTGAACTTTCACCCCATATATTAGGTGACAAAAACATTTCGGTGAATTGTTAGTGCAGGAATACTCGAATGTCCATGAAGTAAATGCGATTTTCGAAAAATATATATATTTGTTACAATATAATTATCACATGATTCGATCATTATATTGTTACCCCAATTCTAAAAACTTCGAATCCAGAAATTAGAATACCTTTAAATTGGAAGCACTGAACAGGTTATACATATATTTTTTTAGCAATGTCTATAATGTATTAAGTTTTAAAAAAAATCGTTCTTATATAACCTATGCTTTTCTAGAACCAGTCTCAGTCTTTTTAAAAGGCTACTCCTCCTACAATAACTGAGATACACACATTAAATTGGTTTTACAAGAATGTAAAACTATGTATAACAAAAGTTAGTATGGGTTTTGTGGCATCATAATTGATATTCGTAAAATACCTTTCATATAAATGTTTTTTGAAAATTCCCTAAAAATGCACGAATTCTAAATTTAATTATTTAAAAAAAAATAAGTATTGCTTTGATTCAAAAATGCTTATTAACTTTGTTATACGTATTACTTAGCAATAGTTAGGAAAAATATTAAAGCATTTTGTACAATAAAAAAAGTCTTACCATTTTAAATGAAGAAAAACCTTTCTAAGATAAATTAGTTTAAAAGTTTTTATTTGCTAATGGAATGCGAACAAAAACGAACAGAATTTATCGTAAATCTAAGGATTTTTTTTTAACATAGAGCTCTCAAACTTTGTGAGATTATAGAAAAATATATAAATAATTTAGGGGAAATTTTTTTTTATTTGATTTCCAGACGAATTTTTGTCAGTCGTATCGTACTGTGTCCCCTTAAAGAAAAAAAGGTACCGTAAAATCCGGCGTATAACGCGCGCATACTTTCAAGCTGCAATCTTTAATTGTTAGTTATATTCGCCGTATAACGCACGCCCCCATTTTTACGAAGAAACCTGAAATTTACGTGCGCAATTCTTTTATGTTTTGAAGTCATTTATTCGAGGTATTATTCAAAACTTTAAAAAAAAAGGTGTATTTCTAGAACTAATACTCTTTTTAGTTCACAAAGAATATCATTTCTTTTAAATAAACAAGCATTTCGATATACACTGGTGTGCAAAAATTAAGGACGAGACGGTTTTTTCCATATAACTTTGTACAAAAGCTTTCCAAATCAACACATTTAATACCGTAAGATCCCCAATAGGTAAGGACATGTGTAATGTAAGCAACACTTACTAAAAGAGAAATCAGAGGGATAAAAAGAAGCTTGATTGAAAAAGTAGCATGGAGCGCAATGCGACTGAAGGCCGAAACATCCCTGTGATGGGTGTCCAGCAAGAAACATCCGGTCTTTAGTAGGGGATATGATCTCCCCTGACTGCTAGGCAGGTTTCACAGCGTCTGCCCATGCTGAGAATGAGGGTGTCAAAGAGTTGTTAAAGCATTGCTGCCCATTCGTCTTGCAGCGCCAATCGAAGCTCCCGAATCGTTACTGGTGGTAAGGTACGAGCTGCCAAGCGTCTGCCTAGAAAATCCCATACATGCTCGATGGAATTGAGATCCGGAGATCGTGACGGCCAATCCATACGTTCAATATCCTCACTCTCTAAGAGCTGTTCGGCAGCTACTGTGCGATGACATGGTGCATTGTCGTCCATGAAAAGGAACTGCAGACCCATAGCGCCTCTAAAAAGACGCACATATGGAAGAAGAATCTCGTTACAATAACGGGTCCCGTTGACTGAACCTGCGTCGAAGATGTGAAGGTCTGTACGACTACCAAGCGTGATGCCTCCCCAAACGAGAACACCGCGACCTCCATACCTGTCCCTTTCAATGATGTTCGAGGGATGATTGCGGCTTCCCCGCTCTCTCCAGATGAGTATGCGATGAGAATCGCTACTCAAACTGAATCTGCTCTCATCTGTAAAGAGTACTCGTCCCCATTCATTGTCTCTCCAATTCCGGTGTTCCCGGCACCACAGAGAACGCCTTCTCCGATGGGCAGGCGTTAAAGGTACACACCGTACAGGGCGTCGTGCAAACAGACCACCACCGTGCAGTCTTCTGGCCACGGTAAAACGCGATATCGGTCGTCCAGTCGCCTGTGTCGTGTGTCTAGCGATTTCTCCCGCTGTCTGCCGCCTGTTTCTTCTGGCCTGTAACACAATGTACCGGTCATCTGCGGGTGTGGTTCCTCGTGGACGACCACTACTGAACCCCGGATAGCTGTTCCTGTAGTTTGAAATTGTCTCCAAAGTCGTGAAACGATGCTGTGAGCAATTCCGAACTCTGCAGCCACACTTGTCACACTGCGGCCTTCCTCCAATTTCACAATGATTCGACCTCGGGTAAAAGCATCCAGATGTCGTCTAACAGATTGATTATTCGCCATTTCTCGCTGAAGCAGCAACTCGGTGTGATTTTAACTTCTATACGGCGTGCAATCTCTGCCAGAAATACTGATCTTACACCGACAACATGCTTTATACTACTCAGACACTCCCCCATTACGTCTACCTGCATATCTGCGCATGTGCTACCGTACATCACCTTACTTAATCTCCTGATTAGTCTTTTTGTCCGCTCTGCCTCTTCGTTCAGCTGATATGCTAATTTTTCGACTTCGTTCTTAACTTTTGCACACCAGTGTATATTGAAGACTAATTTTTTTCTATACTCATCATGTCTTTATTTTTAAAGGACTCATTTTTGTACCTGGTGTATAACGCGCAACCGTAAATTTCGATCTTATTTTTTGTATTAAAAGTGTGCGTTATATGTCGCATTTTACGGTATATATAATATATTACAGTAATGTTATTTGCATGAATATGTGTAGTATCAACAACATGCCTTAACATGCTAAGCAAAAAGCAAATGTTTTTATGTCATTTCTTTAATGCATTACACGTTTTTAATGTAGCTAATTGGTGTTTATTATCCTTCCTGGTACAGTGCATAATTTTATTCGAAAGGTTATTGGTCTAAAACGCGCTAGCATTTCTGCGTATCCGCAATTCTAAAATAAGCATAAAATTGAATTTAAAGCTTTTTTTTTTCAGGAAGCAGCACTTTAGAGATACACATCTGTTAGCGAGACACACTCAAGTCCTGAAAGTGTTTCAAGGACACAGCAGTTCTTAGTTCTGCGGCCAGACGGATGATGCATTTAAATGAAGAGCAGGCAAAAGGAAATAAAACATTTAAGTCAATTTTCTTGAAAATAAATCATAGAATATATGTCCGCGAAGCGTAAACATACACGCTACTTGTTAATGACCGACTAGTGGTAAGAGTGGGCGATTTGGTTCAACACTAACACATTACGTCACAGCTCATTTAAGCAAAATGGAAACCAATATGGTTACAAAAATGTATTATATTTAGTTCTCCATTAAGGCTAATCTGATGAGCATGGATGACTTCAGCCTTGGAAATCTAATTGACTTTTAGTACAAGCGGAACATGACTTTGTTATCTTGCCATTATTTGTTACACTAACTTATTCAAAATGCACTAAAAGACGGATCTTCACGACACGTTAAAGTTTGCAAAGGGGGAAGTAATAAAAAAAAATTAATCTCGGAAATCGTAAAATTAAAAGCATCCTTGATTCGTATTCAAGAAATTCTTCGAAAAACAGTTAATAATCGATGATATTGAATTGAAGTATTAAATCAGAATTGTAAAAGTTATATTTCATGAGCTGGATCGAAATGAATAATTAACGCCTCTTAGCTATTTGTTTTAATCGGATCTTCTTAACAAAATATTCCTTTGTGACGATTAGATAGAAATAATCACTAACACACACTTAACATAACTAATTTCTTTTCCGATTTTTTAAAATAAAGGCATCAATTGTAAAAAAAAATTGCAATTGATCAAATACAGTCGGACCTCTATATAACGAAGTCGCTAAATCCCGAAAAAAAGTTCGTTATATCGAAAATTCGCAATATAAAGGTTATTAATTTTCTTTACAAACCACATAAAACAAGTTTTAAATTCATAAACACTATATAGTTAAAAAAATAAGTATTCTCACATTTTTGTAAATTAATATATATTTATTTTATACATCTAACCTACCAAAAAGAAAAAAAAAAAGAAAAACCGCAAGAGAAGTTTCTTGGCGCCTTTATTCTCTTCCTGAAGAAATAAATTTTTTTTCGTTGGTTCTCAAGCACTTATGTTTGACATTTTTGAGCTATGAGAAACGAAGTCACCAGTATGACTGATCAACAATACAAACGAAGGGAGACTAGTTCAAGGACACGAGACCCCATTGAGAGTATAAAGGGATATCGAAGATGTTTCCAATGAACTGGACAATGGGGATTAAAGGATGCACTTCTTGGATGAAATGCCCAGAATTCTATTGCTTTTGGTGAGTTACGCACCAAATCAAACCAATTAAAGATTTATGACGCACCATAAAATGCGTTAAAAGAGAGAATAACTTGAAATTTCCAGAAATAGTACTTTTAAAATAGGGAGGAAAAAAAAAGTTGAATCACAAGAGAAAAAGTTCGTTATATAGAAAATACACTCCGCTATTGGGAGGTTATTTTACCAAGAAAATCGTGAAATGTTCTTGGTTCCAGGAAAAAGTTTGCTATATCGAAAAATTCGCAATATAGAGGTTCGTTATATGGAGGTTCGACTGTGTATGCAAACTTTATTTCGGATAATTTAGTTGTCATAAATGTTAGGAAGAGAGAAGAGCTGCAAGTTAGACTTCATATAACCGAGTGAGTGTCTATTAATGTCGCACTCTAATGCAACACAGGGCTATGCCTTCCCAAAATTACCACACCACACTTAAGTGAGGACTTTGAACTCCGACAGATTTAGCGAGCATCAGACCTTCTACACGGCGGATCTTCATCGGCACTAAGACTCGAACTCATGACACGCTAGCCACGAGTCCGTGACCATAACTAATAGGTTACCGAGGCCACATCATATAACTGAAGACTATCAATTCCAACATTCGCATAGTGATCGAATGACTGTTCATTGACGTTGTTGCACTATGGAGTAACCCGAGGGATATTGACGAAGAAATTCGGAATTTTGAGCCACGGTTAGGTGGCAAAGACGACACTCGAGCAGGCACCCATTCGTTTATTGGAGTGACGAGGAAGTTTTAAAATTGAAGTCAACAATTTAAATGAAAAAATGTAACTATTCGATTCAAAATTTTGAGTCGTATTGGTTGTTTTATGATGGCATCTTTTGACTAGCAAGAACAGTGAAAATTTAAGGAATTAATTTTGGAAAAGATATATAACTTAAATTTCTCAATAATTTGTTTTTACACAAAGTATAACAATACCTTTTTTTTAAAAAAAGTTTTCTTTGTGAAAACTGAGTTAACCTAAGATAACTAAATACAAGTAATATTAAAAAAAATAATAAAATAAAGTCAATTCCTACTAAGGTGAACAAAGAAGATTTTTATTTTAGTTACTTTTTATTATAGTTACAATTAATATAAATATGTATATACATATATCATAATTACACTATTAAGTGGCAAAATAAAAAGCTATTTCCCTTGCAATTTTCCACTCTATATATGATGTTGGACTATTATTTTTGTTTGTTACTACGTATTTATCAATTAAATTTAATTATTCAAATAAAATAGTATGGTATAAAGATAACACATTCTCAGAAATTAGGCCATCCCAGGTGGGATTCGAACCTACGACCTTTATATTAGAAGTCCAACGCGCGCTACAGGGACATAACGAGCGATTTTCCTTTTTATATATGGTGTTAGATGGGTTTTTTTATTTGTTACTAATTATTCATTAACTAATGAATTAATATTGGAAAAAACTTTGTTAACATGAAGTCGCACGGGTGAACTGAAAAATTAAACAACACAGATGGAAGGATAAAGAAGTTTTTAATGAGTTCATTTTACTGAATTGCAAATTAAACAAAAAAAGCTTTTTGCATATCTCAGCTAAACAAACAAAAAAACCCGCCTTTGTTAAATTTTAAGTATGTAGATCTAATAGCTGATAAAAAGGTTTTTTTTTTTTTTTTTTTTTTTTTTATAATTCCCCGTAACACTCTTGAGGGTCGATTTTTGAAAATAACTCCCTAAGCTGATCTTTGCTCAGCAAAAGTAACACATTGTTAAAAGTGTTGCGTAATGAACGCTTAAAATAGAGTAAATAATTTATATCTGAAAGTGTAATACATTAATATTACTTTCTGTTGTATTTATTTTATGTTAAAATTGTAACATTCGCACGCAACGCCGTTTCTTAAATTATAATGGCTGTAATGGAGATTCAATGCAAAACACAGCGAAATGATAACGATAGTCAAATTGGCAAATTTCTAACTACTTTCATAGCTCGAGCTTTATTAGAGCTTTGTAAGACCCGCCGTGTAGGGGCACGATGCACGTTAATACTTTATCAAATCGCATTATGATTTACTGCAGTTTTTTCATGCAATATATATTTTTTTTTTGGATCACTACATTGAAAATTAAGGGATATACATAAACAAAATACTCCACTTTGGGAAATTTAATCCGTTAGAGATAATAAATTAATTAAAGATATTCCACTGTAAAATTAATTATGTACACCGTTCACTTAAAATTAATTTTCAAATCGTTTTCTAAAGTCTTCAGTAACATACAAAAACATAAGACACTTTAATTTTGACATAAACTATTTTTTGGGGACAAAAACAATAATCTTTGCAATCCGCTGAAAACGCATATCTGCTGCAAAACTGTTCGCCTTCCCCGCTAAAATACTCATCATAAGATCCGTGCTGCCATATATCTTGGAAGAGTGGATTTCAAAGAATATTCCTGCTAAGTATTGGTAGAATATTCCTTCTAAGTTGGCGTGGTGTGGCAGTTAGGAGAAAGGGGTGCCAGCTCAGGTGTCATCCACGTCACTTAACCATGGTTCAAAATTATACGTGGTCCGTTGCCAAAAGCCCTCGTGTAGCTGAACAGTGCGACGTTAATATTCACTCACTCCAAAAATACAGAACAGTAATTATAATTATTTTTATACTTAAAAATGCAATATCCGCCTATTCAATTAAAATTATAGCGTTATTATTTACTACTAACCACAAACAAACTATGGAAATATGTCCAAATGATGTAGTGTGAAAGACAACGTTTATCTCCTGTAAGTACCAGAAGCAATAAAAGTAATTATTTTGAAAAAAGATCAATTTCTTACTACCAAATATGCATAATAAAATCATTAAAAAACTTTCAAATAAAGAGATATTTATAACAATCTCTCCCTTCAAAACTTAGTTTTATTCTGAAATAAAATAAATTGGGGATTATGCTGTTTACAGGAATTAATTAGAAGCGAGCGCCTTGCGTAACCAAAACAAAGAGTTCTTTCACAAACAAAAGATAGATATATGCTGACGTGGGCTTTTTTTGCAACGCAAGCCAGAATTACTTTGCAGATGGCAGAATTTTTTCCTACTTACTTGACAAATATCGTTATATTTTGGACACTTTTCACAAATCTTTATAAATTATAGCCTATGCTATAAATTATGGCCTACGTGTTATTCTGATGTATAAGCTATATTACTGTAAAGTTTCATTAAAATCCATTCAGTTGTTTTTGCGTGAAAGACTCCCAAACATCCTCACAAACTTTCACATTTATAATATATATCTAGATATGGAGAGTGTGAACTCATAGTAGGAATCGAATAAATCAGCGTTACTCTGCAACAAATCATTCGATTCATAGACTACGAATTGAAAACATATTTTATTTTTATATTTCCTTTATTTCAAACAAATCAATGTACCTAAAGAGAAGCACTATAATAATATTTAATTAAAAAATAGAAAGGTGGTAGCGTTTACACTCTTGACATGTTAAAAGTGTGTTAACAAATAGCCCTACCTACGTAGTTCATCATTCTGCATTTCATAGATCAGGGGTGGCGAACCTTTATGGATCAACGTGCCGTTTTTTTCTAAAAAAAAAGGTGTTTAATGAGGCACAGACGTGCCGTGAAATAATTTTGACTTGTGATTATTGGGAAAATAATAAAACTAAATACTAACAACACAAAACTCTATTTACTACGTAAAAATACCTTTTGCACTGTATAGTTAAAAATGTTTTAGTTATATGTGTGTAATTCACGTTAAAGTAACATTAGTGTGACTTATATTGTTGCAGATTGTGTGTGGATGACAAATATCTTACACTAGGATTGTAAGATGTTACTTTTTGTAGAATACATGCTGAATTGGAGTCATCTGCCGAACGGTTTCTAAGCAATTAATTATTTTTACTGTGGTTCACTCTTTTTGACAAGAGGGTTTGTGATTTGTTTCAAAATACCCGTTTACAGATGATGTTCTGCATATCACTATTCCAGAACATAAAACACACACCATTTTGTCGCCTTTACTAATCATGCCATGTTTCTCGATCCACCATCTTTGAAATTCTCTGTTACACTTACTATCTTTCCCTTTTTGTTCATTTGCTGAACTAGCGATGTTAAATAACAGTTAAAAATCGTAAATATAACACAGATAAACTTTAGAATACAATTGTGTTAATGAAATTGACTAAGCAATGCGTAGATAAATTTTACATCATTAGCAATTGCAGTCTTACAACGTAACTAAGGCAAGACAATAACAAACGAGTGTGCTCCACGCAACCAATTAATCGCTGTTGTTTGTAATACTTCATAGAGAACTTTGAAATTTTGAAATAAAATACAAACCATTTTGATCACTGGCGTGCCATCAATGGCACGCGTGCCACTGGTTCGCCATCCCTGTTATAGATGGACAAAAAGTACAAATTCTACGTCTACAGGAGATTCACATATATTACAGAAAAGTTTATTATTGAGGGTTAAATGTGATTTTTTTTATTCATGAGCTCAATTTGCATGAAAATGTTCGGCTATTAAAACATTCTCGTTAGAAATTCTCACTAAATGAAGCGCAGCAACGTTATAAGCAATAGCAAAATACTTTAAAGTTCTTTTTGCATTCAAAGAATGAATGTTGCAGCACAAACTAGCAATTAATTTAAAATTATTTTAAATAGAGAGAGATAATACATTTACACATATATTAAATAGCATAAAATTTTTTTAATTGGATTTAACACAAATTATCAATATTAAATTATTTAAAATGGCAGCACCTTGATTCTTAGATTTAAAACGATATTATGAACGTGCACTTACCATAGATCGGAAAGTATTCCAGATAATTCTGATGTTTTGTGTGAAGACTAGATTTTTAAGTCCAATAATTTTAAGGAGTAAAGTTGATAAAATTATGCATCATGTAATGCAAAGTGTTTTAAATAATTAAAATCCAAAGAGATATCAACATTCAATTGAACGTACGTATTGGCATTCGTCTTCAACGTGTTCTCAAACCCATGTGTTAACTCACAACTCCTAAGGATGTACACAATGCATTCTTTGGGAATAAAAGAACTAAAGAAACAAACCTTAAAAATTAACAAAAAGAAAACCTTGAGGAGGCACCACACAGAATGCTAAACGCTAAGTTTGCATCGAACAAACAAGGTCAGTAGCTTCCACACACGGCCAACCTTGGAGAATCAACGCCCTGTAGGATATAGTGTACGCATCTAAGCGATACCAAAAGAAAAGCAATTTTTTTTAAAAAAAGTTTTGTAATGCAATTATGAAGGTCTTATAATTAATTTTACAACTTTAAAAAAATGACGAAAAATAAAAACAAAAAGAAGAAAAGCCTTGCACGAGATACTTTTAATAACTTTTATTTTGTTTCGATTATAAATAAGTTTACGCAGTGTAAAGTTATTTAAATCTACATTTTCACTGTAATTTTTATTTAAGATTGTGTCGTTTTTTAAAACCATTTTTAACATTTATTAAATTGCTTCCCAATTTATTTATTTCTCTTTTCTTTGTAATCCAGGGATAAATAAATTAGGAAAGGTCGATATACTTATTAAAATTATGAAAACTTAATCTGTTTTGAAAGAAAATCTTACAAGAGAAACGTTTTTTTATAGTAATGAATTTTTTTGTGTGTGTATCCATACATAGGGTCAATGCAATGTGAATTCATAACATGAACAAACATACAGCAAATCGAAATGAAAATACTGGTAACTTATTCATGTTAATTTTAAAATGGCAGGGGGAAAAAATCCCCACTAATATACCATACTTTTAAAGCACCTTAATTAAGGTATCTGACTACATTCGGAGCCACCATTTTATACAAGCATTTAAATAAATAGTACTTGTTTTTGATATTAAGTGTCACCTGAATTAGAATATACGTATGAAATTGTTTTAAGAATATTATTACAAGAAAAAAAATTATTAAAATGCAATTTTTGAAACAAAATATGATGAAAATTTTTTTTATATTTTAAAACGTTCTCCTCTTATGGAAAATGCTTCTATAATAGTAAAATTTTGCCTATATATAACTAAGACTTTTGTGCAAAGTTTGAACTCTACGCTTTTTGAAATATATAATTTAAATATATAAGGGTAGATAATTTTGATGTAAAAAACACAGGTCATCATTTAAATTGATAATAACTTAAAAAATAATGCGAATTTTTCAAAACATTTATTTCAGTCTCGCAAGGAGAGGGTACGTCATGGGAAATTCATTTGAAGACTGTAATAGTAATACTCCTTTAGGGTGTTCAACTCTTAATATAATTGCGTCGAATAAACAATAAATTCGCAGAAAATAGCCTTTGAAATTTTTACTCAGCTAAAATATAAATAAGTTTAATCATGCTCCATTGGCGCTGTGGATTAGGCGGTAACGTACGTGCGTTCCTCGCGGTCAGATGGGGTTCGAGTACGTGATCGACCAGCTGTTTTTTATTACGATTCATTTAATTCTTTCTACAATTAAATAAATTAATGCCAAGCCCTCCTATTGTCACTAGTGGTCTTAGCTGTAGATAGGCAAAATATTATTATTATTATAGAATCATTTTTCATAAAAAGAGAACGTTTTGAAAATATGTCATTCTTTCATCATTTTAGCCAAAAAAATTATATTTAAATAATTTTTTATTATAATAATATTCTTAAAACAATTTTACATGTATATTCTAATTCAAATGACACTCAATATAAAAATTATTCATTTATGCGCTTATTCAAAATCGCAGTTAGAAGTCATTCCCCTTTAGAACGGCATTTGGGAAGTAATAAAAAAAATATAGCAAATTTTATAAGACTTTAAAAGAAGCATTTAAATAACTACTTTTCAAGAGAACTGAATTTTATACAAAAACAAATTCAAATTTAGCAGAAAAAGTATTTAAATCAAATACTTACTATTATAAGCACATTTATTTCAAACATTACAGTTTTATTTTATACTAATCGCTTCAACGGCAAATTTTAGAGAAAACTTCAAATACTTAAACAAAATTAATGCGTAATTTCACTGTCTTGGTTGAAATTCCAATTTCAAACATGGCTGGATACGCAAGTATTTTGACAAAAAAAAAAAAAAAAAAAAAAAACTTTCATCACACATATAAATTTTTTGTTCAAAGAAATAATAGGTTTTAGATTAGAGAATTTTCCTTTATTAAAAAAATAAACACTCCATTACATTTCAACTAAAATGTGTTGAAAAAATAAATATCAAATGTTGATTAAAATCCAATTAAACAAAGAAAATTCCGCATGGATCAATAATCTTTTCATAGGGAAGTGCCTTTAAAAGAAAAAAAAATACTTCCCTATTATAAGTTCTATGACTGTAGTTAAGTAAACATAATCACTCTTCTGTTATCGGGGAATCCACTTCCCTATAATTGCATACAGATAATTTTATGAATGCACATAACTGCAAATAAAGATACAGACTAGACAAATATTTTACACTGAGAAAGTTTTCTAACTCAATTAGAGCAACAGAAAGTACATATCTTAATCAAACGTAAATATCATGGTTCAGTGCTCCTCTTAAAACAATGCGGATTGTTCATTGAACTTAGTAAAAAATACCCTAACAATACCTTAACTACGTAAGATAGATAATTTTAGAAACAAAAAAATTTGCTTCAGTGCTCCAAATGACTAACATTTAAATGCAAAGGATATAATTACATTGCTGTACTAACCCAGTTTCTACAGGAATAGTTCAAAAGTACATCAAGATACATTTAAAATTCGGGACTGGCGAAACTTTGAAGAATGGACACGCATAGAAAAAAGGTTTCTTTAAAAGCAACACGTTTAAGATGAATCCTTGTTATAAAAATTAACGCATCTCAATTTCATATAAAATTAAATAATTGGGCTAATTTTTTGACTCTATTTGCGGGGACATTTCCTTAGTGGATTCATATAGTGAAATCTTAAATGCATCTTGAAAAATAAGCGAGAAAATTAGTTTAAAAAAAAAGGTTAATTTCTCATTGTAGCTACATACGTATACATACACACAATTAATATCTCAATTTTCATAAGCAACAATTTGCTCGTTTGTGATTTCCCGATGTTTAATACAAATTATGTAATAAATAATGTTTAATACAGAAATGCTACAATAAATAAAATTGAAATTTTAATTCGAATTATCAGCAGGGTCTGAAAGCCATAAATGTAATTTATAATTATTTTCTCGAAAAAAATTTGAGCGAAGACTAGCAATATATAGATTTTTATGTACGACAACAGTTATTAAATCTAAAAAAAAAATATTTTGATGATATTTTTGACATTTTTTTGGTATATTTAAAAATACAAAATATTAGATTTTTTTGTCCTGAGTATTCTCTATTTTCTAATGATTAACAAATATGCCTAATTTTTTAAAGGGCTAACGTTATCCATTTTAGATCCTTTAAATTTGTATATGTTCAAAACTTTGAGGTATTTTTACATTAAAAGATGACATTTTTTAAATTAATAAATAAATTTACAAAATCTAGGTGTACATCATTAATTAGATAAACCCATAGCAGTGCTGTTTTAGTTTATTGTAATTAGGAATGATTTAGAGCTACATTAGAGTTGTTAACGAAAGTGAATGTATCACTCTTTCATACCAAGCAATCATTTAAAAATTCAAGTACAGTTTAATATGAAGCCCTGATATAGAGTTTCTTTACTCGTACTACAGTTCATGGCAGAATCGAACTTAGACGCTGCAACCCGCAGGGCTGCAGCGTCTGCTTGGCCGATCAGGCAATTTTGTATTGATTAGAATATACAGGCTAAAAAAAAAAAAAAAAAGAGAGAGAGAGAGAGAGAGAGAAATTGAAAATACAGTGATTTTTTTTTTTTTTTTTTTTATGGTTTTTCTCTCCTTTTTATTCCTTAAAAAATACAGATAAAAATGATCGCAGGTCCAACGTTAGCTTCCAGCTTTGTATTATATTGTAACGTTTAAGATATTTTGTTAAATTGTAAAATCTTTATATATAAAAATCTTCATATATAAAAATCTTCTGTGCGTGTGTTTGTCACTTAACTCCTCCTAAACGGCTGGACCGATTTCGATGAAATTTTTTGTGTGGGTTCAAGTAAATTCGAGAATGGTTTAGATTCACAATTCGGTCCGATATCGCAATTAGTTATCCAAAAGTACAACTCAACATTCACCTGCATTGTTGTAACAACGCTATTGTTATAAACAAGTAATATAAAAAAAATTTTAATCAATTCCTACTTAGATCAACCAAGAAAAAATTTATTTTAGCTACTTTTCATTAAATAGTTGCAATTAATATAAATATGTATATACAAATGACAGAATCACAACATTAAGTGGTAATTCATTTTTATTAATTATCATTAAAGTATCGTTTTGTCATCCGAAACAATCGTGTATATAAAATTTCCTTTCAACCGAATGCTTTAACACGTGAGAAAAAAAACTTTTCAAATTTTGACATAAGTCGCCAAAAGGGTCGCTAAGTCGCCAACGTGGCTGTATTTGTAATTTTTTAAATAATTAGTTTAAATCAATTTATTTTTATTAATTATAATTAAATTATTGTATTGTCATCCAAAATAATCATGTACATTACATTTCAGCTCAATTGAGCGCTTTAAAATGTACTTTATTAACGATTGAAAATTCCAGCAAGATAAATAAATAAATAAACAAACAAATGAAATATGTATAGAGATCGTGAGCTAATAGTAGGAATTGAAAAAGACGTAAGTTGGCGTCGAAAATTGATTTTCAGCCAGACTGGCCAAACCCGGTCTTTATTGTTACAAAAATGCAGACGATTCACGCTTTTTAGCGTTTTTAATTAATATCTTTTCAAATAATCTTTATATGTGTAATTCTCCTGTGCGTGTGTATGTAACTGAACTCCTAAACGGCTGGACCGATTTTGATGAAAGTTTTTGTCTGTTCCAGTGGACTCGAGAATGGATTAGATTTATAATTCGGTTTAGAAATGTTGATTTAATTAATTTTTTTTATATAAATTGTTTATCTTGGAATGTTTTACATTGGATCCGGCAGACTGCGCTACGATCGCAGTATCGAATATTCAAAAATCTTTTATTTTGAATTTAAGATGTGTGCACAGGACAACGTGTCTGTCGGGTCCTCTAGTAATATGTAAATATATGTTCAATGAAATGTTAATTCATATCGCACTCTAAAGCAACACAAGGGCTATAGGCACACAACTTTGAACCTCGATCAAGTGACGAGGACGGTACCCGAGCACTGTAAGCTCACTCTCCAAAATTCTACATCACGCCAACATGAAGTAACTTTGAGCTTCGCGACAGGTGGCCGCGGTAGCCGAGTGGTATAGGTATCGGACTGTGGCTTGCTTTGTCACAGGTTCGAGCCCAGTACCACTAAAGACCCGCCGTGTAGGGCAGCGATGCACGTTAAATCTGTCGAGAGCTGAAACGTCCTCCCGTTGGTGTGGTGTGGTAGTTAGGAGAGGGGTTTGCCAGCTCAGGTGTCGTCCACGTCACTTGACCATGGTTCAAAATTACGTGGTCCGTCGCCAAAAGCCCTCGTGTAGCTGAACAGTGCGACGTTAATATTCAATCAATCAATCAATCGCGACAGATTTAACGCAAATCAGGCTCTCTATACGATGGGCCGTAAGTGGCACCAAAACTCAACGAAAACAAGCCGGTCACGAGTTCGTAGCTATGACCATTTAGTTATTGAAGCCACACGGAAAAATACAAAGATTTATTTTTCAAAGTAAGCCGGATTATATGTAATAATGCGCTTTCTATAAAATGTCTTGATTTTCAATTGCAGCTTACATAATGCCAACAGCGAAATGCTGTTAATTCCAGTCAGACTTTTGTAAAAAATTATTTTCGTTTCTTAATTGTTTTCAAATCTAAATCCAGAAAATTTTATGATGCATGCATAACATTACATACAGTAATTACAATGCCGAATGCAATGAAGAATTGAGGATTTGGTTACTTTTCATAGCAAAATACACAGAATTTTTAATTAACTATCAGACAGTGTCCATTTAACTTATTTCAGTGCTACTTTTATCGATTTATTTTAGTAATTGTTATTGATCCCAACAGTAATTTACACACTCGAATCCTCCTACCCCTATGACATTTAAAAATCATTCGAGTCGATCAATAATAACAGCTAAAGTTCAAACTCTCCATTTATAACAGTAAAGACTACACAATACCCTTTTTCAAAAAAAAAAAAAAAAAATTTTTTTTGGAGACAGTAACAGTAAACATAATTTATGTTTTATGTTCAGATTGTACGATCAAGTTGATTCTGAAAGTAAAAAGTCAGTTTGACCAATCATTATTTTAAAATATTAAGAATTTTTGAAGTTTTTCAAACTCTTATAAAATGCTCAATGTTTAAAATTTTTTAATCCTTTTAAGTGATTTCTGTTTCTTAGATTATTGCGAACAAAATTTAGCATGGATTTGAAAATCTGTTCCCTTGTTAATTTTTAATAATTATTTTTCTAGCTAAACCCGAAAAAAAAACACGAAAATTTTAAAAATATTAAGAATTTTTTAAAAAAAATAACTAGACACCTCTGATTTAAATCCATACTAACCATTATAGAACATACTTTGGGAGTATCTATAAAAAATTTCAAGTTTCTATCTTTAACAGAAAAAAAAAGGGCTGAGGGATTAGAAAACACCTATATCTTCAAAATTAAGTCTGAGAAAAACGAATTTAAAGTTAGTAAACGCATAAAACAAAACCTATAATGCCCGTAAAGCTCTAATTTTCTAATATGTTATTTTACAACTTATGTTTTATATCAAAACACTACTTTAATTAGTTATGAATGAAAACATTTTTTTAAATTCGAAATATATTTTTGCATAGATTGTTACGACGATTGTTGTATTTTTGATAGTATTTGTTACGACTCAGCCTAATCTTAACAAAATATTTTCACAAAAGTTTTGAAACATCAAGTATTTATGAACAACATAATAATAATACTAACTTAAGTTAAAAATAACCAGGTTTGTACATAAAATTTAATAAATTTTTTTAAGTTTTAAATTGGGGAAGTTGAACAAGTTTTAAAGTCGCCCAACAAGAACTTAAATACCATAACATAGTACTACAATATGGTTACTATAATGTAGTTTGGCACATCATAGAAATATTCAGTTTTATCTGCAATACTTGTAGTCAGAATACTTGTTTTCGGAAGTCTTATTTGCAATATCAGCGAAGGGATTGTTTTTACATATATCATTTTCAGTAGCATTTCATCTCTAAATATTGTTTCTCATTACAACCCGAGAAAGTTTTCACCGTGGCATTTTCTGAACAGGAAAAATTTAATGAAAAAGCTTCAAAGATTTATAAATTATTATTATTATTGTTAAAATGCCTGGAAATGAATCTTAAGTATATATATATATATATAAGTATGAAAACTAAAAAAAACTCAAAACATAATCAACCAGAAATCTCTTTAGTAATGAAAATTTAAATTAATAACCACTTCACACTGAAAGCGTTGATTGTGCTCAAAAATATTTTTAATTAATTCAATTTAAGAGTGAAAAAATGCTTTTAAATGAAACCGAAACCAAAACTAAGCTTAGAAAACTTCAAATATCAGAAAAACTTATTTATCTGATCAGAAATTTGGTGGCAAGTTTCCCAATGATATGAGACACAAGAAAATGAGGGGGGTATTCAGTACATTTGAAATTTGTAGGGTACTGTGTAGCCTTAAGCAATTAAAACTTCAAAAAACAAAAAGACAAACTTTTATTGATACTTAGGAATATATTTTCTAGTTCTTCACTATAATTTTAAAAAAATGTGTCCGGAAAAACTCAAAAAAATTCTATTATTATCAAATATATATACTAAAATTATTTTGCCAATTTCATATGCAAGAACATCTCAAAAATAGCTATCTAACAAGAGCTCGGCATCTATATTCTTAGAGAAGTCAGTAAAATTTTTTTAGTTGTTTAATTACGAGGAGTTATTTAATTGGAATATACGTGTTAACATATACCAATTGTGAAAAGTAGTTCCGGCTTCCCCTAAGACCATCAACTGAAAACTTCCTATGCTTGCATAAGCGTAATTAAAAGCTCTAGAATATTACAAAGTCACTTTGAATATTCCCATTATCACTAATAAGTACAAAGAAAAAAGACGCGATCATTAGCAAGTAAACTAATTAATCAACACAACTGGTTCCTAGAGAGATGGTGGCAGTTAAAAGGCAGACGAGAGGCGAACACCAGAAACGTTTCCAATACAAAACCAATTTACTAAAGATTAATAAAAGAAAAAAAATAGCGTGTAAAATATCAGCAGCTCTGGAGTATACCATGGTTGCAAATGTGATAAATAGGGGCACATACTGGAGTGAAGAAAGAAGAGACTAAAATGGCTAAAGGGAAAAGAAAAGCACTCCTATTAGAGCTTAAGGCGATAAGGAATAAACAGCACCTATCTTCCCAGTTGATGACCCTCTAGTTACTCCAAGAATCCTTTTGTGGCAACACGCGAAAGACAGGAAGGCACTGTTTATACATGGTCCACGGTCTATTGAACACAAAACCATTGAATTTATGGCCATTCTCCCTCACAAGTGTGTACCTATTCTCTGTTTATCATACAAGATGCTTGGAAAGGTCAGGGTACTCCATAAGAGGGGGAGAGAGAATATGAAAAAAGATAAAGAGTGAAGTTGTACCAGGCGCGCACACTACGAGGAAAACATACCTAAAATAGACCGGAGGCATCCAACTTAATTCAGAGCTAAACACACACGTTCAAACGCTGGACGCTGGGAGAATAAATAAAACTCAAGATATGATAGAATTTTTCTTGAGATCAAGTAGCGATATAAAATTATACATAAAATGAATAGAAAAGATGGGTCTTTTTCAGAATACGAAATATTTTTTTACAGTACTAGATACGCATTGAATTTCTAACACATTAGGAGCATTTCGTATAATATATCAGATAAGAAAGAATATGGCTTTGCAAAGCAAATGTAATATCTTACTCCATGACGGTACATTTCATTTATGTATTTTTTTTCAACAGGTACACGAGCATTACATAAGTAGAAATAGCAATTTAAATACAAGGAAAAATACGAAAATTCGTAACTGCATACCTAAGAAGGAATTTCATAATTTAATGTCAACCATGTTTTGCAAATAAAAAAAGCAATAAAATCTAGTTAATTCGTGACTGCATACAAATTGAAATGACTTACGAAGTCTGGACGATCTCTTTAAGAATTTAATTTCAAATGTTATTACAGCGTCGCTCTTTTATTATTTTTATAATACTGTGAGCATTCACATATTTTTGAACTATAAAAAACAATGCATTTCTTTATTAAATGCTTTAGATAAAAAAAAAAAAAAAACATTTTTCTTTTCTCCGAGTCTACAATGATTCACTGTAAAAGATTATTTCAACATAGGATTATTAATTTCATCCTCTAATTTAATTTGTTTTAATACAATCGTCCTGTGCAGTGGTGACAGATCTCATAATTTCGAATCAAGGTCACGCCAGAGAACGAGGAAGGCACCTGAACTAATAAAATACCAATCAAATTTCCGCATCATGTCACGTGACTACTTTAAAGTAAAGTATGTTTACTGTGCAGTAGAGATACCATTTTTAGCATGTAAGGACTAGGATTCGAACTCACGGCATAAATTTCGTGACTTTATTATCATCATCTGCAACCTCCCATTGATTGGGGGGGGGATTAAAGTGGGAGAGTAAAAAGAAAATAATACCGTAAAATCCAACGTAAAACGCGCATAGGCGCACCTATACTTTTAAGCTGATTTTTAAAAAATTTTGGTATATTCGCCGCATAACGCGCAATCCTTTTATTACGAAGAAATCTGAAATATACCTGTGCAAGGCTCTGTTTTGATTTATTGGAGGTATAATTCTAGCCTTTTGAAAAAAAATAGTATACTTCTAGAGCTACAACACCTTAAGTTCATTAGATATGTCATTTCTTTTAAATAAACAGTATTCCGATCTAAGCAGAAGTCTTAATTTTTTTTAAATGCTCATTTCTCTTTTTATTTTTGAAGCTAACAACATTTCTGTGCCTGGTGTATAACGCGCACCCGTAAATTTTGACCTTATATCTTGTGTTAAGAGTGCGCGTTATGTGCACGATTTTACGGTAAGTAAATTTTTACATGAATTTTTTTATAAATTAATTTCCTTCTTTACGATAAATAAATAAAACCCCCTAAGCAACCGGAAGATGATACTCTGTCGAATTTGCTCCGAGAATTTCACGTGCGTAAATTCTATTTTCTTAACATTTTCAAGAGAATGACATGTTTTATCTGATATAAACTATTACAGACCATTATCTATATCACATTGATTCAAACCCTTTACTAAATGCATTTTACTGTAACACAATAAATTCTCGCGTGAATGAGTGCTTATTAACATCGCACTATAACGGTACACTAGGGCATTTGGCGATGAATCTCGTAGTTTTGGGCCTCGGTCAATTGACGAGGACGACACCTGAGCTGGCATCCCCTCTCCAAAATACCACACCATGCTAACGGAAGAGAGTACTTTGAGCCACAACTGATTTAACATGCATCAGCCCCGGTACAGGACGGGTCTTCAGTGACACTAGGGCTCCAACTCAACACACACCAGCTAGGAAATCCTGACCATGACCACCAGGTTACTTTGGCCTAATGAATTCTCACTAAATAAACCATACCAATAAGAAGTTGAAGACAAGCAGAGTGTCGCCCATTCGGTATAGTGGTTAGCAAAGCTGACTGCTGTTTCGTAGGGCCTAGGTTCGAATCCCGGAGAAGGCATGGACGTTTGCCTTTGTGACATGGGCGTACTCTAAATAGCCGTCGAGTCGCAAGTCCTCTTTTAAGGTTGGTGAAAGGGGAAGAGAGGAGGGAGGCGCCTGACCCTTCCCAGGGTTGTTCTCTCTCAAAATTGGGGTGGAACCGAGCTAAGTCATACTGTCGCCTGCATGGTGCTGAAGGTTACGACCAACGACTGGCGTACATTTAGCCTCTTGCCATGATGAATTTCGTGGGCCTGGATCTGACGTAGTCGAGATCAGACACACACAAGCAGAGTTGTTTACTACAATTTTGATTCGTTTGAATTATGTTACCAATAATTCTGTTGTTTTTTAAGTTTACAGAAACAGTATGGAATATTCATAAGGATTAAAATTTTAAACATGTAGCAGTTCTAAAGATTTAATTAAAAAAACATTTTACAAAAAACAACCTTAAAATTACTTGAAAGATCTTATTACGTCATGGAATAAATAAGATAATTTATAAAATATGCATCTAATGATAAATACTAAAACTTTAATTGTTATATAAATAATACTACTGCAACCACCCTTCTACACATAACATTTCCATTATATTCTTACATCCGTGTAAAACGAACGGAAGCATCAACTCTAAGAAACAAACTCGAAATCGTTAGAAAAGTTGTCTTCGAAATATGAGATAAGATTATCCTGTTAAGTAGATCCGATATCATTTCTAGCATATATAACATGCTTTTTTCTCACATTTGAAACATGATATTAAACTGAACACCCAAATCTGGGAAGTAGATCCGATATCATAGATGATATGAAAGAGCTTCTGAGTTACTGTGCTCTGACCTAGATGATGAGATTTCTCAGACACAATGAATCAGACGGCTCAAAAATCGATATTGGCATTCTGAAATGCGGCGAGTTTTTCGTTCTGGTGAAAGGGATATGTTTTTCGTCTTATGCAAAATAAGGTTATTTCTGGTAAAATCGAGTGTTTCACAAGTTGACAATAACAAATACCAAAAAACAGTTTAAAATTGAAAAAAAAAATTAAATACAATGTTTAAGAAAAAATCTTTTTATAAACGTTTGCATTTCACATACCTTTAATTCGCCTCACTTTCCTACATTAAAAGAAGCAAGCTTATAAGGAACATGGGTATTATTAATCAATATATTTCTAATGGGTTCAAGTAATATTAATAAGCTTGAATGTTTTGAAAAGTTTACATTGAAAATAAAATCATTTTGTTTTATATACATTGGTGAACTTCATAAAAGTATTCTAACGACGCGAGCAAGTAATATTGGTAGCGAGAGGGCTCACACAGGAGAGCTTTTTGCCAAAAGGCATTTTATTCCAAATTAATTAAACAAAATATTAAATTCAGTCGTAAATTTTTACTCTTCACAACCTTTCGCTAGAGAAAAGTTCTAGTCCCGTTTAAGGTTTGAGATCTCAATATGGCCGGCTATCGAGTGCGGCTGTCCCAACAACCCCTTTCACTGTTATTGTCCAAATTCACTCAAGCGGCTGCTGCACATATTCCGGCACTCTGTCTTTCAAAGGTCATTACAGTCCCGTTCGCGTAGTCCTTGGGGTGCGGTTGCCTCCGCAGCCTCTGTCACAGGTCTTCGAAGAAGAATAAAAGCTGATCCGGAAGAGATGCAAAAGATCGATAACAGATGATCCTCATCAAATTGCGAGCCGACCCTTTTAAACCTCCCTGAGCGGGCTTTTTTTATGTCCCCAATAATCTCTGATTGGCGAGGGTAGCGGATCTGCACACGGCTCTCCTCGTCTTCGTCCCAGCTTCATTGGTACTTGGAGGCAATAGGCTGGCGTGACTGAAACCAACTCCGTCACCGTTGTTTACAATCTGGAGGGTCTATAAATCTCCCTGTTACTTTAACACTGAGGGTATCCTCCAGGGTATGACTTTATCACATTCTTTTTCATTCAACTAGTTCGTGTGCCACATGTGCGAGGGGACCCAAGAATGTATACTGTTCACAGGAGTATTCTGTCTATAGATCATGGTGTCTGGACATTATCTGAGGATCGGAGAGGGAAGAGGTGTGCTTTCAACATAGCCGCCTTCAGAATCGGCGAGACATCTTTTTATTCTAGGCATGATGGAAGAACACACGGTCTCTTTTGGAAGAATACAATGTCCAATCTGGGCATAGTACTCACCCTGTACATCAAACTTGAGAAGTATTGCTGGGAAGTGTTCGGAATAATGAACCTACGCTACAGTATGACTTTGATGATAGGCGTCCAAAAGTTTGGACATGAAACATGCAACATTAAATAAAAATAAGAGCCATTAAGTAACAATCATTCAACAACATATCGTATCAATTTGATACAACCAGTACTCAGAAGCATCCAGAACGCCATTAGCGATGGATCTCGTACTTTTGAACAACGATCAAGTGGAAAGGACAACACTAGAGATGGCACCGTTCTCCAAACTTCCACATCACGCCAAAGAGAGAACTTACAGCAGCGACAAATTTAAGCCTGCCGGTGGTCTTCCGTGGCACCAGTACTCAAACCTTTGACTCGATAGAAACAACACTGATCTCAAGATTGAGACCTAGACCATTCAGTTACTATGGAGAGTATAACGAAAATCACCAGTAATTCAAAGATTTTCCCAAACTGTTACTTTCAATTCTCATCTTAGTTTTTCTCCCCTCATTCAAAAAATGTTCCGTAAAGAAAACCCTTTCGACCTTTCTATAAATATTTCATATTCAAGCAATTTTAATTCCATATATGGCAAGTTTATATATTCGATAAATAATTCTTCATACATTTCCTTAAGCCCTTATCAGTATTTCATCTACCCTAAAGTGAAAATTAAATTTCATTGCATTATTTTAGTAAAAATCGTAAAAGGGGGGTTCAACAGTTCTCAACGAATATGTTAAATAATAAGAAAATTCCTGTACTTAAAAAAAAACTCTTTTACTTTTTTTTTTACGACGTTGCGCTCAATGTAAAGACTTCCTAAACAGTGGAAATAAATCGTGATGGTTTAAATAAATGTTCTTATGCTTTTAAGATGCTAATAATTTATTTCTAGTGCCATCAATATAGAAAATAACACTTCAATATTTAAACGATTAAAACTGAACACAATACATGCCTTTAAATACCTAAAAATGCCTTCAGCTCAATAACATTAACATCTAAGTTCGAACATATTTTCTTCAAAATATACAGAATTTATCTCAGCAATAATATTATTGACACATCGCACAGTCATAAAAAAAAAAACGGTAAGAGGAAGAGCTACAAAAACACCCTTGATAGCTTTCTCGTTTCCCAGAAAGCTGGACAAAACTGATAAAAACTTTTAATAGATCAAAAAGAACTAAATTATGATATGAATAGAAGAAAAAAATTAACAAAATCAATTAAAAGTTTTGAGTAAAAAGAACTTTATACTTAACACTTTCAAATGTATCTTTATATATTAACTGACATATATACACTCAGGAACATTGAAAATAGCGACCCAAGAAGAAAGCATCGGATTGAAATGAAATTTAAGTGGACTTGGTACCCCGAAAATCACAGACCTATCTCGTTATTTTTTTATTTTCATTTAATCTTGTTCTCTATGCATTATTATCTTCCGATTGAAATATCACTTGTGCCTGTCGGAAAGTTAGAAGTTGAATAAAACTTCATTGGAAAACAAATTAGGCAATTCAGCCGCGCCCCCTTTTTTGAAAAAAAAGCTAAAAAAAACGTTTTGATAAAAAAAAATCTAATTTATAAAGAGAAATAATAACATTCAAAAAAGAATGTGCAATATATAAAGTAGAATATTTCCGAGACAATACATACAATCATTTTTTTTCTTTGTGAAATGTGTGCATGTAAAAATTTTAAATTAAGGCATTTTATATTAATAATTTCAGTTCTTATTCCTGATATATTTTCCATACAAATGTAAAACTTTAATATTATAAGAAGAAAAAAAAAAAAATTTCTGTCGCGACAGAAAAAAAATTTTTTTAACGTTTTTCTTGAATTTTCTTGTGCAATTGGTACTCTCTAAAAGTTGATCATTTACAAAAATGTGTGGGTTGAAAAAATATGAAAATGCAATTATTTTAAAGAAAAATGTATAACTAATATCTTAAAGTGGTATTTTAAGTTTAATTAAGCTTATAATAATTTTTTCAGAATTATAAACTTTAAAGTGGTTTTTCTCAGTTTGTGTTTTTCGAAGCCTTAGTGCACACATGCAAAATGCTACTCCTTCGACAATTATTTACCAATCACTTCCATTTTTCCCCAGCGGGTTAAAAATAAAGCATGTAATAAAATTAGGGATCCGTTTTGCTATAAACTGAATACTTTAAAAAAAAATAAAAAAATGTAAGACATGTTGGCTTTTTCGTTGATTTTTAGCCTGTATATCAAGATTTTATTTTTCTTCTCGAAAACGAATAAAGTTATTCTAAAATCGATCTTTAAAGTTGTTTAGAACATCCATAAGAATATTATAAAAACATTTCAGGTCAAAAAATGGACCACCTCCAGCTGCAATACATGCCGCCACACGGTCCGGCATTGATTTGATTAGACACCTTATGTTATCCTGCGGCAGATGGGCCCACAAATCTTTATCAGCCAACTCTAAATCATGTACAGAGTGGCACGATGGCATCTGCAGTTTTAACTGATCCCACACGTGCTCCACGTGGGATAAATCGGGGGAGCGGGCCGGCTATGGAAGAGTCTGAAAATGACGTAGGAAGTCTTGAGAAACGCTTTGCTGTATGAGGACGAGCATTATCTTGCTGGAAAATTGCCCCTGGTAGACCATTTAGGAAAGGTCCTACATGGGGTCGAAGAATATCATCAACCTAACGTTGGCCCGTTAAGGTTCCATGCATCACAATTAAAGTGGACCGGCTATCATAGGCTATGCCCCCAGACCATTACACCAGATATGCAAGCAGTGCGACGTAGAACAGTGTAGGGGGAATTGTACCGCTCACCAGGGCGCCTCCCCACCCGTACACGGTTATCATCTGTCCCCAAAACAAACCGGGATTCCTCACTAAACACAACCTTTTGCCAATCTGGGACATTCCACATTAATCTGGCTTGCCACCACTGTAGACGCAGTTGCCGATGTTCCGGTGTTAAGGGAAGTGCACGGAAAGGGCGCTTGGATTTAAGATTTGCTTCTGCAAGGTGTCTGGAAATTGTTTGTGGAACAATTGCTACGCCTACATCTGCTCGTATCGTTGAACGAGTCACTGTGGGTTCCACAAGTGCTTGTCGCACGATCCTTCTCTCCTCTCTCCTCGTGGTTTTCTTGGTCGCTCCGCGAGTGGGTACCTTCTCGTGTCCTCTGCTCCCAACAATTTCTAACGGTACACTCCGAACAATCCACCTGGCCAGCAACACGGCGTGTCGACCAGCCTGCAGTTTTCATCCCGATGATCAGGCCTCTCTCAAACTCGCTTAACTTTGAGAAATGTCTTCTAGCACGCGCGTTTACCTGCCATGTTTCGCTTACCAATGTCTTCCTACAATCGGCGGGTAATCATCATGTTTAGGAATATTCGAACTTGCGCTGGCTTATATAGCACCCTCTTCCTGATTGTAGCGCCGCCTCGGCGTGTATGAGCATGCGTATTGGCACAAAACTTGGATCATTTGCTTATCACATTACGCTGTACTTATTTGCAAAGTTTCGCGATTGTACTTAGCTTCCTTCTTGAGTCGCTATTTTCAATGTTCCTGAGTGTATATATATATAATACAATTTTAAATATACATTTAAAAAAATCAATAAAAATAGTCATTGAATGAAAAACTGTTAAATACAGTCACCAAAAAGAGTGAATGGTGACATTATTTGGGGTTTCACATATATGGAAAAACCTCAATCAAAAATTTAATCTATTATCTCTATAGTTTTATGAAATATTTAAAGAAGAAATTACAATTCTCACAGAGAGAGTTTCTGTGATCTTGGAGGTCTATGCACTAATCTTTTAACTATTGGTCCACTAATCACGTAGTATTTGAAAGCGGGAAAATATTACGAGTATTTATTTATTTCGAATCAAAAACCTTAATTCAAAGAATACCTTATAATGCATTATAAATAAGAAAAAAGTTCAAGAAATCAGCAGAAACTTTTAAGACTATAACAAAGAAAAAAAAAAAGAAAAGGGAGACGCGTTCAATTTTTAGCCTATTATAATACGTTCAGTGCAGTTTAAATATTTTGTCTTTCAAACGGGTTTCCCTTCGAAATTTATTTTGAACTAAGGATCGGATTTGAATGAAAATTGAAACATCTGCTATTCCGACAATTCTTGTACTGCCCGCTACCGCTCCAACTTTCAATACGCATTGCGTCTTAAAACAGGAGTGGATCAAGACAGCGCTACTGCACCCAGATAAAGTTTTTTTAATGCAGTGCTATCGCCATCTGTTGTCCAAAATATTATTTATTTTTGTGAATATATATATCTCATGATTATTTATCAAGCCTCTGTTTAATCTGCAATTTATTTAGTTAATGAAAATAATTAATTGTATTATGAAATAAATATGACTGAAAAAGCCAAATATAAGTGCTATCGCCATCTGTTGTCCAAAATATTATTTATTTTTGTGGATATATATCTCATGATTATTTATCAAGCCTCTGTTTAATCTGCAATTAGTTTAGTTAATGAAAATAATTTATTGTATTATAAAATAAATATGATTGAAAAAGCCAAATTTTTTAAATTATGTAAATTTCATTAAAATATAAACACTTATGCTTTGCATAAAGAATCTGTTTCAATTTTTCATATTTAAGATTTTCTGTTAGTGTTTTGTTTGTTCAGAACTGTTTATGGTAATTTTTATCAAAATTAGGGCTTAAATTTCTGTTTTAGATAACCTTTTAATTTAAATTAATGTTATAATTTCTGTTTCAGTCTCACACATTTTATATTTATTTCCTTACTTATGGTTGTAGGGGACATAAGTTATATGATACTGTGACTCAAAAGTTAGTTTTTCAGCTAAACAATAATTTGTGAAGCTTTTTCTAACAGAATCTTAGATCATGATTATTTATTCACCAAAAAATCTTTTACACAGTTTTTTTTCTGTCAGAAAAAACATTGTTTGTTTTTTTTTTTTGTTAATTGACAAATTCTAAATCTTGCTTATTCTAACAATAAAGTAGAAAATCCTAGCTAGCAGTATAACAAAAATAAAAAATTTAAACTAATTACTATTAACAGATAGACAATATTTGAAAAAACTAATCATTTTTATGTCAACTGGTATTAACTAGATTTTGGCATTTTCCCTACATGTTGCTGTATTTAGCTTCATGGTTTTGATAACCTATAAGTCCTAATGGAAAGATAGTTAACATTATTTATCAAGAAGGTTTTCACTGAAACTATGGATGTTATGAATGCACAACAAAGTTATTTTCTTATGCATTTTAAATTTCAGTGTTAATGCAATTTGTGTCGTGTGGCATCATGGTTTAATTTTCTTTCTGACAATTTGTTCTTTATATAGATTTTTGAAGATTTTATACATATGCATTTGTTACATTTGCATATATTTCTATGACATTTCCTTTGATTGAAAAAAAAAGGTTATTTCTTTTTTCCTTCATCAACAAATACCATATTCTCATCATTACAGAAAAACAGATCAGATGCTGATCAATGTTGATCAGATTTTTTGTTTTTGAAATATATATCCTATTTATACCATTTGTGATCCAAAAATGTTTGTAGGAAAAAGATGCAGCTTGATAGGATTTTCTCATTTTTTTTTTCTTTAGATTTCTTTACAATTCAGTGTTGATGGGATTTTACGTCTCATGTCATCACGGTTCAACTTTGCCTATAATATGTTTCTCCTTTAGTTTTATGAAGATCATATGCTTTATACATATCTTACTGTCCATATATATTTCAATTATCTCTGTAGTTATTTATCATAGTATTTTCCCATCTGTTTGCTCTTTGCAACAGAATTAGAATGATTTTTAATTGAAATATTGCAAATAAGTATTGCTTAAAAAATTAATTTTTTATCAACAAGGTTTATTTCTCTCATTAGGTTCATATTATGGGTTTTTTTCAACGTAGGTCTGTTTTTTTAGAGGTTTTTTTATTTTGGTTATTACTAATTTAATTTTATATTATTGTATTACATCTAAATTTTATATTAAATGTAATATATAGATGTTAGATAGTATTACATCCATTCCCCCCTCATATAATACTAATTTAATGCTACAGAAAATTTAATTAAGTTACAATGTATGCTTATTTTATCTATTTTTTAAAATTTTAGTTTGTACTAATTTACCTTTTTTCTAGTTGAAGGCTTCCTAATATATGTTATTTATGATTATATTTTAGTAAAACGGTTTATCACATAATTTTTTTCTTTTGGTTTATCTCTTTCAGGTTATTTCATTCATAGTTCCCATAGCATAAATATACTTCCGTTATAATTTTTGTTAATATTTTCATTGATTCATTTCTATTTACCTTTTTAGAATATTAATTTCCTCTTTTACATTCAAATATATGTTTATATGAAATCATTCTTTACTGTAAGGACAAACTGCAATAAAATTAAAATTATTTATAATGTGAACACTTATTAAAAAAAAATTATTTTTAATTTTTCTCTTGCAATGGCTCTACCCTCTTTAAAAAATAGCATGTTTACTATAAAAAGCTGAATTTTATTTATTTTGAAACTTGAAAAAGCTCGTGCAACGCCTGGCCATGCAGCTAGCGTAAAATAAATATGACCGAAAAAGCCAATTTTTTTTAACTATATGTAAATTTCATTAAAATATCTATATTTTTGCTTCACATGAAGAAAAATTAAAGCATAAAATATTAGAAATATAACCTTAATTTATATATAACATGTAATTGATTCACCTAGGTTTAGATTTTTTTTCCCCAAGAATTAATTAGGCAATAAGTCAACTTATCAAGTAATTTTTTAAAAGTATCTTTTAAGAATAACTTTTTCTCAATATAATATAATATTAATACATATATATGTGCATGTATTAATATTATATTAAAATAATATTTAAGCTGTTTTTTTTCTCAACACACATAATATATTGAGATAAAATATAATCACCAAGATATCATATTTTAGTTACATATTTATACCAGTAGTTAAATGTGCATGGCTTGAAAGAATAAAGAATCACAAAAATGAAAAAAAAATAATCTTATTTATTAACTAAACTAAGCACAGGAACCACCAGTTAGGAATTATTTATTTTGATTGCAATAAGTATGGTCAAAATATGTATTGATGGATGTAATTTCTTGTGAATTTAACAGTAATCCTTCTTTAATATTGTTTACTTCTTCAGTAGTTGGATTTTTGAGTGTATTGGCAGTGCATCTTTTCCTTCGTGTAGAGAAATATCCCGGTTGTTTTTCAATCTTCTTTTTTTATATTTATAGTTGAGGATTCCATCATTTTAATTCATTTATTATTGTGCTCCTTTTTGTTATAGAAAATATTTAATATACTTTATCTAGGTTCCTGTGAATTTTATTTTCTTCTTCTGGTGTACACTCGTGTTCATCAATAAAAGCAAGAATGCTTTCAATTTTTTTTTTTTTTTTTTTTTTTGGATTCACGGCCATCATTATTAGCAGATTTAGAGCTACATGGTAAAACATCGAATGTTTCTTTTAAATAGCAAAGCCCTCAATTATTTTAGTTTCCACATTTCGTAACAGATGGCGCTAGCACTGCATTAAAAAAAACTATCTGGGTGTATTAGCGCTGTCTCGATCCACTCCTCTTAAAACTAACACTGTTTTGTTCTCTTACGGGACAATTCAAAGAATCACTTACATTCTTTTATATAGATTTTTATTTTAAAAGGTAAGGCATTTACTTTTTTGTACAATATTTTCAATTTGTACAAGCTTCAGACCTTTTGTCACAACTATGGTACGTACCAACCACACTGGAGGTTCAAATCGAGATACTACGAATCCAATATGCTTTTCTTTTTAATTCTGCATCACCGATACTTCCGTAATGAAAAAAAAATTATTTAACGGTTAATTAGCTATGTATTAGGTTAATTAATCCATTAATATCATAATTTAGTTCTCTGTGGGCTATTAAAAATTATATTCAATTGTGATGAGATTGTTTAATAGCGTCGAAGTTTGAAACTACACAATTGGCGACGGACCCCGATCAAGTGACGAGGACGACACTCAAAACTCCATGGTCGACTGATTGCTTACGAACATCTCGTTTCGAAGTAACATAATGCTATTTATTGGCAAGACACCTTCTATTTCTGTTCCGACGGAAACTGACGAGGTTCACATCTCAGCTGAATCTTTCTCTCCAAACTTAAAGCACCATAGCAACATTCTTCTCATAGGCGCTAGATGATATCGTTCGATGTTTATGATTAGATTCATGTGAAAATCTTATGAAATATCATCATCTTCACTTAGAATCTTTAAGGCTGTCTTCGGTAAAAGTACGAGAGCTCTATCTAAACGCGAAGCACATTTTCAGACAGAAAAATTACCCAATTTCCATGGAAATTTGCAATATTATAACTTTTACCTCTGTTAACAAATAGTGTTTTTAAAAATTTCAAAATATTCCGTGAATACTTTCTTTTTTGTTTTAATACGTGAAGGCAAAGTCCATTTAACATTACGATATAGGATCAAAAAAATGTGAAACACATTTTATACCAGAAAAAATAAATCAACTCAGTTAAAAATGGGAAGTACGATAAAAAATGCTGCTCTCTAAAGGATAGTGAAGCCAGAATATCATTAATTTTTCATTTCTTTTATATTTGAAAAAAATGTTCCAAATTCGGGTCCTATTCTTTAACATTAACCGAAAACAGCCTTAAGCCATTTTTGCTCATTTTTATTAAATTCCGGATTGTCTACACATATTTGCAACGAAGTTTGTTTTTAGCAGATTTGTGCTACCTTAAATTCGGAAGAGCATTTAATGCATAGAAAGCTAAATTGGAAGACGAGTTTACATCTAAACAAGAGACACACAGGGTACCCCTCCATCCCTCACAAAATGACGCAATTTTATCGTAACCCAAAGAGCATGCCTTGCTCGATTGGGGTATGGGCTGCTTGGAATGGCACACCTCTACCCACGACGTCATAAGCTAACTAAAAACAATGTTTATTCAGTAGTCTGTGTGATATATTATTTCTCCGATTAAGAACTAAAGATAAAGTGATGTTTGCAGATTCTTTACAAAATGTTTTTGTATCGATATTTTCTTCAAAAAATTAAAATAGCCTAATAAAACTGACCAAAACATTAATTTAAATAAAATATAAATCCTAGAGTTTCGATACCGATTTATGCTAGTTTAGAACTTATGCCAAAAAAAAAAAAAAAAAAAAGACTTTCAACTTTGTGTGTAATTGTAAAATAAAGTCTTGAAAAATTTATAAAAATCTGAAATACATCAAAAATACATAAGAGGCATTACAAGAAAAATTGAGCATACATCCAAATCGTGAAAAAAATATTGGAAAAAAATGGGGAGAAAAATAAAGATCAACTTAAATATACAGGTAAGTGGCACAATAAAACGTTCGAGCAATTAGGAGTACCCAAAACAGTAGATATAATTTTATACAACTATATAGTTATAATTTTACTTCAATTATTCAGTAACAATACGAACACGTTCCGTAGTTACTTATTCCCAAATATACTGCGTTAGCAGATGATCTTATTATTAAATCGAAAAAAAATATTCAGAAAATACATGACACATTTATTTGAAATAAATTTCAGTGAAACAACATGAAAGTGAATTGAAAACAGTTGCTAACGTAAAAATCTACCCATACCCTTTTTCAATAACCGGTGAAATTTTCCACTAGTTGCACTTTATTTAATTGATCCCCCGTTCATGCAAAATTTTTAAAAAATACTTTAATAAAGAAAACGTGTTATAAAGTTCGGCACAAAAAGAGAGAAAAAAAATTAATGTACATCGGCGAAGAAATAATTATGGGAGTTACATATCATTACATTGCTGATTTTTCCGCTTTCCTTTCATTATAAGACATAAATACTCAGACATACATCTTCAAGGTCAAAAAGAGAAATCTCAGTAGGAGAGAAAATAATTTGCTATCATGAGCCGACAGTAAAGGGTAAATAAACACATAAAGCAGCAAGTTCAAATTTAGGATATAATCATTAATAAGAGCGAATCAGGAAAAAATTTTGAAAAATTCCTCAACTTGACTAGTAGTTCATTGAGCTTAGAAATATAATCGAAAGAGCAAGAGAGAGAGAGAGAACGTGGAATTTTTTTAGTTCATATGCATAAATATAATAATTTGTTTTTAAATCAGATAAGAAGTTATAAATAGTAAGCAAATTTTAAATGAATTTAAAATATTATGTCAATTTCTCCTTAGAAACAAATGTTTAAATCAAATCTTAAGCAAAATTTTTTAAACCAAAGTAATTTATTACATTATACGAACACAAACACACACAAAATGAAGGAAATTACTCAAAATTATCAATCAGGTTGCTATGATAAGAAATTACAGATCATTAATGGAAGAAATTACTTTAAAATGATCTCCTACAAAGAAAATATTTTGATATCGATCATCAAAAATAAATCATAATCATAATCATTTTTTTTAAAAAAAATCAAACCACATTTTTATAGCAAAAATTAAATCGGATTAGTTTTAAGAACTAAATATAAACAGTTCTCAAATAATCTGGTTTTTAATTAAAAAAAATAAGAAATACATATTTTATAAATACGAACACACACACACAAAACACTAATAGAAATACGAATAACTAATAGAAAACATTTAAAAAAAAACAAAAAAAAATTACAATTACTTTTGAACCAATAAGATTTTAAAGAAATTTATAGATTGAGTTTATACTTTTCTTTTAGCTTAAAGCAAATGTTTGGTATTTCTTTAAAAAAAATTTTTAGTGAAATGCACCAACTGCTGAGATTTTCAGCGCGCGCGCACACACACACACACACATTAAAATTATTTTATTTCATTCATTTTCTGCGGAAACAGGCAATATGAACGAAAATGTAAAATTTCTTTTTGCTACATTTGTTACAATGAAACTTCAGCGTTGGAAGATAAATAATCAACTCCATTGTGTGTGTGGTGTGTGGTGTGATTCACTTTTATAATTAAATTTGAAAATATTTTGTTATCAAAATAACACGTGTTTCATCTATCATTATAGCATTTAAAAAGTTACTTTAGTGCACAACAAACTGCTAATAGAGCAAATAGAGCACTTATTTTCCATCTGGAATGCTATATTTATCACATTAAAAAATATGAAACGGCAAAGCGGTCGATTTTTCAATAATCACACAGGGATTTGCATCTATACATTCTATACTTCCTTGCGAAAGTCATTACTTCAAAAACAGGTTCTTGAATTTCTTCGTTGAGAATCTTTTAAAAATACAGAAATTGCTCATACAAATAAATGGAACCATCGGTCATGTTGAATAGCCTAAAATAGTTCTAAAGAAAAACTCACAAGTTCAACAGAAATTTGAAACAATGACGTATTTATAGTATAGGAAAAGTTTATATTATATACATATAACATTTTTCAACAAATTAATATCAACTTAGAAACAAATTTGAATGTGTTCACGCTTATTTTCTGAAATTGAAAGATCCGTAAAAAGAAAAAAGTGAAATACACATTCCATTTTGCTCCCGCCTCTAGAATTACATTTTTACAACTGCCAAAATAATGACAACAAAAGAAGTTCTTTAAAATAGAAAAGGAAGGCGGAGGGGGAATAAAAACAATAAACAAATACTTAATGAATATTTCGCTTAAACATCTGTGAAATCACATGACTATAATTTCTTAACAGAAATATTATTCCAAATGATTTAAAACACATTTAAACTCAGCGCAACATAAAATTAATTTTCTTTATTAAATTCTTAAAATTATTTTTCCAAATAAATACATCATTTTACGATTTACCAGAATAAAAACCCCACTAGAATATTACTCTTGTCAACAAATTACGCAACTTATTTTCACAAGAATTTCCAAGAAATCGTTTGCACAAAATGAGGAGAAAAGAACAATATTAATTATTTTTAAAAAACTACAAATATATTTCTACATTTAAAACGATTTTTCTTGCTAATTCTTTTAACCCACTTCCGTAAAGATATAGCAGTTGCGAATTATTTTTCGTGACATCTGATCACACATAACTTAATAAATAATCGTAACTTCTCAATAACTAAGTTTAAATCCTTCGATTTGAAGGGGGGAAACGAAAAGTGAGAAAATTAATTTTGTCTGTGTGTGTGTGTGCACATTCTTACCTACTTCTTAAAAAACCATTAAGCCAGAAAAAGAAAAATGATACTTTCGTTCGCTAGAATTTACTCGGCGTGAAATTTAAAGCAAAAACTCATTGTCTCTGTCGACCTTGTAGTAAAAAAGCGAGAGTGCATGTCATAATTGTTACAATGAACTTAACTCTAATAACCTAATAATTCTCCAGGCGAATCATCTTCAGTACGGGAGGCGCCGTTCTTTAGTTTAACGAAGCGAATCCAGGTGAGACGGCTTTAAGGTTGTACACGAATAGTAGACTTAATTCGTTTAGTGCAAATGAAAGTAATTAATTTATGATGTTTTTTAAACAGTACAATGCATATGATGGTTCTTAAATGATTCCTGATAGAAAAAAAACAGAAAAATAATTGTTTGATTTAGTGATCATGAAAATCCGATTTTTTTAATACAAAGAAAAATCAAATACATAATTAAATGTTTTGTTCTCAGATAACTCTGACCAAAAATACAGTTGAATTTTATAGATTTAAAAGCATTTTTTAATAAGAGTTGCAGATGATTTTTAAAGAGAATAAATTCTCTCTCACACACACAAATCTTGTATCATAAAAATATCCCTACTTTTATAAAATTTAAAAGTAATACAAGAGGAGCAAATAATGCACAGTGTGGAATATTTATCAAAGAAATGGTCCACAATTTTTCCGAATCATGCAAATATATGCATAATTTTTCTTCTGCTCTTGGGCAGTCAATTTTCTGTTATTTAGCCTTACAAGGCAGGATAACACATACACCCAGTGGCGCACACAAAGGGAGGGGGGTCCGGAAACCCTCCCCCCAAAGCCCTTGATTTTTTTTCGATTGATTATAATTCTAAGTATATAGTACGTCAAATTTAATTAATTACTTTTTATTAATGATTAATTTTATTAATTAATGCTAATTATTTATTGAAAAATTAGTTTTTTACTGTGTTTTGTTCCGAAAATCGACAAAATCAAAAGGAGTATGATACAAGAATGGTGAACTTTCGACCCCGGACCTCCCACCCCCCTGAAAATTCCTGTGTGCGCTACTGCATACACCTAAAAATATATTTTAAAATTATGCTAAAATTGTGAAACATTTAAACTGAAAACAATTTAATATTCCCAAAATTGGATTTAGATTTTGTCTGATAGCAATAATTCTATCCAATACTTGGCCAACTGGCACAGTTTGAGAGACAATATTAGAGTGAATATTCTGTGAAAAAGCTAAAACAATTCTCCAAGGGATTCACTTCGAGTGGATCCTGTGGAGAGTTGTTTTAGCTTTCCAAGTGGATCCACTTCCAGTGGATCCCTTTACATGTTGACATTGAAGACAATAAGATTGCAGACACTTTGGCCAAAGCTGGTGCTTGTGATCCTTTGATATTTGCACCTCTAAACCTATTTGGAGATCTTTTCCAGGGCAAAGTGCAAAAGCAAAACCATTTGGTCTATTCCACCCAGCACGGTTGGTATGAGACCAATTGTCCTGGTGGTTCTCCAATACGTGGGAGAAACAGGCAGGACAAAACCACACTTACTCACTTTCTCAGTGGTCTTCGTAGATCTTGGACACACACTGATGATGCCAAGATCTATGAGGTCTGCACCAAGAGAACCACTGGGCTTGCTTCTCCAAAACATATCCTAGAGTGCCTGAGGCTTTCTAGATGGGATCTCACAGCCAATCCATTATTGGTTTTGGACTTCCTTAGGTCCAAATCTACCAAATTTGGGCACCAGCCAATCATAATCAACAAAGTATGATAAAAATTGCTTCCGATTAATGATGACAAATGCGATGTTTTATTAACTTATTAAATCAATGGAAGAAATTGAGCTTTTTAGAAATTACTTACAATAATTCTAAGGGAGCTAAAAGCATTAACATAAATAGCAAGCTAGATGGACACAAAACTTATATTTCAGTAATATATGAAGTTGTTCAGACTATTCTAAATTTTAAAAAACTTGGAAAATGAATAAAAATTACTCATAACAGTATATCTAGTTAACTTACTAAGTAATGCAATTATTTTTCAATCAGATAAGCAGTAAATGATGGAGGGTACCTATTACGGTACCATAACAAAATCATAAATAGTCTTTCCTCGTTTTTGTTTTTATTTTAGAAATACTAAACATCAGTGCCATTAGTTCACTGGCTCTATAATACTTTTTAACAATATCCTCACAACTAGAAAATACAACATAATTATTCAAATGTTCCAAGATCATACGCTGGTCAGTCACACAAAACACAGTTTGGGGAGTCCACTGCTCCAAAGCAGCAGAGGTGGTTACATATATAATGCAGTTATACATAAAGCATCTTTTGGTCATATAAGTTTTTAAAAAAGTACAAAAATTATCTATTTATTTCTATTTTATCTAAGAGATTCTAAGCAATGAACTATTTTTGAAGAACTCTGATGAACATTTTTGAAAAGTTGGAAACTATACCACCTACAATTTCTATCAAAAAATAAAATACTAATATTTCAAAAAAATCAAAATGCATTGATAGAGTGTCAAAAATGTACAATATGACTTTAATGGAAAGTATAAAAAAAAGTTTAGCTGATCTACACTATATATATCATCCTGCTAACAATTTACAAATATTGTCGTTAAAGAAGAAATAAAATAAAACTTCATCACAAAATCTATAGCAGATTCTATGATAAAATATCCATCGTCTCAGGATCTTTACCAAATTTAAACACTAATAAAAAATTGTTTCTCTCAAGAATGGAATGCTTTCATTTTATATTTAATATATAGAGAGACAAATAAGACATCATAATACTCCCAATACCATCTTGAATTGAATAGAAAACCGCAAAAAAAAAATGGTTGAATTACGCCTTAAGATGCTACACACACGCACACACACTCCAGCTTATTATATATTAATTATCATTTATACAAGATTAGATTTCACTTCTAATATTATTTGGAATCTCTGAATTAAAAGGAGCAATAACATATAACAGCCCAGTGGCTGAGTGGTACCATATCGAGTTTCCACACCACAGGTCCGAGGTTCAAACCTCAGGCTGGACAAGGTCGCGACTCAGCCTTTCATCCCTTCAGTGGTTCGATAAATGAGTACCAAGCTTGCTTGGGAACTTAAAACTGGGGGTTTTGCATCAGACTGACCACCTGATCAGAACATCTGCTCATGCACCTCAGGGCCCAAGGTCAGGTATACTAATATGGGCACAATAGGTCTTGACCCTCGTGGGCTGCTGCACCACTGAGTTAAGTTACAATATAAAACATTGTCTAATTGTTAATATTTGAATACATTTCTAGTTTAACTGTTAAATTTTCTTTTAATCATTTAGATTCAGATGTTAATAAACAAATTCAAATAATATAATAATTACAAGAACCATTTCTTAAAAAAATATATCAAGTGCTCCTAATGTTAAATGAAGAGTAAATATTAAAAAGGAATTGAACACTTAATTTGTTCAAGTGGTCACATATTGTAATATAAGGGAATATATATATATAAATTAAAATACTTAACACATGGAAAAAAAAGAGTTTTAACTACCCTTATCAAATCTCTCTTTTATATATAAAGAAAAGTAGTACTTGCTTGCTAAAAGATTAATATATGCAAGAGGAGTACTTAGGAGAAATTTAGATATGGCCAAAATAAACTTACTCTTAAACTATATGATTATGAAAATGCAAAATTAATTGTGCTTTAATTATCATAGGCACAAAGATACTTTAAACTCTTGACAAAAACCAAAATTTTGACTAACTAAAAAAACTCTTAATGTTTTACATAATCACACGAGAACAAATATTTTCCTCCTCAACGACAAAGTGAAAAGTCTTTTAATTATTTTTTACATATTTTGATATTAAGAATGCATCAAATAAATCAATACAATTAATATCAGAATTTAAAAACTACTACTACACATCTTCATTAAACAATCAAGTACAATTCCTTTAAAAATATACTTTTAAAATTATTTCTTAAGGATAGTCTTTTATTTTTGGCGAAGTTGGTGATTTAATAAGAAGAGCTTTCAGTAAATATTTAAGAATGAAAAAATGTATGCCACTCAGTCACAATGCTATAAAACATTCAACCTAATTCTGCAAGTTTGCAAATCAAATTATTGAATTAAAACAAACTACATTATTAAAGGTTGAATTATTTAACAAACTACAATATGAATTGGTACCATTTTACTGCAGGTTAAATTATTAAACAAACTACAATACAAATTACTTTCTAAGTGAAGTTATCACTTATTTAACTACAATATCATTTTTTTAAACTGTTCATAAAGACAATATTAATTCAAAAATACTTTCTTCGAAGATATACTAAATATTCTTCATAGTTTATAACATGATTTTCGCTATTTTTTAACAGAGTACCAGCTGTAAACATTATTGAAATCTTTTTTTTTCATATTTTACATCACTGTTCAACAACATTGCATCCTTTCACAAAATGCTTTTATTTTTAAATGTTGAGCGATTTTTGAATATTAGAATGAAATATTTAACCTTTCCACAACAGAAAAATGTTTTGTATTTAAAAATTCCTATGCTATATATTTCGAATTTTTTAATCTGTTAATATGAATGTGTTGCTGTATTTACCTAAAGATATGTATTTGTGAAATATAATTAATTAACAACGGGTGACTTGAATAAGTAATTACATTTAAACTTTTTAAGTTAAGCTAATGTGTACAAGAAATTAAATAAAAGCTACAATTTCTGAAAAATGATCATTTGATGTCAATGACAACATAAACAAATTTTCAAAAAATAAATTACAAATAAAAATCTACCGCACAACAAGAAATATTTTTCTATACATGATCTTACAAGAATATAATTTTCAAGAGTTGAAAAACTTACCCATAGTTCGATACCCCAACTCATTTTTCAAAGATATCCAGAAAATCAACAAAAAGATGCGACAGTATAATTATTGCGAATCATTATTCACAATCTCCCAGATTAATTGATCTTGGCTTCAATTTAATGCAAAAATACACATACTAATTTGCAACATAAATCCGAAATCAAAATCTCAATAAACTAACAGCTTGTTCTTTTTGCAATAAATCCAAAAGCAATATTACTAATTTAAAAATGAAACGCTTGATTTAAATTGTTGCTCATCATGACAGCGACCGATTAGAGTAAATGCATCAACTAGTAAACATATCATTCAAGAAATGTGTGTGTTACGTTCCGATTTCTCTTTTTCAGAACGAATATCGTCAATAGAAGTAAATCGATTGAAGTAAAACAATTCCTCTGCAGGTTGAAAATCTTTCTTTCTTGTACACTAGAGAGCGCTCTACTGTTAATTGTTAAAATTAAGTGTCGACTTCTCTAATGTGAGATAAATACATATGAAATAAAAATAATAATAGGGTACTATATATTATATAAATAAATATATCAGTGGAATAATAAGATATACTCGTTAAATTTTTGAGTAAGATTATTTTTAGATACTATGCATCCAAGGATTTAATTTTTAAGTGGAAAATAAGTAGAAAATCATTTTAAGGAACACAGATATACCCTTTGTCTCAAGTGTGGTATTTTATGCATAATAATCGAGATGAGCAAATCATTATTAAAATATTACGGATCATATATACGTTTGATTCTGTATGGCAACAGTTTTTGTTTGATTGGTTGATTTGCGGTGTTTTAACGCACACTTCATTGTTTATTTGTACATTATCAGTATTATCTATGACATGACAACTATATATTTTTCCAGACTCGATTCAGAGGAAATTGATCCTCTTGAATCTCCCTTTGATCCAAATCTCAGTGTAGAAATACCACTCTTTGGGAAACCTAAAGAAATAGGCCATTTCTCAATTGATTCGGAACGAAGAATTCATTTCAATAGAAGTCAAATGAAATATTTGATATTTCCTTTAAAAATGAAAAATGTACATCTGGATCTAAAAGTAAACTTCGTTGACGATATTTTTCATGAATATGTTATCCTGTCAAAATTGTATCAGACATTACAGTGGTTACAATATCACCAGCAATTACTGAAAACAGAACTATCCAAAGCATCTACAAAAACGTAATGTGGGAAATATATAATTACTAATGAAATATGAAAAGTAAATTTGGTAAATCCTAATTCTGTCCCCACCCTTGGCTCGTGTAGTAAAGGAGGGCCACTTTGGATTTGGCGATTTTCTTCGGATTTGGCAATTTTTATCTAAATGTCATGGTGAGATAACAAATTCATTCTAAAATAATTCCGAATAAAGTGCCTTGGCGACCGCTTTTAGTCGCCAAAAAAGGACTGCACCTAGTGCCCCCCTATACTACACTTTAACCACAGCTGCCCTTTTTTTTATATGTATATATATATTGAAATCCATACTCAGTCGTTTAGTATTTGTTCGCCAAGTTAGTGATAAATAAGGGTGGTGGATAAAATAGGATACTGCCACAAAACTTTTTACATGAAATATTTTCGAATGTAAAATCTAAATATTTGTTTCAATTTTGCAGGTCTAATGTAGACTTTGTCACAGTTCGTGGAACTTTGGTGTTAATTATGTGCACCCCATATTTAAATGGAAATTTACGTAATCAATGGGAAATATGTGCCACAAAGTATAATGGAATTATTTATTTTTCTGCAATTGATACAGATAGAGATGTGGCTGAAAATAAAAATTCAACTTATATGCAGATGTGTTATCAGTCATGGGGTTATAAATTTGAACAATATGTTACAACAGGTTCGTATGTTATCTCTATGAACTTATGGTTTAAATTATAAGTTGAAAGCAGTGATTTTTTTTATATAAAGTAATTATAAAAGTATGTTTGTGGTAACAAATATGGTTAGTAAATTTTTATATAATAATTTTAACATAATATCTATAAATATTTTTTTAACAAATGAAATTTAGCTGCACACTAAATTTCAGTTGTGTACACTTTTCTAGTGAAAAGTATTTAGCACTGTAATCATCATTGCTATCTAGGTGATAGTTTTATTTTGTCAATTATTTAAAAGCATTTTACAAATCAGATTATCATTGTAAAGGTAATTATCTAAAATTTCTTAGGGTAAACTTGCATTTTTTTAAAAAAAATCTTCTAAGAGTTTATTGGTTTTTAAAATAAATGATATATAGGTAAAAATTATCTTAAAACTCATAAAAAAAACCAATTGATCACATTTTTTCATCAAAAAAAATTTTTTTTTTTTTTTTTTAAGGATAACTTACAACTTATTGGATTAACTAATGCAAATATTAAAATTTTTATTTGTGGTACTTTTTTGTTTCGCCAGCGCAAATCTCATCAAGCTGGCTTTATTGGTGACAACGCACAATATACACATAAAAAAAGGTTTATAATTATTTCCGCATCCATTTTTGATATATTGTGAAAAAGATGTTACTGATAAGAAGAAATAGCAACTTGTTTTTAAAATGTGGTGGTAAAAGGTTACCAGCAAGAATATTCCGCTTGGTATCAATTGTATCATTTTTTGTGACTTCATCCCCAGCAAAGCAGAAAAGTACCTTATTTTTATCCTATTGTAAAATGACTTATTTTACTTTCCTTTATATCTCAATTTATTAATATATATTTAATACAAAATCAAGTAAAATATTTAATACACAAACCATAAAAAGGGAAGATTTATATTTTATTTGGAAAGCAAATTAATCATGATATAATTCTCTAACTTATATTATTCAACATTGTTCTGGTTAAACCAGGGGTGGGCAAATAGCATCCCCCTGGCCATATACCACCTGCAAAGTTTTTTTGCTGCTCTCCAAGATGGTCAGAAAACCAGACAGATATTGTTCCCTATGTTGTGGTCAACATATTTTGTGAGCAAAGGTTTTCTAGCATGAAGATCAACAGGAGTAAATATAGTAGATGCAAGTTGGTTGACATTAACTTGTTGGCTGTGATGAGACTTTCTGCAAGCACTCTCACTAAAAAATTGTAGAAAAGTGCAATAGGTTACAATTTGTTACATCTGATTCCAAGATTAATTGTTCTTGCAGCTATAGATATATGAAACTAACACAATAAATAAATTGAATGAAACTGCGTGCTACTATTTTATTTAACTTATATTGATGGATTTTTATGGTACAATCAGTGGCGTAGTTAGGCATCCAAAGGCTCTAGTGCGGAAAAAAAAATTGAGGGCCCTATCTTGGTTGAATTTTATTAAATAAAAATATATTAGTATTTTAAATATACAAAGCTACTTTAACATCAGCCCTTTATTGTACTCTGTAGAACATAGGAAAACAACGCTACATACTACTTACATGTGGTATGGTACTACTTACAGTGTGAATTTTTGTGATTACCCAGGTTCGATTTGACACGTGATGGGCAGGAAAAGATAAAAAAAAATGCATGAATAAGAAAATGTATAATACAATATTATTATATATTTTAAAAAAAAACACTCCTGTGAAAAAACAGATGGAGTGGGGACAAAATTGCATCTGTCTATTGCAGATACTAGAATGCGAAATACTCAAACAGGAAAATAGCTTATTATGAATCATATTGTTATTCAAAATAAAATGACCAAAAAGCAATAGCTTCCTGTGTAGGTTTTTTAAGATGTATGGTAAGATTTTTCATGGAACTTTATTTTAAAGTTACTGTTAGAAAAATGAAGAAATGGAAAAATAATATAAACTTTTCAATAAGTAAAGTTCGCAACACTATACAAACAAAGGAAATAATTTAGGGAGAATCCCTTACAAGTTTAAAATTACTTTCAACTGAGTTGCCCTGATAATAGTCATGTTGCAACTTTTTATATTTATATCTTAAATGGGGGAGAAATTATTGCAAGTCCGGCTTGCTTGGTGGTCAGGGTCCGAAAGCCCCCCTAGGCTTGAGGTCCCTAGTGCATGGCACCACCTAGCCCATTGGTAGCTACGCCACTGGGTACAATTTTTACCTTTTCTGAGATAGATGTAAAGTTCACTAATGAATGCAATCATTTTAAAAAGGTGTGGCCCTTCGATATCCTCCACTTCCACAATGTGCCCCTCAAGCCGAAATAATTTCCCACCCCTGAATTAAGCAAATAAATCTTGAGAATGTTCAATAAAACAAAGTTTTTTTTATAAACCATTGAAGTATAATTTTTGGAAATCCCAGTTAAAAAAAGTAGCTGAATATCCTTAAATATTTTTGTAAAAAAAATAATAATAATTGAAAATATTTAATTTATTAAATAATAAACTTTAAGATAATATGTAATTCATATAATGAGTAAAACAGTTTTCCTCAAAATGCTGTTTTCAAATCCTTTTTAACTGCAGTGTAGTGTATTTTAAAAATTCACATTTTTACTCTGAAATTTCATCATAGAAGTAAAAATTATTTAAAATACATATAAGGAGGAAATTTACATTTATGTTTAAAGCTCATGATAGTTTGTATAATCATTATCACACATGTATAAAAATATTATAAAATAATCAATATCTTATTCATTCTTAAGTTACAATAAAGTTATATTCTTTGCCGCAATCAATTCTAAACTGTATAAAACTAATCTTAGAAAATTACACTCTTGTAAGTAAACTTTATTATATACAAGTATGTTACTCTTAAAAATATGTACCAAATAATTTAAAACTTTCAATATATTTAACTAAAAAAATAATGCAATATCTATAACCAATAAATTAATATCATTCAAGAAACTCAAGTAAATCTGTAAATATACAGAAGCATGCCTTGTTTTTGTATAATTCTACAGAATATTTGAAATCATACATAAACAAATTGATAAAAATGCCATACAAAATTAATCAAACTTTTTTTTATTCATTCTAGTTTGTTTTTCCTTGCAAAAGACTAAAAAAATGAGATTGGTCTTTATTCTTATTAATTTGATAATGTAAAGAATTCTATCAATCACTGAATATGTTATTATTTAATGTTGATTGATCTATGTGGAATATCAATTAAAAAAACTTTGTTATCAAGAGAGAGAGATTGGGGGTGATAAATGTAAAAAATTCAATTGTCATATTTAAATTATGTTTTCTGAATCAGTGTGTGTATAGAATGATTGACAGTAATGAATGCAATTCAAACAAATCCCAACCAGTAAAGGAGAAAAACACTCCATCATGCTGTAAGCAATAACAATATTAGAATCAAACTAGTTTGAAAATAGCAAAATAATTTTACAGTAAAAGATACCGAGGAGAAACTATACTCTCTATTCCTTAATGTGTAAAATAATTTTAACTAGTATTAAAATTATATGATTGATTAAATATGACATAGTCCTGTGTATTTAATATATAACTTGCAGAGAAAGTAATCTTAAGTAGGCGAGTCTTTCATAATACTATAAACAACCTGTGGAAAGATCAATTACAGATTGCACTATATTTTTTAAACTGTTCATACAGTAAAAAAGCACATAAGTTTAAAAAATCAATTCGTTTCAAATTTTTTTATATTTTTTACAGTTTGTGAGAAAAATTTTTTTATTTTATTTTTTTATAGTAATTAATGCAAGAAATAAATATTTTTAATTCATTGGGTTGTAACAAATTCATAACATTTCACATACTCAAATATTTTCTTTTGATCTTTTAAAGTTACTGAATGATTGCATTTTGTTTTATTTATAATTTGCAATATATAATCATCTTTAATACACTTCAATTTAATAGTTGCATATGCATGGCTGGAACTGCTGCTACAATTCTATTATAAAGAACTGTATGATCCAAGAACTTTTGCTTGCTGCTGAGATATTTTTAATGTTCTTTTTCATTCCATTTTCTCAAAACTTTATTTTTTCATCATGATGGCATTATATGCTCTTTCTGAAAAAATTCATTCAGATTTCAAGTGTAATTTATTTTTATCCAACACTTGAACACCAATTTTTTTTTTGAGTGAAAGTAAAAAAAAATCCAAAATTATTCAGTTTTGGTGGTTTTAAAAATAACATCAAATAATACATTAAACTGAAATCTTCACCTATATCTGTAATCTTAAGTATCTTGACAAAAATAACTGATTGTATCTTCTTGAAAAATGTAATTTCTAGTAGATAAAATGATATGATGTTTTGTTTGTCTAGTTATCATACATACATAAAAAAATTAATAGTTCTGTGAAAATCTTCCATGAAAATAAAATTGAAACTTAAATCTACGAGACTGTACTAGAACAGAAAATATTTTCAAATTTCCTCACCATACTTCTACAATTGCATTATTTCAACTATTGACATCATGTAAACTTTGTATGGAAATAACAATTGCATAAATTTGTTTTATTTTATACTTGCAATTTTATTTAATGCATTGTTTTACTCGAGGGTTCAAGATATGCATAAAGAACTTAAATTTAAAACATTCTCAACATGGATTAAATTTACATTATAAGAATAATGCAGTGACACAATTAATGTTTTAATAATTAATAAATGTGGAGAAGTTAGAAATCTTAGCTGCAAATTGAGATGCTGCAGGTAATTGAAGCAGATAACTCAGTGTGTAAAGTAGACAACATAATTCAAAAAAGTTATGAATAAATTTATTTAGCAGATGATGGCGATCATCAAGAGCATGTTATGCTACAGTATCCACCTGAATATCTATCATTAACTCCATTAGGAATGCTACCTGCTAAACTGAATTTGAAATTAAGTTGTATTGACATGCTATTAAGAAATTTATGTATTACTTTTAGACTGTGTAATGGTACAAGATTTTGGTAATGAAAAATATTCAGAAGAATATACTGCAGTGTGAAATTTTTTTCAGGAGATAAGAAAGGGGAAATTGTATGTTTTACAAGGATTACACTGGACACTTGAGGGAACTTAGATATGCCATTCATATTGAAACGTACAAAATTCCCTGTAAGGTTGGTATTTGCCACGACTATTAACAAATCGCATGAGCAGTGTTTTGAAAAAGTAAGTTTATATGTAACATCAAAGGAACAATGTATATGGCTCATGGACAATTGTATATGACTCTGTCATGGTGGAAAAGCAAAGACAGAATAAAAATTCAGTGTAGAGAAAAAGGTGATTAGGAACATTGTTTTTGAAGGAGGAACTAAATTGAAGTACAAATTAAAATGTGGAGATGTAGACTTGAAATTTATTTTTTTCCTGCTTACAATGTATTGCAAAAAAATAAAACTACATAATACATGTACATTAAGTCTTATAATTTGAGCAAGGAGTATGAACAGTTGTATAATTTGTACAATGGGGGCTGGTTTACCGTTAAGTGGTTAGGAACTATTCCCCCCCTAGTTAATTTTATTTGTGTACAATCTTATCCTTAAAAGTTATACCAAAGCATTAGTATGCTACTTCGAAGTAAATAGATTATTGTTTTACGATTTATGAGTTATATTTGAAGGCATATTTTTAGAAATTAATTTTAGTTTTCATAAAAATTTGTACTGTATTTTTTTCTAAATTTAGCTTCATAATATAAGCAAATCTTGAAACTTTGTTAAATCCAGCAAACTTTGTCCTAGTCCAATTTAAAAGTTTTCTATATGTTACTATGGCTATTCTACTTTGAACTGTACAGTTTTGCTATATTCTTACATATTGTTTACAATTCAGTAAGAATTATAGCAGTATATTATTTATGCTTTTATATTATATATATAATAATCTCAATATTAATTTCAATTCAACTTTTTTCTTTAAATTTTAATTGTGAATACCATTTTTCTCAACACCAGGTTTATTCTATTTATGATAAAAGTTCTAAACCCTGCACTTTAACATATTTATTCTCTTGGTTACTAGAGAAAAAAATTAATAGCTTACGTGCGCCTTACTCTGAGACTGCCTGGGAGAGCTTCAAACTTTTCCCTAAAATCACTTACACAATTTCATGAAACAACTGCTATTTCCTTTCATTTTATCACGCGATTATAACATCCCTACTATTCCCCTATCATAATTCTCTAGCTGAGAGATTGTGGGGATTCTTCTTTTTTTAAAAAAAAATGTACTAACAGAGAATGAATGCAAAATGGCTAATTTCATTACAAAATATGTTAAATAAATTTTTTTCCATTCAGCTTTTTCTTTCATTACAACTATTTCTAGAAAATGTTATTCACATATATTTCTTATTGCATTTTCTCTAACACTCTGAAAACTAAAAAAAACTATAAATGTTTATAACATCAGATTGCTGTTAGGATGATTTACAAATAAATAATTTCCCTATGCATAGTTAAAAGTTTCAAATTATTTTTTTTTCCAACTCAAAAAAAAAAATTATTTAAATCTGTTTTTCATGCATGAAAAATTTTAGAAGTATTCTTGTGTGATTCAGGTCATCATTTTTTCCCTTTACACTAATGCAAATTAATCACAATGTAAACAATATCCAGTTTTTAGAGAGGTTGATAATTTAATTATTAAAAGTTATTAATAATTTAACTTTGGATTTTATCAATCTAAATTGTAATATTTAGTTATATTGCAGTAATTCTGGAAAGATAATGTATTCTTTGAATTGATGATATTCGATTAGCTTGATATTATTTTTCAATAAAATTTCAATCATCATAATTTTTTTTACAATAAAATAATCAGTAAGGAATGGTGCAGTTTGGTATATGAGTAAATGTATTGTTTTAATTTAAATAGATTATATTTATTTCTTTTAATAGATCACATTGATGGACTTCCAGATATGTCATCAAAAACACATCAACTTGAAGAATTTTGTGTTATTTTAAAAAACGTTTTAAATGATCACAAGTTATTATACAAAGCAGAAATTGATGCAGTAATACCTCATCGTCAACCTACACCTGGATATGGTGAAACTTCCTGCTATACAGAATTGAAAACATCAAAGAATTGCATTACAGAAGATGAAAAATACCGTTTCAATAGGTAATTTAGCACAAAGAAAAAAGATATTTAAATAACATCTATTTATTCTTAGCAAATTATTTTGTATAATTAAAAGTGAACATTTAAATCGAAATTTCAAATAATTTTATTTATTTGAATATAATGCTAAAAAATTGAAGAAAACTAAATATATGAAAAAAAGAAAATATATATGAGTTACATAATTTATATAATTTAATGCAAGCATAGTATGTATTTTGAATTTTATCTAAAAAGCAATGTTTTCTTCACAAAGTTTTTTTTACATGAAAATTTATAAATTATTTAAATAGATTGTAGAATTGTGTGTGCATTCATCATTATTCTCTGTAATAATTTTATAGTGTGACATTATTTAGAAAAATATGTGCTTCATAAATTGTATCAAATATTACAATGTTTTCTAAGTACAATATTACTATACCTTAAATTCAACTATATTTACACAGAAAGATTAAAAAAATAAATTTAATTTTTTCTTCCTTGATTGAAATTAATAGTGCAATTTAAAAGAGCAAACATTTTCAGAACACAGGATTAAATTCATTTTTTGATATAAATATCACAAAATTAAATTTATTTTGATTATTAATTTGAAAAAATGTAATTGTTTTCAAAAATATTTTCTTAAAATGTGTTATAATTATAGAACAAAACATAATGACTGCTCTAAGTGGTTGAAACTAAATTTTCATTCCATAAAATAATATACATTTGAAGAAACAAATTGAAATCTAAATGACTACTTTTTCTCTACAGTCAAAATCATTTCAGAATGTTGAAATTTGTCTTTTGATATTATTCACTTTCATCTTAAACTTTCTTTCAATATAGTAATATGAAAATCTAGCATCACATTTTATCCAATTTTACAAAGATGATTCAATAAAAGAAAACAAGAAAATGCATGAATTTGAAAAATATTTGCATTGAAATTCATTTAAAACTTTTTTCAAACTTTATTTTTATTAGTTTTAGTAAACATTTAAAAAAAATTTTTTTGTCCTGACAAATAATTAAAAAAATATCAAGTGTATTATTTTTAAAATAAATTCAAATTTCAAATATTAGTTATATCATTCAACCTTATTTAGTCCACCTTATAAAATTAAAGGAATATTTTGTATCAATGGTTATTAAATGATATGTCTAAATGTTAATTAAAAAACTGATTATTTTTATACATATAACTTTTAATTATATTTAAGTTATATAATTATATGAATCTATTTAATCATATAGAAAAAAAATATATCCATGAAAATCAAAATTGATTACATATCCACAAAAAATAAACATAAATGTTTGCTTCATATGATCAAATGTTTTGTATTTCTTATTTTGTATTTGTTTTCAATTGCTGTATTTATTAGAATCTAAGCCACCATGGGTTCTAAGTCACACCCCGAATTCTAAACACATTTTTGTAAAAATATAAAAAAAAGTATACAATAATTTATCAATACCTGATAATTATGAAATTAAAAAAAATTAATGGCCTAATAAGAGGTAAAAGATTCATTTATTTTACCACTATTAAAATTTTAAACACATACATGAACCTGTAATTACTCTAACAATCCGCATCATGATCAATTTCACCCATCCAATGAATTTTTCAACCTTCAATTCTAATTTTTCAACTGAATTTTAGTACCATTACATGAGAAAAAAAATGTGGCCTTTCATTTGAATAAATATATATATATATATATATGTGTATGGTATAATAAATATATCTTTTAAGGCAGCAGTTTTTAAACTTTTGATCACCACACTCTGCCCCCCTTAAGTATCATCCTGACATCGTGGACCCCCTCTCCCTCACCAAAAAAAATTTGGGGGACCCCCCTCTCCCTTACTCTTGTGATTTAAAGGTTCTTCAATAGTCCTAAGACTGCCTCTGCTATTAATAGTCTTTTTTTTTCTTTTACGAAAACTGCAAACCTTTATGTATATAAAAAAAATTTTAATGTTACAAAATACTAGTTTGAAATAAATAATTAATGTAGACACAAATAAATAAAGAATAAATACACCATTCGATTGGGAAATTGAGACGCAAACAATCATTATGGTATTGGCATGCTATGTGAATTCAGTTCTTAATCTTTGCACATGTGTTTCTAATGGGTGTTTTTTTAGAGGTATAGAACTTTAAATTGTAATAAAACAACGATGTATTATTCGATTGACATGAATTTTTTTTTATTCGAAAGATAATCTTGTGGCATTACATTTTAAATATGATTTCTGGCATATGACTGCCACGGCTGTAGTCCAATCTGGACGTCCAATTTTCGATGACTTTTTCCAACATTTGTGGCCGTATATCGGCAATAACATGGCGAATGTTGTCTTCCAAATGGTCAAGCGTTTGTGGCTTATCCGCATAGACCAATGACTTTACATAGCCCCACAGAAAATAGTCTAGCGGTGTTAAATCACAAGATCTTGGAGGCCAATTCACAGGTCCAAAACGTGAAATTAGGCGGTCACCAAACGTCTCTTTCAATAAATCGATTGTGGCACGAGCTGTGTGACATGTTGCACCGTCTTGTTGGAACCACAGCTCCTGGACATCATGATTGTTCAATTCAGGAATGAAAAAATTAGTAATCATGGCTCTATACCGATCACCATTGACTGTAACGTTGTGGCCTTAATCGTTTTTGAAGATGTACGTACCAATGATTCCACCAGCCCATAAAGTGCACCAAACAGTCAGTTTTTCTGGATGTAACAGTGTTTCGACATACACTTGTGGATTAGCTTCACTCCAAATGCGGCAGTTTTGTTTGTTGACGTAGCCATTCAACCAGAAGCGCGCTTCATCGCTGAACAAAATTCGCTTATGAAAATCGGGAACAACGGCAATCTCGTTTTGGGCGCATTCGACGAATCTACGCCTTGCTTGATCATATTTAAAATGTAATGCCACAAGATTATCTTTCGAATAAAAAAAAATTCATGTCAATCGAATAATACATCGTTGTTTTATTGCAATTTAAAGTTCTATACCTCTAAAAAAACACCGTATACTATAGATTTTTTGAAAATATGTTTTATTAATGGCTATGTAGTTACAAACAAGAAAAAAAAAGCTAAATTAATATTTGTGATCAAAATACATATTTTAGTAAATATTTTTATTGGAAACAATTAAGTGATCTAGTCTAGGATGATACATTCTTCAATTTTCTATGAGGTCTTTCAGAATCTGTAAGAAAGGGAAATCTTAACATTGGATGAGACCTTCGCTGATCCCTTAGAAAGGCACTGCGAACCCCCAGGGGTCCACAGTTTAAGAACTGCTGTTCTAAGGTACATTCATACGTATGAAGTGGGTGTTCCTTACTATTTTATTGCTTTATGTCTTACTTTAAGTTAGATTTCATAGTAAATTAGTTTATTTAATATATATATTTATACGAATTTACACATGTATCTATCTGAAAATATAAATGAGTAAAAGCATTGTTCAATTATATTGGGCATACAATGCAAAAAATAAATATTTTAAGAGTTAGAGTTATTTGGAAAAGCAAGTTATATGCTATATAATTTTTCATCAATTTATAAAAATGAAACAAAAGTCTTTTTTATTTTATATTGCATATGATTATAAAATAATGTTTATAATAAATAAGATTATAAATATAAAGTTTTGAAAAGCTCGTCATTCCTTTCATTTGTTTTTAAATTATTTTTTTATAATAGATTAATTTTTAAAGCTTGAAAAACAATTTATACACAAATATACCTTGCAAATGGTCATCAATATACATTGGCTTCACTCTTAATAAATCTTTTTCAACACAAAGTATTGCATTCTTAAAAGTATATTTATTAGAATTACACTCTTTCAGGTATAAATCAATAACATGGTGGGCACAATCATGTTTAGCTGGTATTTCAGAAATTATATGTGGAAAAAGATCAAATGATGGAATAGTAAGATCAATTGATGTATTTTATGTTAGCAATCTTCCACAAGAAGCCAAGGTATTCAACGTAATTTTAAGCTTTATTGACTATATATTTGTAATGATGAAAAATATATTTATTTTTAATGTTCCTTTTAATTTCTAGGATTTCTGGTCAGCTGATGTATGTTTAAACTTCTGTGATAAGTTTTTAAACTTCTTAAAAAAAGTAGTGATTGAAGATGATTATAAGTAAGAAATTCAGTAATTCTGATTCAAGAATAATGCAAAACTTACTAATTATAATTAATTCGAATAAATTTCTTACATCAGTTATTTGTAGTGTACAAAATTTGTATGCATTATAAATACCAAAATGGAAAATAAAAATAAATCTGTGTTTAATATACTATTAATTATTGAGTATTCATAAACATTTTGTTTTCTTTATATTTTTTATATCACTCACCAGATTAGCATTTATTCCACAAAGTGTCAAAAACTTAACAAGATATTTACATTCTGAAAAAGTATAATTATTTCAACATCATCATAATAGTTTAAAAATTAAAAATATTTATAGAGAAATATATATGTACTCAATTATAATCTTTAACATTAACTTTCTTTGCAGGATTGTTTATAAATTCAGCTATAGATCTGGAAATATGATTTATTGTTCAAAACTAATAAATCCTGAGCTTCGATATACGATTATTCCCGAATGGTACACAGAAAGTTTGGATGAATAAATTAGCATATATGTGTGAATATGTAAAGGTAGTGAGCATCATAACATTTCTATAAAAAATTAGATTTTGATCCATATAATGCTTGAATGTCTAAAATGTAATTGCTGAAATTCATTGAAATTTTTAAAATTTATTTATTGTTGATGTATTTTAGCATTCATAACCAAGACTATTAAAAACATTTACCAGTTTACAAATATAGAATATTAATCTATGTTGGATTATAATCTAACTGGAAAACTGCATTAAAATATTATGAATTTTTACAAAAGCTAAGAGAAATTAACAATTCAAAATTGGTATAATTATGGAAATATTTTCTATTTAATCTCTTACACTAATATGTATCAAATAAGTATAAATATGCACATGAAACAGCTACTCTATGATTTTTCATTTTTATTGTTCAGATCATGATAGAATAATTTGATTTTCATTTGAACATCTCATATGAACATGTGTGCATGTATATGTGCATATTTGTGTGTGAACTGATTTAGCAATCAAAAGTCATTAAAAAATTATATTTTTTGGTCGAAAAAATTAAAGAAAATTTTACATGAATAAAGCATGATTTTCTTTTTATATGATAGAAGTCTAAATATGTGGATTAAAATAATCACAGTTTTTTAAAGCATTTATGTGTGATTTAAATATTTGACTTTTACATTGTTCAGTTTAAATATCTCTGCATTTTGAGATTAAAAAAATTGTTATGTTCCATTATATTTGAAAATGTTATTTATATTAAAAGCTTTGAGAAAATAACATGAAATAAAAACTAATGTGCTGAACAAAGTCTTTGCAAAGGGACTTCAGATTAGCCTATTGCTAAACAATTACTTTCATTGGGTACTTAATCTGTGCACTTTAACTCACTTGCTGAGTAGTGCTATGTTACTACGTCTACTTTGCCCGTAGAAATCGGGAGATGCACAGCAAGAGGGTTAAAAGTCAATTGTGAAAATTTCCGATTACGTATTAACATCTTAGCTGGAATGACGTATAAGAATAAATCCTTAGAAACAATTTTTAAACTATTTGCGATAACATTTGCAATTTAAATTTGCTAAATGAATATTTTGGATCATAGTACTTATCAAACATTGCTTTTTATCTGTGTAAGATATTTTCACATATCACATGGATACTATCAATTATGAATTATTCTCTCCATTAGCAATATTATAAATATTATGATCCAGTTTATTTATTGATTTTTAAATGGATTTCGTAGAAATTTTTATAACAGTAGTACATATTTTGTATTCAATTCTTACAGATTTTAAAGAGTTATTTTTGTCAAGAGGAGCAAGACCATTCAAAGATTTTATCTAATTTTTACAAATTTGTTTTAAATTTTTTTTTATTATTTTAGACATTTTGCTTTTATTTTTTAAAAGTTTATAGGAAATTTTTTTGTACTGGATGAAATTGAACTGAATTATTATGTTTCTGTTACTTTATTAAGATACATGACAATTTTAAAAAAAAACATTTATGTACAATTAAGTGGACTAAATATTCTGCTTAACTTACATATTCATACTGTATATAGAATTTTTTTCATTGCATTTACTTCATCTTTACTCAAAGGTTTTAAATTGAATTTACTTTCTGGCTTTCCTTCTAAATTTCGCATATTATCAACTTTTGGTTTTAGGTTATTTCTTAAGGTATTTATTTCTTCTTCTATCAAGGCTTGATCTGAAAAAGAAAATAATAAATCAGATGAATTTCTTATATTTTTTCATCATACAATATGTTTTGCTTTAAAAAAATGATTGATACTTGTTCACGTTGCATAATAATTTATTTTTATTAAATGTATTTACAAACAAAAACATGTTTAATTTTAAGAGAAGCTTACTATAATCGCAAAATTTTCATCAGCTGATTTTGAACTACTTCACTTCATGTTTACCAAACTGCAGGATTGATTTCAGAGTTTTTATGTTGAAATATTTCATTTCAAAAGTTGTATATAAAAATATGTATATATACAACTTATTCCTATATATAAACATATTCATAACACCTTTAACTGATGTTAATTATTCAGTGGATCTCTATTATACAACCCACACATTTACAGTCTCCCATTTAAATATCCCCCTCCCCCACATACATATTTAATTTTAGATGCATAAATGCTTCAGAATAATGTTTCAGCACATTTATCCGGGGATCAAGACCTGCCCATATTTAAATATTAATAAATTATTAAAGAACTGTTTCATTTTTTAAAAAAATTGAAAAATGTTTTTCTTAAATTAAAATTTTTGAGATTGGTCTAAAAACAGGAAACATAAACGAGTATCTTTTGACATTTTGTTATTTTTATTTATATTTTACAAAAGTGACAAATATATATTTTTAAAAATTGTATAATGTTACAAGTGTTTTTTATTACTACTTAATTTATACTGAAAAAAGTTTTGGTAAATAAAATTATCAACAATAAAATGTGAAATTTTTTTTTATATTACTATTTGTTGGCCAGCATCTTATTTTTAAATATGATAATTTCTTTTTAATTTGAATCAATTTATATTTGTAAAGCAGTTCTAAATGCTATTTATTATTCAAGACTTCCTTATAGCTCATTACTTTAAAGCAGAATTTGTTTTATAACATTAATCACTTGAAAAAAATTAATTATTTTATATTTATTTTACTTTAAACATTAAAAACCAGGCTGACATAAAACACAATTAAAAAAGAATTTAAGCAAATTCTAACTGAAGAAAAAATATTATTTAAAAGTTTTCATTTCATAAAAGTAATAATTTTCCATTATAATTCATGACACATTTAATTTTTGAAATAAATCTTATAAATAAATACAAAATTGGATATTATAATACAGAAACAAATTTATACACTAGTATGCAAAACTTAAACAACTTTTCAGATTATGCCATAATTCCAAAACAAATCAACTGAGTAACATGAAATTCACACTAATGAGGCACAATTTAGCACTTAAAAAATGATGAAAATATTGTTGCCAAAAAATGAACCGTATACATACATTATGGAACAAAGTAGACAAAGGTTTTATTGACAGAATGTAGTTAGTAAAAAAAGATTATCTGGTTATGAGGAAGAACAACAAACCAAAGTCCCTTAGTGAAGGAATATGACCTTTTCTATCTGAGATGGTTGCATGACACCATCTGTTCATTATAAAAAAATTATCTAGAAGTTCTTGAGGTAAGAGTGGCCACTCTTCAAGAAGCACCCATTTCAGCTGTCTTGTGTTTTCTACAGCAGTGGTTCCTGGCTCGTGGATTAAACAGCACCAGGCCGCACAAAAAACATTAAATTATTTCCATTTTATCTACTGTTGTATATTTCTCTCAGGTTTGTGTGACTTTCCATGGAAATCACTTTTGTATTCCATGTTAAATCACTTCATATTCATTTTTAATGTAACTTCCTTTTATTCTGAAGGCATTAAATTAAAATTATTAAATCAAAACAATCTAAAATATAAACAATCAATCCCCCTCCCCAATGGCCCATGATAAAATTATCAAATGCTGATCGGTCTGCAGTGATAAAAAGGTTGGAAAACACTGCTCTACAGAATACAATTTAGCTTCCAGATGCATCCCCAAAGTATTCCAACATGTTTAATGGGATTTAAATAAAAGAACATATTGACCAATCCAATCTGCAGATATTCTCACTTTCTAGAAGCACCTCGACAACAGAGATCCTGTGTGGACATGCATTGTTGCCCACAAAAATAAAGTCTGGACCAATGACCCCTTGGAAGATGCTCCTGTAGGATTATTTCATTGCAATAACAACCTCCGGTAAATGAACAGCCATAAAAAAATATGGCACTCCATTCCTCTATTTAACAATGTCTCCCAACACAAGCACTCCAGGACCACTTTAATAGTCTTTCCCTGATGTTAGTGGGATGACACTGTGCCCTTACCTCTTTCATATCAAACGGTGCTGAGAATCATTGCTGTAACTGAAACAACTGTCAGTAGAAAACATGTGACTCAATTCATGAAATATGCAGTCTTTGTGTACTTGAACACTACTGTAAATCATAGTTTCCCAAACTTTTTTTGTCTCATAGACCCCTTGTCATGTTTTCAGGTTTGGGGTAGACCCCCTGCTTACTTAATATAGAATTTTTTGGCAAATTCATCAACTTTAAAACATCGAAAATTCATGTTAATTTTAAATGTTTATTAATTAAATTAAAATTACAATTAAGTTAAACTAACAATTAAATTATCACAATTAATTAATTTAAATCAAATAATTCGTTACATAAAATAACTCAGCAAAAAAACAGATGCTTTTAATGTAATGAATGAACCTGATGCTGTAATAACAATTTTTGAATATTTGGCATCAATTTGGTCAGGTTTAGTCTTAAATCTCCTCAGTTAGTAATGTCCAGTCTATTTAGTTTTTTTAGGAGATTGACAACTGCCCTGAAACCTTTTTCCACTAGGTACGAGGATGGAAAAGCAATTAAAAATTTTCTCGCGATATTATGTAATATGGGATAAGTAAGAGGTATATCTTTTTTAAGCCAGAATTTCTGATATCCATTTTTAAACTGTACTTTAAGTTCTTCATTTGTACTTATTCCAATCAGTTCCTCTTGTAATATGACATCCATCTCTTCAATGTCACCATATCGATTAATTAACCACTGTGGTATTACCATAGTCAAAATATCTTTATACCGAATTTCAAAATCTGAACAGAGGGCATTCAAATGCTGAATGTAGGTTAAAGTGTCATTTTCCTGGCAGTTTGTCTCGAGACAAATTGAGAAACTGGAAAAATTCACATCGTCCAATATTTTGCTTCATTAGCTTAATTCTGGCAAGAAACCCTGAAATGATGGACTTTGTTTTCATCAAATTTAAGCTATCACCTTATATAACTGCAAGCTCTAACAACATTAAAATTACTAAGCAAATCTGTTAAGTAGGCAATATCTGTTTTCTGCTTGATTAAATTTCCTGTTAAAATTGTATCTTTAGAATCCAAAAACTCTAAAACAGTCTCAAAACGTGCAAAAAATCTTATCAAACACAAACCTTTTGACAACCAGTGGACTTCTGTGTGAAGGAATAATTGATGAAAATGTTCGTCATTTACTTTACGTTACTGAAATTGAAAATATCAGTTGCACAGATTTTTTTCGAATGCCTAAGTATTGTGTCAGCTTTAGCCCACATTTTTATCTCTCATGTAAAGCCAAATAAAAAACACACCACCAGGGGCAAACGCGTTTTGTCTATAAATTGAAGAGTCGAACCGATTGCGTTGTAATTATTTGTCTCTGTTTCTTTTCTCTTTCAAAGTTACTTTGATTTACCAGGTCGTCAATATTTTATTTATTTAAAGAGAAACACAAAGTTATCTTTTAAATCTTAAAATATTACTATTAAAAAATACAAAATAATTAGAAATTAAATACAATTACCTGTGGCTATTAAAAGCGAGTAAATTGTAAGAGATGGAACTGTGTACTTATAAATATATATTTCAGCTGCCCAATTTCTTTGAAAATGAGTCTTTTGATGGTTGAAATCACAACCATTTAACGAACCCAATTTTAACCCTCAGGAGTAAAATGAAACATCTACTGTGTGGGTCTCCAAAAACTCTGTGTCCAAAACTGTGTGTGTGTCTGTGTGTCCAAAAACTTCCCTGTCCCTTTTTAGTTAGTTATATGACCCTGGACATCCTGTGGGCGTTAGGAAAGTCCGTTGTGACTCCATTCTAGCAATGAGAGAAAGTTGCAAAAATAGTGTAAAAACATAAAACAGAAATATTTCAATGCCCATGTAAATAAAATAATTTTAAAAAAAACCAGATGAGGCTTTCGTAGACCCCTTTTTACCCTTCATGGACCCCCAATTTATTTTTTTGCTGGCGTAGACCCCTTGTAAGTCGTCATCGACCCCTGGGGGTCCATATAGACCACTGCTGTATATTACTGCTGTAAATGGTACCACCAATGTTGTTAAGGATATGCAGCATATGGGATGGCAGGCAAATAGGCCACCTTTATGCAGATGTCTGGCTACACTAAACTGTGATTCCCGTTGTCTGGTTGCTGTATGCAGCTGCTGAGCAATGTTACCCACTGTCTGTGGTTCTGGTTTCCTTTTGCCTACAGAATGATATACTGGTCATCAACTGCCATTGTTTTCCTTGGCTAACCTTAATCATCTTTTCTTGTAGCTGTACCTGTTATTTGGAAGGCTTTCCAAGCTCTTGAAGCTACACTTTTGTTAATTCCTAACTCTCGTGCAACATTTGTTAAACTACACCCCTCTTCAAGCTTATGAATGTATGACCACTTTTCTTAGCAGGGAATGTCTGGAAGTACATTTTCCCTCCTTTTTAAGTTGTCTTGTTACTAAGTGCATGCATTCCATGCATTTGCATGCCAAGACATCCTCTGTGATACCATATAGCTGATGTTTGCATATGCATCTCCTTTTCACCATACAGGTTAAAAAAAACCCTTTTCACCATTTTAAATGATTGTATGTTGAGAAATGAATTTGTAGCTTAAGTTTTGCATGCTAGTGTATATATGCTTTGTCTGGAAATGTTATAATTCAATCTACTTAAAGAATGATAATTCTAGCAAAACATTTACTGTTTATTTAATACATAAAATTTCTATGTTAATTTACCTTTTTCTACTATAGCTAATGCTTTGGTCTTTGGACATTTAATAAACATATTCCCAAAACACATCCATGTTTTAGAATTTGGTGCATCCTTTCTTAAGTCTTCTTGCAAAGCTCTGAAGAATATAAATTATATTCAGAAATTGCACTAAAATAACACAAAGTAATGCTATATGTTTAAAATAATCTTACCTTTTTGCTTCTCTAAGAGCATTACTTCTTCTACTATAGTTTATAATTTGTTCTTTATCAATAAGAATATCCTGAGCAACTTCTTCTAATTTTGAAAGATAATTTAAACAAGATTTTGGGTCTTGAGCCATTTAGAAGTTGGTAAAATGTAAAGAAAATGATTTCAAAAAAAAATCTTTACTATCCTAAGAGGAAAAATACAGAAGAATTTAGAAGGAGGTATGGAAAATATCTATACTAAAGTAAAAATGAAAATTTCATTAGAAAAAGAAAAACAATTTGGAGCCAGCATAAATAATAGCAAAATTATGTGATTGCAACAATGCAGGACTATTTGAACAATATGAAAAGACACATTTGAAATACAGATGATAGTTATCATAAAATCCAGCATATAACATGCACCACCTTCTTTTGCGAAGAAACTTGAAATGTTCTAACGTGGTGCTCTTGTGCTTTGTTATTTATTTGAGGTATTATCCCAGGCTTTTGAAAAATAGTATACTTCTAGATTTTTGTAACTCTTAAAGTTCATAAAGTATGTCATTTCTTTAAAATAAACAGTATTTTGATGCTTATAGAAGTGAAATTTTCTTAATGCTCATATCTTTTTATTTTTAAAGCTCTTACTTTTATACCTCTGATATAACGTGCACCCTTAAATTTCGCTCTTAACTTTTACGTTAAAAGTGCGCGTTATATGCCGGATTTTACGGTAAAACAAATGCTATTCTGTTTTATGAAAATTTTAAGAATTGGATACTTTCTATCTTTATTTTACCTAGTAACAGACCTAATTATGCAAATTTTTAATTACATGATTTGACATACAAACATTGATTTAAATTTACACATTTTGAGGATATGGTATTTGTTGTTTGATGTGACTAAGGGGATAATTGTAGAGAAACAATGAATGTTAATTTTAAAAACTAAAAGACAAGAAGGATAGAGACATTGCCGCAGCAGTTGTCTAAAATAAACATTGGCAATATTGTTGCAACAGCAAGCATGCATAAAAAATGGCTGGAATAGAGCTTTGTACTAGTGATTTTACATTTATCAATATGCCAGAACTTCTTTTAAAAAATATAATTATTTAGGAACCTCATTAAATGATAAGACAATAAATCCCAAATGCCTTCTTGAAATGATTAGACTACTATATGTATGCATTTAGTAATAAATTTAAGTAATAAAAAAACAGTTTCATCATTTATCTATGAATCATATTTCACTCTATTTACAAATTTAAAATGCAACAAGAAGAAAATTTCTTCAAAGATTATTCTCATTATATCTAGTGAAGCTGCAATGTTTTTCAAATATATGTGATTATTAAATAAACTGGATCTACCTTAAAATTCAATTACAATGACAGAAAAAAAATCCCATTACCAATCCCATTGTTTGTGTTAGATAAATGAAACTTGGTAGGCATGTTTATACATGTGAAAAATGACATCAATTCTAATTTCACGCTTAATTACAGTGGTAGTAGCTCCACTCAGAACTTTCAAATCAGGGTTGCTTTAAATGCAAGCCGTAAAGTTCATGCGCATTATTTATCTGTGGAATTTGACTATTGAGTTAATTTTAGCCAAGAATGCCTTAAAGATGAAGAAGCCATCATCAACAGCTCACCGAGTTTGAACTGTTGTTAGATGTAATAGGGCTATGAGGAGGTGGATTTTCTTTCCATAATATTGCAGAAAGACTTGATCGGAATGTATGCACTGTGCATGATTGTTCAGGAAGCAGTCAAGGGATGGTACTGCCGGGTTCTGAGAGGCTATGTGGCACTATTGAGAAGGAAGACCATCATATTCTTTGTAAGATTGTGATGCATCTGTGGCAGAAATTCAAGCTACAGTTGGTACAACAGTGACACAACAAACTGTTAGAAATTGGTTACTTAAAGGACAGCTCCAAGCTAGGCATCCTATAGCATGTATTCCACTGATTCCAAGCCATTTCTGCTTGCGATGCCAGTAGTGTCAAGCCAGAGTTCATTGGAGAATGGAGTGGACATTTGTTGTATTTTCTGATGAAAGTAGGTTATGCCTTGGTGCCAGTGATGGCAGTGTGTTAGTCAGAAGGAGACCATCTACAATACTGTCTGTGGCCTACACACTGGAGTTATGGTCTGTGGAGCCATTTCCTATGACAGCAACACTCTCGTGGTCATTCCAGAAACACTGACTGCAAATTTGTACATTAGTTTGGTAATTCAATTTATAGCACTGACATTCATGAACAGCATTTAAGGAGGAATTTTCCAAAAGTATAATGCTTTCACTCACATCGCTGTTGTAATGCAGCATGCTTTACAGAATGTTGACATGTTACCTTAGCCTGCAAGATTACCAGATGTCTTCAATGAGCATGTAAGGAATATCATTGAATGCCAACTTCAGCATCATCCACAGTCAGCACTGGCTGTTCCAGTGTAGACACAAGTATAACAAGCATGGAACTCCATACCTGAAAGTGACATTTGGTACTTGTATGACACAATGCATGTACACTTGCATTCAAAATTCTGGAGAGGTTACACTGGCTATTATAATGTAACAGTATTTCACATTTGAAATGCATTTTCTTGAGCTTAAGTTAACATGTGATCTTGAAAATTTAATCAATGAAACATGTTGACTAGACAATTGCATTGTCCAAATTTCATTACTCTACAATAATTTTTTCTTGGTGTTGGGATTTTTTTTTTCTGTCAGTGCATTTCAAAACTTTTAGATTCACAATATTATGTGTGTGTCTATATAAGTGGAATGAATGTAAAGTAAAAAATTACAGAACATATAATTAAACTAACTTTATTGAATAAAAAGATGAATATTAACAAATTAAGGTAACAATCAATTACAGGGGCCATGAAACTAAGCAATAAAATTAGAAAACATGCCAAATTTTGACTTTTGCTGATATTTTAAAAACATGGCATTATTTTCAAATGTTCATCAATGTTTAAATAGTAGTTTACATTTTAGTGCCATTTTCTTTCTGTTATACAATTAACTAGATCTTTCTACAGTTTTCCCACAATGATGAAAATGCAGAATTCATTGATGATTGAAGAAATGCAATGAGCAGTTTTTCAATAGAAGAAAATTTTACTTTAATAGCATTTTTGACCAAACAGTCTTGCCAAGCAAGTGAAAGTAGGCAAAAAGTACGACTGAAGTGTAACTGCCAGGGACGTCTTAAGGCATGGGCCATGTCTCGTTCTTGACTATGCATTAATAAGATCATGTTTTGAATAATTTTAATGTATGAAGTTCTATTTCTGGACTTTCAAGCTATATGTTAATTAGCAACAGTGATAAGACTGCATTATTATGTGATGATAGTCATCCATGTTTAGGCCTAGGCTCACCACCATACAGCATTATTATTCATTTTGCCAAAAGGTGGCAGTTGGTTGAGCCAGTTTGTGTGATTGCAAGCCATGCAGATTTGTTTTGGGTTACAGTTTGTATGAGTATTTGACAACGTACGTCTACTTTAAGCGTCAAAGGTGGGGCCTACATTTGTGTAGGGGCCCAGGGCCTCAAGAAATCTTAAGATGTTCCAGGTAATGTCATTGGTTTTTGTCTGAGAAATTAGTTCTTGGAACCTAGGCAGTGGCATAACGTATAACCCTGCATCGCATGGGGGGGGGGAACAGTATTTTAGGAGTTCAAAGCCTGGTGTTACGGTCTTGCAATCCTTTGTAAGATCCAACTTGGGTCCCCAAACCCTAATATTCTCTATTAGTCCACTGAATCTCCGATTTCATTTATTTCAGGATTATGTTTTATTGTTATGCTATTGTGTTGATAAACTCATGTGCAGTGTGTCAGAGTCAAATATGGCCATGGTAAGCAAATGTGGTCATGATTATGAATAAGTAGCTGGTTTTGTTTCAGTCAAGTTATGGATTCGAGTCTTGATGCCTCTAAGGACAAACAATGTGAGGGATGCACATTTAATCTGCTGAGGCTTATAGTCCTCAAGCAGTTCAGGTGTTTGTCCTCAATAATAATAATAATGTCACTGTTTGCGTTAGTGACAATTTGGAAAACCAGTCACTAATTCATGGCCCCTGTAACTAATAAGTACCCTAAAACTGCAAAATCAGTCTAAGGAGTACACTACAAAGTTAAATCTGTTTTATAGGGCTAATTTCTTATTTTGAATTTGTTAAGTAACAGATCGACTGATTTGCTTTTAAAACTAAAGAATATTTCACATATGAGTAAAAAAAAACTTCAATATAAAATGAATAAACATACCAAATGCTTTTGTACAGATAGTAATAACAATGAACATTTAGATTAAGAGCTCATATATGCTCTAAACAGTAATACAAGAAAAAGAATAGGATTGCAAAAAAATCATTTAAATATGTAAAAGAAAAATCTATATATTTTATTACAAAGGTTATTTGTGATATGTACAAAGTAAAAATATTTTTTAATTTGAAAATAGCTTTGCATATCAAATGCAAATAAAATATAATACAGAGAAGTGTCATTTTTTGCTTCAAACAAAAGTAAAATAAGACCATCTTTGGTTTTTTTAAAGTGACTAACAAAATATGTCTGTAGGTGCAAAATATGTATCTGTCTAAAGTATAATTTTCTTCTCTGAATGTTATTGTAAATGTAGTAAAATAAGTTAGTAAACTGAAAATATATTTATATTAAACATGCATATCTATACAGCAAATATTTAATACATTACTATACCTGAAAATGATTACTTTTGCAAACCAATAGGATGTCAAATTATGTAGGAAAGATCTAAAAGAACAATTAGATATTTATGTACTATACAATACTTGAAAAATTCTTAACATTTTAAAATTTGTTTGTTTTGAGTATAATTAAGGTGTTTTTAATTTGTAAGTGATTAAAAATCATATTTCTCTAAATAGATGCATGTAAATTACAATTTCACAATGGTATTTTAATAATATTAACTTTAAATGAATCTTTATATATATATATACTAGCTGGTATACCCGTTCTTTGCACGGGTGAATTGAAAAATTAAACAACACAGATTGAAGGATAAAGAAGTTTTTAGTGAGTTAATTTTATGTGGATTGCAAATTAAAGAAAAAAAACTATTTGCATATCTCAGCTGAACAAAAAAAAAACCTTAGTTAAATTTTAAGAGTCTGTAGATCTAATAGCTGATAAAAAGGATTTTTTTTTAAATTTATAACTCCCCATAACACTCTTGAGGGTCGATTTTTGAAAATACTTCCCTAAGCTGATCTCTGCTCAGCAAAAGTAACACATTGTTAAAAGTTTTGTGTAATGAACGCTTAAAATAGTGTAAATAATTTATATCTGAAAATATAATATATTAATATTACTTTCTGTTGTATTTATTTTATGTTAAAATTGTAATACTCGCAAGCAATGCCGTTTTTAAATTATAATGGCGATTCAATGAAAAACATAGTGAAATGTTAACGATAGAGTCAAGTTGGCAAATGCCTAGCTACTTTCATAGATCGAGCTTTCTAAGACCCGCCATGTAGGGGCGCGATGCACGTTAATACGTTATCCAACCACATTATGATTTACTGCAGTTTTTTCATACATTTTTTTTTGGATCACTACATTTAAAATTAAAGGATATACATAAACAAAATACTCCACTTTGGAAAATTTAATCCATTAGAGCTAATAACTTAATTAAAGATATTCTACTGTAAAATTAATTACATACACCGTTCACTTAAAATAAGTTGTCAAATCATTTTCCAAGGTCTTCACTAACATACAAAAACATAAGACACTTAAATTTTGACAAACTATTTTTTTGGGAAAAAAATAATAATCTTTGCAATCCGCTGAAAACACAATATCTGCTACAAAACTATTCACCTTCCCCGCTAAAATACTCATCATAGAACCTGTGCTGCCACATATATTTTGGAAGAGTGGATTTCAAAGAATATTCCTGCTAAGTATTGGTAGAATATTCCTTCTAAGTTGGTGTGGTGTGGTAGTTAGGAGAAGGGGGTGCCAGCTCAAGTGTCGTTCCCGTCACTTGACCATTGTTCAAAATTACGTGATCCGTTGCCAAAGCCCTCGTGTAGCTGAACAGTGCGACGTTAATATTCACTCACTCACAGAACTCCAAAAAATACAGTACAGTAGTTATAATTATTTTTATACTTAAAAATTCAATATCTGTGTGTGCCTATTCAATTAAAATATAGTGTTATAATTAAGTACTAACCACAAACAAATTTTGAAAATTTGTCCAAATGATGCAGTGTGAAAGAGAAAATTTATTTACTTTAAGTATCAGAACTGATAAAAGCATTTATTTTGAAGAAAGATCAATTTATTACTACCAAATGTGCATAATAAAATCATTAAAAAAACATTAAAATAAAGAGAGATTTATAACAACCTCTCCCTTCAAAACTTAGTTTAATTCTGAAATAAAAAAAAATAGGCATTATGCTGATCACGGGAATTAATTAGAAGCGAGCGCCTTGCTTAGCCAAAACAAAAAGTGTTTTTCACAACCAAAAGATAGATATATGCTGTGGTGGGCTTTTTTGCAGCGCACGCACGCTAGAATTGCTTGCAGATGGCAGAATTTTTTCCTACTTACTTAACAAATATCGTTTTATTTTGGACACTTCATACAATATCTTTATAAATTATAGCCTATGTGTTACTCTGATGTATAAGCTATATTACTGTAAAGTTTCATTAAAATCCATTCAGTTGTTTTTGCATGAAAGACCCCCAAACATCCTCACAAACTTTCGCATTTATAATATATATTATATTAATAAACAACTCTTAGAACACATTTGTAATTTAGTCAAAAAAATTCAATTCTATATGAGCAACAATCTATTAGTATTGCTTTCCCACATTCTGGATATAAATTAATATTAAATTAAAATCCATTTTTACAAAAAATTAATACGCCAATAACAAAAAAGCAACATACCATTGTGACAATTAAATAACTAGATTAATCATAAAAATTAGCTTTATTGAAATGATGCATTACCTTTTAATCCCCTTCAACATACTCCCATACCCTATCAATAAATAGCTGCATATGAGTTTTCCACCATTCAAAGCAGAGGCTCATTAGGTGTTGCCATCTTCAGTAAGTCTGCCCCGTTTCTGCCTTCACCTCATCAAAAGATTGAAAATATGTTCCCTACAATGCATTTTTCACTTTAAGAAACAGGTAGCGATTGTATGGGGCGAGATCTTGTGAGTACGATGGATGTTTGAGCACAGTAATGCTTTTGTCCTCAGAGAAATCTTTTACAGAAAGGGCAATGTGCACCAGGACGTTTTCTTCGATCAAATTTTTTGATATAGTTTTTTCACAAACTTTCACCATATGCAAATTCTTGGTCAAAATTTTTCTTATTGCCTCTCTATCAGTGTTCGTAATATCTGACATCATTTGAACAATAAAACGTTGGTCTTTTTGTGAGATTTCATTAATTTTTTAAAAGTATTCATCAGTTCTTGATGATACAGGTCAACCCCAGAAACATTTTTATCATCTTCAAAAGCCTCCTAATCTTCACGAAAATCATTTATGCTACTAAAAAATTTGACCACATGAAATGCAGTTATCACCAGGCACATATTTCTATTAACAATTTAAAACATTAAGTTGGAGGGATTTTCTTTTATTTCATGAGGAATTTGAGAAATGTATGTAATTAAATTTATCATGTTGTGCTTCGACACGACAATGTCCAACTCAAACTAGAATAAAAAACAAACTGAACTAGATAGAGGGATGGAATAACATGCCACCAGCCCCAGAAGGATTAAGGTCAACTATATTTGATTCCCACTACTTCACACCAAGCCTAAAGGCTAAGGCATGCACAGTCTGGGTTGTCACACCTTGTAAGTCATTATATTCAATACCATTCTCTTCATATAAATGTAAATAAATATAAATTAGCCAGGCTCACACAATTTAAAGTAAATTTAACCTGATGATAATTATCTCCATTTAATTTTAATTTAATTTTCCTATAAAACAAACTTAACAAGAGTCAAATTTAAATATTACACTTATTATACAAATGTAGCACAATTTTTATCATATTCATAATATATATCTCAAAGTCTAACAAAATAAATAGAGAAATACTTTGTCTCCCATACATTTAACAATTTCTTTACTATTTTGAACCCCCCCCACAAGACCCTTATTTAAAAACATGAAACAGGTTAAAGAATTCGCCTTTTTCTTTTAAGTTATAAGAAGCTTTATTAAAGATAATGTCATCATAGTAAAAAAAATACCTAAATAAAATTTAAAGTTTAAATAAAAAAAAATTCAAAAATCCAAATTTGTATTATTACACAGTCAAGCGGTTACTTCATTCAATATATACTATATAGTTCTATAAAAAGGAGAAAGAAAAAATGAGAGGGTTTTTGAAAAATCCTAAGAAAAGTTAACAGATTTTTGTGGTTCAGAATGTTATGATAATCATTACTACAGAATATTGAGATTATCATTACCACAAAAACAAAGGACTATTAAGTACCATAAAATCCGACATATAACACGCACCCATACTCTAGAGAGAGCTGCAATTTTTAATTTTTAGAAACATTCACCATATAATGCGCACCCCCCTTTTTTACGAAGAAATCTGAAAATGTACATGTGCAATGCTCATATGTTTTGAAGTAATTTATTCATTGTATTATTACAGGCTTTTGAAAAAAAGTCTAGAAATACTAAGTTCATAAGTTATAAGAGTTCATAAGAAATGTCATTCATTTAAATAAACAGTATTCCTATATATTTAGAAGTCTAATTTTTTTTATATGTTCATCTTTTTTTCATTTTTTAAACCTGGCGTATAATGCACACCCATAACTTCCAATCTTATTTTTTGTGCTAAAGGTACACATTATACGCCGGATTTTAGGGTAAATGAAATTCAACTCTTAAATTTAAAATAAAATAAATTTAAGTTATAAAGTGTTAAGCATTCTTTAAAAAAAATTCCTGTTAAATATTCCTGAAATTTAACACCATGTGTTAAGTTGGTTATTAATTAATTAGTAATTAGTTGGTTATTAATAATTGAAGTAATTCTTAAAATTGAGGCATAGGGTTGGTGGGAATGAAGATATTAGCATGAAAATCTCAGGTTATTATTGTTGAGGAATAGAATAATAAGTGATCCTTTGGGACCATATTTGGCAAGAGGTTGCCAGTCAGGTCTCAGCGATATTTAAGCCAATTACTTTTTCCCTTCTGAAAATGAAAAAATATGACTTAAAAAAAAGACTGGTCACACAGCAAATAGTGAAAATTAGTTGCATATTGTGTCAACTGGATTGTTGAAAAGTAAAATTTTGCCCCAGAGATCCTATTTTATTACATTCTTTTTCAGCAATTTATTCTTTGAGATATCAAGGTGTACACCAGTTAACTCATAATGCCATAAATTAATGCAAGTTCTTACAAACTCCTCCTCCTGCTATTCAAGCTAAAAAAAAAAAAAAATCCACCTCCATATCATATTGCCTTTTAATGGTGTTTTTAGAATCTAGTTTTTTCCCCGCTTCCCTATAAGCACTTTTATTATCCTTTACTCCATACAGATTGAATAATTAGAGCAGTGGTCTTGAAATGTTTTCAACCCATGGAACTCCTAGAACTCAAAGGTACTTTCGTGGAACTCCTAGAACTCAAAGGTACTTTCGTGGAACCCCTAGAACCAGAAAGTGTTTTCGTGGAACCCCATTTCATACACATTATTCAAAGAATTTATCTCAAAATAATATTTAAAGTCAATCAACAAGTTATAGGCATAAAGCATTTATTAAAAAATTCTAATCTAATTTTTTTTATATTGTAGTTCAAATGTCACCTACCTATGCATTATATTTAATAACAGGGATATGAGCTACTTTTTTTATAACACAAACTGCCGAAGTCTAGGTCTATTGAGATTAAATTCAATCACATTACATATTCTAAGTTTAATTTGTAATTATACTTTGCTTTTGTAGCCACGTTAAGAAATATCTCGTGTATTTTGCATTAACTTTCAACCTAAAATTTAGAAGCTGTTCTTGCTTAAATTTAGATTTTAACATAATTTCTGTTGATATGTTGTACCCTTTTCTTCATTAAAGGTGTAGCAAGTGGCAAGTGGCATGTAACTTACGGAGTGCCTGCCCCGGAACGGGGCGTACCTCCCCTCATCAGAATTTTAGAATTAAGGGCCGAAATAGTGATTTTACTTAAAATTAAATTTTAAAAAATATAATAAAAATGGGCAGAACAATTCTGCTGGAACGGCGACAGAGTGAATCTGTCGGCCGAAAACAGTCGCACCACTTTCCTGCGATCTGATTGGCCGAGGCCGTTCGCTCGCAGAGAAGTGGGCGTGGAAATGGAATTGGGTCGATCCGAAAATAAACGACCCGAGCAAAGGAGATCTTGAATTGAAATTCAAAGGATCTCATGCAAAAAAGGGGGGAGAAAACAAATTTTGAATAAAATTTATGAACCAACTTGCACTCTTGCCGGGATAAAGGGGGGTCGCGGGTAAAGGACTAAAAAGATAAAAAATGAACATCGGTTTTAAGGAAAAATAATGACGCAATGAAGTCATATATGTGATACAATCATGAGTAATAATTGATAGATGTAGAAATGGAATGTCCAGTTCTCAAAAATATAAGCGGTCGTTCGAAGGAACGATTTAATTAATGATTGCTGGACGTGAAACGAATTTTAAGAGAGCTCTAGATAGTACAGAATCGTGCCTCCATCTGGTGGCCGAAAAGCTGAAGCGTGAACACCGCACAATTGAATCAATGAGGTCACCCTTTGATTCCGACCGCGGTGTTCGCTGCTTCGGAAAACGTTAATTCCGCGACTCTCGGCGCGGGAGCTAGGAATTACTTGCTAAAATGAGAGTAATTAAACTGAAGTAGGAAGTTTAAGTTAAAAATTATTATTTAAAATTTAAAAAAAAAAAGTTCCCAATGAACAATAATTTTAAACCCGAAGCCTTTTGGCTTGGGGGAAATTTATAAAGTCGTGCTCATTTTGAGACGATGGCACTGCGGATCGTATGCAGGCTGGTTTCTAATTAACTCATTGGGAACAGAAGGAAAGTTTATCGAAGAACCTTTTAGAAAGGTTCTTTATGTGAGTAAAAATGGTTTAATTTTTAAATCAAAATGACTTCATTGCGTACGAACCAAGGAGCATTAACGATTTGTCTCAAAAATGAGTTCGTCAGCGTGTTTCTTTAAGTGGCACATGCCGGCGGATCCCCAAATTTGTGATCCGTAACATGACCGGTCGGTTATAGATTTATAGAGCAAAACCTTATGCCGGATCGCAAGTTTACTCCTTCGGGAGATAAGCCGTTTGAGAACGGCATGAACAGCCTGCGCTTTTGCGAGTCTGTTCTATGTGGTGGGCAAAAGTTAATTTTGCGTCTAGAAACAACCCTAGGTACTTTTGCAACATGTAAATACGGGTTGGCCAAAAATTTGACGGGGGTTAAAACCGACTGGTAGTCGGGGTCTACGCGTAAACATGAGGCAAGCACTTTTACTGGCATTAACTTTTATTTTCCAGTCTGTAAGCCAAGTTCTAGCAAGGATACGTAGTTTGCAGATTAGAGATCACAACGGAAAATCTCTTATTCTGTGTGATAATTGCAGTATCATCGGCAAACATTGCTAAATGCGATAGATTTTGCGGCATATCATTTAACAGAGTAAATAACAGAGGCGAACTTAAACTTCCTTGCGGAAGGCCGCTTCTGATTGGTCGAGGCGAGGAGAGCGTTTTATCTACTCTCACTAATGAGCGATCGGAGAGAAAGCTATGAATGGACTTGATCAGGGGGAGGAAAGTCAAGTCGTATGAGCTTGATTAGTAAGCCATCATGCCAAATTTTATCGAAGGCTTTGGCTATGTCCAGAAAAAGTATACCCGTGGCCTCGTGCTTGGCAAAGCCACTGTGAATCAACTCCGTTACTCTGAGCAGTTGGTGAACTGTCGAGCACTTGGGTCGAAAACCGCACTGCTGAGGAATAATAAAATTAAAAGCAGCGCAGTGTTGATTCAGACGTTGCAAAAGCACGAACTCGTATACTTTGCTCAAACAAGAAAGTAATGAGATTGGACGGTAGTTAGAGGGTAAAGCCGAATCTTTATCCGGCTTTAGGATAGGAATGACCACGGCAGTTTTCCATGAATTTGGGAAATAATTATTTTTAAAAAGTTGATTTATCAGCAGAGTGATAAATAGGAGGAATTTAAGGGGAGGTTTTTAATCATACGATTAGAAATCTGATCAAGTCCGGGATTTCCTGGGCTTGAGTCTCTGTACGTAAGATAAGACTTCCGTTGGAGTGGTCGGTTCAATTTCTTGAACGTGTGGGAGTATTGATGAAGTTAGTAACTTCATCGTGTATGCGGTTGGTCGAAAAGTTCTCGGCCAGCGACGTGGTTGGGTTCGAATTGAACTTGCAAACTGTCTGCGATAACCTCCGCCTTTTCAATAGGGGTTATCGCGATACTGCCAAGAGCCCCTCTCAAGGGGGAATGGATTGAAAAGGCTTTCGTAATAAAGAGGATTTCCTCAAAGGGTGTTGTCAACGGGCGATAAAGCCTCAATGTGCTTTTCCCACTGTACGCGGGAATATGCTTGGATATCCTTTGCTATCTCACGACTGAGGGTACGGAATTGAGAATAAATACTAGGACACCTAGTTCTTTGCCAAAATTTCCGTAACCTGTTTCGTTGATAAATTTTGAATTTAATCTCGGGAGAGAGGATTTTCGGAGCATTATTAAATTTTGGTTTTGAGGCCTCAACGAAAGCCTCAGTGAAATTTTGATTGAGTTCAGAAATAGCTAACTCAATATTATCATTGCTGGTGAGCTCAACAGTGGGGAGGGTTTCTTATTAAGAGCAAATTTAAAATTATACCAATTTGTTGAAAGATGCTCTGGATTTTAATAATTGAAGTATTTAAATTAATTTCAAGAATTACGGGGTAGTGATCAGAGCTGAGATCGTTAATAACTCTGACACTATGGTTGAAAGGAATGTGCTTGAACACCGCCAAGTCGATGACACTTCCGAACCGCTGACGCGATTGGAGGTGTGTGGCAGTCTGCGGTGCGACTAATTTCGCTCCCCGAAGGTCGCGAATTAGCTTATGCAGCGCTTGCCCGAAACGGGTCGACTTGGCATTGTGCCAACTCACATGAGCTGCGTTGTAGTCACCAGCGATGATACAATTACTGCAGAATTGAAAATTTTCTTAAAATCCTCTACTGGGAAACTATGGCCTGCTCTTCTTCGAACGTAGGCCGAAACAACATTAATGGGAGGGAAATTATTAATTTTAATTTGCACCGCAGTGGCGTCCATTCCTTGTAAATTAGGAAGGGGAACCCTGTGGTGCACGATCTCATTTTTACAATAAATGGCTGTGCCGCCTCGCGTTGCGGTATGGGGAAATTCGATTCTATCGTCTTTAGTAAGACGATAGTTTGCGATCTGGGGTCGATACCCGGCTCAAGCCAGGTTTCCTGGACCAAAAACATGTCAAGGTTTTGCTCTGAAACAAAATCGCGTACCTCATGGATTTTTTTACGCAATGAATTTGCGTTCCAAAATCAATCTTTAAAAGTACTCACGTGGGCGGGGAAAGTTAAGCCTGGAGGAGCGAAGCCTGCAATAGGCTTCGAAAATTACATACGTTTTATCTACGTCCGCAGATGCCGAGCGGAGCGCAGAAAGGGAGTTTTTAAACGCCCTGCAAAAAGTTTGCTTGTCGATAGAGGGGAGATTCCTCTATCACTTCAAGCAAATCCTTTAAGAGGCCGGCATTTATGCTGGCATCTTTGCAAGGGGCCGGTCGTAATTCGGATTTAGAGGTAGAAGGGGGGCTAACATGCTCCTTGGGGATTTTATTTTGGACTACTTTAGAGTAGTCCAGATTAGGCGAGACTTTTCTCGCCTTTGAAATATCAGGTCGAGGTGCCTGCGCAGGTTGTTTTTATTAAGATTTTTAGCACTATTGCTATTAGGATTATTTGGCTTAGGGCCGTTTTATTTTTAGCAAGGTTCTTTTTCTTGCTATTTTTGGGGTGCTTAGGGCACCGGCTAATGAGCGCCCGAACAATTGGCACACTTCATCGGGTCGTTGAAGTCAAGAGTGCAGTCCTTCGCCGCGTGGGGCCCTGCACATTTAACACAGCGGGGAGGGAGGTGGCACACCTCTGAGGAGTGAAACCACCCCTGACATCTCCAGCACTGATTGATTTTATTTCCGCGGTCGAAGGGCTTGACTTCGATGCGCGTGCCGAAAGTTCGGTAAAAATCGTAGATTTTTGCCGCATCCGCGCCGTTTTGGATTTGACATTTTCAATTAGAAAATTTAGTTTTGCAAGCCATTGTGCTAACTACCAAGTAAAAATTATCTTGTGGAACCTGAGATAGTAAATAATAGATTATTCACAATCTAGTAGGAAGAACATCTATATAAATAAAATGTGTTTTAATATTCTTTTATTATATTATAATAATATTTTTAAAAATGTTGCAAAATAAATTTATTATATATAAATAAAATTTTCAGTTTTAATGAATAGGATGAACTTTAGAAACTTGTAACTATACATACTTCATAGAGAATGTGTGAATCCATTTTGCATACATATTTATTTTTTCTCAATTTTTTTTTATTGTGTTGTAGAGCTCCTGGGTATGCCTTGTGGAATTTCAGGGTTCCGTGGAACACAGTTTGAAGACCACTGAACCAGAGGATAGTAATGACTTTCAGCATGATTCGAGCATTGAAATAAACTTTCTTACAAAAAAAAGTCTTATTTTTTTATTGATTTAATTAATGAATGATTCTTATTCTGCAATACAATTGTGACATCCTGAATTATGAAAAATATGTCTAAAGATTTCAACTGAGAGAGAGAGAATCTTTTTCCAATTTCTTAGGACATGACAAATTACTTCAGGTCATTTTCCAGTAGTGAAATTAGGCCCCCCTTCAAAGTCAGGTTTTCTCTTTAATGATTTATAAATTTGTTAATATGTACATGACGTCAACCAAGCTTTGTCCCCCCCTTCCCCGATGTGGAGTGTACATTACACCACTGTCTCCCAGAGAGAGAGAGATTATTGGACAAATACACTATTATATTCTAAAATAGTTCTGTAATATTTTTCTTTCTTGGTCTCTACCATAATGCTTACCCATCAATGAAGCAATTTCTTGAACATATTTGGCATCTTTTCCCCATTTGATAACTAATCAACATGCATTTTCAGAAATTTTTCTCACTGAGTTCCTTTTAAAGAGTTTTGTCGGAGTAAAAAAAATATACATTGCTTTAGTAAAAATATGTTACGTTTTTTTCCTGTGAAAATGCAAACATGTACTGTAAAAGAACAGGCTTTAATTGAAAATAATTCTTTAAAAAATGGTAGTAGACAAATTTGTTACGTGTACACTAATTTTGTATAGTATAAATGTTTTTTTTATGGCAAAATTTCATATATATTTATATTATACATTACTCGAAATAAATATGCAAACAAAGAAATGCATACCCAACCTTTCTAAGCTGAAGTTGGTTGGTTACTTCTTTCGGAGTTATGCACACAAGTAGCTGATATAAATTCACTCTAAATTATGGAAAATACAGAAACGCATTGTCTCGTATGAAACAAAAATCGTTAATATTTTTATGTGGGATACGGAACGACAAAGGCTATTATATATATCCCTAACAAAAATTGGCGTAGCGTTAAATAAAGAGCACTTTTTGAGTTCCTCACACCTCGGGCATTCCTCTTCGGCACGGTCAAAGGAAAAGAGGTTGCTTGTCATTGGTAGATGTGCAATGACGTCATTATTTTGGGTTGCCCGGTTTGGCGTTACAGCATTTTTCTATGCCGTAGTGGTTCATTGAAACATAAAAGTGTTGTCCCCATTTGGGAGATAGTTTTTCAGGCAGTTTTTTCTTCCGTGTCTTGAGTATAATAGCTAAATTCCCTTGCGTATGAAATTTTCACTGTAAAAATAACAATCGGTTCTTTTTTTCATTCACGTAAATCAAAATATTTTTAATGGATTCAATTTTGTAGAAGAAATATATATTTGAGCTTAGTAAATGAGGAACTCAATTACAAATAAAAAAAATTGTTATATAATTTTTAATAATCCATTTACTGTGATTAATAATACTTTGAAAATGAATTACATGTTTCGAGTTTTATCCTTATGTAAAAAAAAAGAAATCACTTATAAATAAAGAAAATTTATGTTTTTTTTTTATATATATTTATTGGTAATATTAATGTACATTTTAAAGGTAAATGAATTCGTTCTTATATCAGAATGAATTTGTACAGGCAAGTGATATTTTAAATTATTAGCTTAATTTCATTTTTGTAATTAGTGATTTGTTTTTGTGTGTGTATATATATATATATATATATATATATATATATATATATATATATATGTGAAAGACTCATTTATTCACATTTCTAAAAAAATTCGTCTAATACTCTGTTTCCTTTTAAATTTTATAATTAAATTTACTGCAAAAGTTTTAGCTATTATAAACTTAACTATATAAATAAACTTATACATAAATTTTTATTTTCTATCTTTAGTAAAATACTATAAATAAAGTGATTCGTGGCTATTGTATAAGAAACACCTCACTGTTCTAACTTCCACATCACATCCATATTATTCGTTCAAGTTATCATCGACACATTTATTCACATAATTCTCAATTTTTGCAATTATTTTAGAGGTTTCCTCTTCTAATATGCTCACACATACAAATCTTCATTCAGGGTTTAAATCAAAAGTCCTGAAATAGAGTACCACTTGAATCCCTTCATGAGGGGTTTGTTATAGAGAATAGTATGTTTTTATAACAGGCAAGTATAATGAAGATATAGTCATTAATGGAATTTGGATTCCTCTTAAGAAGTATTTACTGATCGATGTTGTGTCACTCGAAGCACATCAATTTTCTCCTTTCCTAAAGTATGTTTCCTCCTGTAAAGCTACTGCTCGAAAATTAATACGAAAATATGACATAAATAATACGTTTTCGAGTAAAAATAAAAATTAGCCATTAAATTATAACTTCTAAAAACTTATTTAGATTTTGCATATTATCTTACAAGAATTTTCACGCACTAATTATTGACTTTCTTATAGTTACAATTAGAGATAATCAAGAAAGTATAATACGTAGCAGAAAACATTTAAGGCTGTTTTCGGTCAATGTTAAAGGATAGGGATGAAACGGCAAAGACATTTGTGGGCAGGAAAAAGCTCCAATAATAATAAAAAATTTTATGGATATAAAGAAAATAATTGTTTAAAGAATAGTGTTTCTTGAATTTTGATTTTTTGGAAAATTACACAGTTTTCAGCATTTTTGCAAAATGAAGTTTGACTTTTCTATGTTAAAGTATAGGAGGTGGAAACGCAAAAGACATTTTAACAGAAAAAAACATTTTTTTTAGAGTAGAATTAAATAGTATATAAGAAAGCAAGCTTCCCTCTTTGGACTAGTGTAACCAGAATTAAGTTTTATGTTTTTCTTAATTAACTTTTTTTAAATTTTAAGTTCATTCTGAATTATTTTTGGCGTAGTTAGGACTATCTCAAACAGATGGCACCACCATCGTTTGAAAAGCGAATTTATTCTTGGCTACGAATACTTATTTTTGGCGATATCTTTCTGAAATATAGTCGCCAGCTGAAATTATGGTAACTTGCAAATTGTTACAAATAGTGGACAATGGAAAAGATTTATGATGTACACAGATTTAACATCTCAAATCTGACGAACTTTCCGATTTAGGAAAGTTTTAAATATTTTCTGCATGTGTGCTTTAAAAAAATCGTTTATAATTATACAGCTTAGATTTTTTTGTCTGTTATTGAAGGAATGTCTGTAAGAATATTTAAATTCTGCGAAATGACTTAACGAAGAATGAAAAGTATACTTACTTTATACTTGATCGAAAGTTGTGAATTAACTCTAAAGAACACAAATTACTACTCCTTGCTCACAAATTAAAATTTTAATCTAATTATTGTGTAATGCAATTATTATTATTTTATTATTATTTTCTTTTTAACTAACAAAAAATTTTTTCCCATCGATTTTATATTTGACGTAAAACTTTACCATAAACCATTGGAACAATTATTAACACAAAATATTGTTTTCTAATTTAATTAACAGAAACTTATTTTTTCAATTAATTATGTTCAGATTCTAAGCCGCACCCCAAATTCTCGGCACATTTTTGTGAAAAAAATAGTGTAAAAATATATTATCGATATATGATATATTTACGGAATGAAAAGTGGCTGCGATACCCTAGTGGTCAAGGTAACGTACTCGTGGCTGGCGTGTCATGAGTTCGAGCCTAGTACCGCTGAAGTTCTGTCGTGTAGGGGAGCGATTAACGTTAAATCTGAGAGCTAAAACGTCTTCTCATTGGTGTGGTAGTTAGGAGATGGGAGGTGCAAGCTCAGGTGTCGTCCTCGTCACTTGACTATGGTTCAAAGTTACGAGGTCCGTCACCAAAAGCCCTCGTGTAGCTGATCAATATGACATTTATATTCAATCACTAACTAAACGAAATAAAAAAAATAATGAAGGTGAATTAATAAAAAGTGAATAATTAATTTACTTTACCAGCATTAAAAACTTTTTTCAGTCTTCGAATCTAAGCTGCACCAGAATTTTTGTAGCCTAAGTATCGGGAAAAAAAGTGCGGCTTAGATTCGAATAAATTGGAAGAAAATTCAGTGTAATGAATGTTCGCTACATGTCTAAAGACATGTGCCAGTACAGATATACGATAATTTAATGGAAAACCATCTTTCAAAATTAAAAGTACAAAATATCTATGATTTAGAAAGCGAAACTAGGGGGGGGCTGCGGTAGCCCAGTGGTTAAGGTATCCAACCATGACAGGCATGTCATGAGTTCGATCCCAGTACCCCTAAAGACCCGCCGTGTAGGGCAGCGATGCACGTTAAATCTGTCGAGAGCTGAAACGTCCTCCCGTTGGTGTGGTGTGGTAGTTAGGAGAGGGGGTGCCAGCTCAGGTGTCGTCCACGTCACTTGACCATGGTTCAAAATTACGTGGTCCGTCGTCAAAAGCCCTCGTGTAGCTGAACAGTGCGACGTTACTATTAACTCATTCACTCACGCGAAACTAGGGGGCAAGCATCTTCTGAACGATGGAGATATGAGAGATCGTTGAGACTCTCATCTTCTTTTTTCAAAGAAATTGCTTGCAGGAAAAAATCTACTCCGTGTTTTCGAAGCTTGTGATGCGCATTGTGTATGGTAGAGACTTATGCAATGCAGCAATGAAATATGGATTGGCAAACGAGGAGATCGCTCGGAAGCAGTATGAGAGGGAATATTCAACTGAAGTAAAAATATGTGGCTTATTTGTGGACAAAGATAAACCCTTTTTGTGTGCTTCACCCGATGGATTGGTTGGTGATGATGGACTCATAGAAATTAAATGCCCTTATTTTGCGAGATTTGAATCAAATCTGCTGGAATTTTTAATTACAATAAAAAAATAGTCTAGGTTTCAAATTTTCCAATGAAAGGGGAATCTATTTACCATTAAATCATAAATTTTACTTTCAAATACAAGGTCAGTTATTTATTACACAACGGAAATGGTGTGATCTGTATTTATGGTGCAAAAAGGATTCGTTAACTCTGCGTATAGAGGCAAACGAAGAGTTTTGGAAAGGAATTATTCCAAAACTATAGAAAAGTTTTATTTTAAATGTGTTCTTCCTGAAATTCTTGATGGAAGAGCACCACGAAATATGCCTTTGAGGGAGCCGTTATATGTAGAGGAATCTAGTAGAAGCAAAAAACAGAAAATGATTGATATAGGTTAGGAAATGAAACCTATATATTATCGAATGATTATTTGATTAACGTCAAGCTTTGAAGCTTCACTGGGACTATCGCCGACCTCGTCATTTCGATCAAGTGACGAGGACGAAATCAGAGCTGGAACCGCAATCTCTCAAAATTTCCACCATTAGCAACATATAGTATCATCTACTTCAAACATCTGCTTTGAGGTTCAGCCTTCTACATAGCGGACGGCCGCGGTAGCCGAGTGGTATAGGTATCGGACCGTGGCTTGCCTTGCCACGAGTTCGAGCCCAATACCTTTAAAGACCCTCCGTGTAGGGCAGCGATGCACGTTAAATCTGTCGAGAGCTGAAACGTCCTCCCGTTGGTGTGGTGTGGGAGTTAGGAGAGGGAGGTGCCAGCTCAGGTGTCGTCCACGTCACTTGACCATGGTTCAAAATTACGTGGTCCGTCGCCCAAAGCCCTCGTGTAGCTGAACAGTGCGACGTTAATATTCAATCAATCAATCAATCAATTCTACATAGCGGATCTTCAGCAGGGACACCAGAATTCAAACCGACGATGCAACACCACGTCGATCTCACGAGTTCGTAATCATGAACTCTTGCCTACTTTGACCTCCTATATCTTCTCGAACAGGATACCGTAAAAACTGTCCGTGATATATATTTTTATAATTAAGTATATTACTTAGCCATTTATTTGGATTCCTACATAGAATGAAACTATTATTTTGTTACCAAATATGCCCCAAAATTAAACAATAATGCAATTTTCTTTGATTTAAATATAATGTTAACTTCCAAATTGAAAAATTGTTATTGTGACATATATTCATTAAATAAACATAAATTTCTTAGAAAAAATAAAAGCAATGTTTATATATTATATGCTTGATTAATTGTGCTTGATAATTAATTGCCAGCCTATTTTCTCTCCCTTATAATGATATTTTAATCGTTCTCTAAAGTTACAAAAGTAATTTTAATTTCAAAATATCTCTTTCTTCCTTTTTTTTTTTTTTGCTGAACATGAAATAATTTTGTAATGCTTATTTTCATTTACGTACCATTTCTTATAAAAAATATTTTTTGAATTTAAAAATTATTTTACAAACATACGTAAAATAATGGTCAAAACCATAATTAACCAGTTTTTTAATGAAATAGCTGCATACTATTTTAGAAAAATATCAAAATTGATAACCTTTAACCTTTTTAACATTTAAAACTACTTTTTTAAAGAAAACTCTATTCAAAATTGTTTCCCTTAAACATTTAATAATGTAATACAGGTGTAAGTGTATACCTAATTGGAAATTTCTGAAACATTTTTTTTTGTACATAAGAACTTTATTTTGTAATACTTTTAGAAACATTTATTATTCCATTATAAAAGAATATTAAATTGTTTTTTTTTATATGTAGTGCCTACTAGATTGTGAATATTCCATTGTTTACTGTACCGGGACCAACAAAACAAATTTATTCACGTTAATACATTGCTTTTGCACAACTAAATCGTTTTGTAATGGAAAATGAACTTTTTTTTATTTGTGGATAAAAACACCTATAATCAAGGAGAGCGAACAACTTATTGACATTTTAAAAGACATTTGACGGTAAAATCTATATTAAAAACAAGAACAGCTCTAAAATTTAGATTGCAAAATACATAGGATTTTTTCCATAGTTAGAAATGAGTAAAGCATTCATAACAAATTATCAGAATCCATGAGTCGAAAAAGTAAGAAAGCCATTTTAGATCTCTCATGGTCAAGATTCAACACTATTTTACTCCCCCGCCCCCAAAAGAACAAGTATTTCGTTTCACAGTCGTAAAGACTGGCCCTCTTCCCCCTGCAGAGAAAGGGGAGGATTCTATTGAAGGAAGTGCGCCACACACACACACAGAGAGAGAGAGAGAATTTTTTTTTCAAAATCAACCAAAAGCGGAGAGCAGAGTGCACGCGATCTTCTCTTTTCAAACAATTAAATCTCACCAGCAATGACATCCAATAATTCACAAAATAGCTGTAAATTTATGTTTCGAGATATCTTTCCGATTTTTTCGAAATTTCGCAATTGTCCATAATTCTGGAGATCTTCGTATAATAAGGACCATTATAAATTTATCATCTTCCATCCTCTCAAAAATTGACAATTTGTTGAGTAATTCAGAGTACCACTGAGAATTGTACCTCTCGTGAAATAGGTTGCCCCAACCCCTGTTCTATTGTATAAAAGTAAAATTGTATCATACTGTTTGTTCATTAAAACGTGAAATTTAATTTTTCATTGCTTTAAATCCACCTATTCTTCCTTTAAAAATCATTTCTTCAGGAAAAATTAAACAGTTTCGTTCTGTACATCATTTATCTAGAGAATTGATCGACAAACTGTGTTCCACGAGTCCCAATAAAAAAAAAAAAAAAAAAAAATGGGAAAGAAAAATTACAAATATGTATGCAAAATGGATTTATGTTCTCATGAAATTCGTTTAGCCACAATTATCTAAAGATCATAGACTAAAATTAAAAATTTTATTTATACATAATTTGAAATTTTTTTAAACTTTTATTGTAATATAATAAATGAATTTTAAAACTTTATTTTATGCAGTAGATTGTGAATATACTATTTGCTATCCCGAGTTCCACGAAGTAATTTTATACTAGTTAGTACAATGTTTTGAAACCTTTTTACATTTGTGGGGAAAAAACACCTATAATGAAGAAGATAAAAAAATTTATCGACATATGAACAGATTCGATGCTAAAATTTAAATTTAAGCTAGAAGACCTACACATTTTAGGTTACCAATTCATGCCATATACGCAGAATTTCTCACACAGCTATGAACATTTTCATGCCATTCACAAAAATGTATTTAGAAAGTGAAAAATATTTTTAACGCGATTGGCAACAAAAACAAAATCGAATTGAACACGGAATATGAAATGCTACTGCAGATAATTTCAAAAAGCTTACACGTCGATAGTTTGTGTAAAAAATTGTGAACACATATCTCAGTTACTAAGTATAATGCATGCGTAGGTGACATTTGGATCACAAATTTATATCAATGAGTAAATAACATTAAAATTACATCATAAAAGTTTTTAATAAAAAATAAAATATTTTTTTAAAATTTTCTTTACATATAATATCAAAAATATGTTTATCTATATACTTTAAATATTATTTTAAGATATATTCCCTTCAGCGAGGAAGGGGTTTCCTCGAAAACATGTTACAGTTCTAAGGGGTCCAAGAGTTGAAAAAGTTTGATGATTGACCAATGTCCAGACATGAGAAGTCTTTCATGGTCAAGATTCACTCTGCTGCTTTAACCCCCTCGCCCGAAAAAGAAAAAAAAAGAGCTAACATTTAATTTACCAGTTTGACGACCGTCACCCTCCCTTAGCCCCCCGCCTGTTCCCTTTCGCTGAAGGGGAGAATTTCATTTAAAAGGTTACCCGAGAGAGAAATTTATTGCCCATCTTGGGAATCTTGAGACAAAAATTTCGCAATAGCCAACGCCATCTAGATGTCATGTAAGGTGTTAAACTAATGGCCCGCAATGACCTTAACGAAATCATTTAGAAAAATTTCTTTTTCCAGCATTTTCATTCTTAGAATATATATATATATAGTAGTAATTTAAAGTTTATTTTAAAATATCCAGAAATGGGCTTAATTTTCGAGAAATATATATCTTTATATTCACGTGTGTTCTGGTATCGTTTTAAAATGTATTTGTACTTTCTTTCCATTTTATTTCGTTATTTATGAGCACAAAGGCGTTAGAAGTATTAAGTACGCACTCAGTAAATTTTCGAAACACCACTAATATTATACGAAAATGTAAGAATTTTTTTAAAAAAATTATTATTTGTCAGTTATATAACCCAACAAACTAAACATATATGTCTGAAATAAAATAACTGTAACAGTTATAGAAACAATTAATTACCGTAAAAGCCGGCGTATAACGCACTATTTGAACACAGAAAATAAGATCGAAATTCATGAGTGCGCATTATACACTGGGGAAAAAATGTTAACTTTAAAAATAAGAAAAAAGCTCCTGGAAAAAAAATTAGACTTCTACATATATCGAAATACTGTTCAGTTAAAAGAAATCAAATTCCTTATCAAATGTAGATCTGGAAGAGTACACTATTTTTTTCTAATTTTTTTTCTTGGAATAATACCTTGAATAAGTGATTTCTAAACATATAGAGCCAGGACTTCGAACCGTAATTTTTTTTGTTCCAGTTCAACTATAAAAAAATATATATCGTTTCTCTTCCGGTTTCCGTTCTGCCAAAAATAATGGTTTTCGGTTCAGATCTGAATGAATAATTTTACTTTACGTATATTCTTATTTGTACTACAAATATAATTCTACCGTAAACAAAAATTAAATTCTATCAAAATTTGGAAGACTTTTTATTTTTTCTTAAAAAGTCATCAGCAAGTTCATTCAACTGAATTAAATTTGATTTCTACAAGTAGTTGCATCAAGAAATGAATCAGAAAGTACTAGTGAACACAGTGGCGTACCTACCAATGGGCTAAGCGGTGCCGTGCACCAGAGCCTTCAATCTCAAGCTGGGCCCTCGCACCCTGACCACCAAGCAAGTCGAACTTGCGATAATTTCTCCCACATTTAATATATAAATATAAAAGGTTACAACATATAACTGTAATCAGGCCAACTCAGTTAAAATTGCACAGTAGTGAATAAGTTCAAGCTAATCAATCACTTAAAAAACGGCAGATACCTGTGGAGGCCTTTTACACGTTTTGAGTGTAAATTATTGGGAGAGGGGATTGATCTTACATTGATTTTCAAATGTAATGGTTTTTATTGCTATGTTAATAAAGAATATTCGATTATTGTGAATTTTTCGATTTATTTTTGGGGGGACTGGGGCTAATTTTTTTCTGAGCTGCACATTTGGAAACTATTGTATTACCGTACATCCTAAAAGGGAAGATTGTGTTTAGAATTAGAATGACGCGTGCATTATATTTCTTAAAATATTTTTGAAGTTTATTTATTTTCATCACACAGAGATCAGAGCATTTATCTTAGAATTTCAGCAATGTTATACTAACTGATGCATCAAAAGAATTATAATTTATTGTAACTTAAAAATAAGAAGCTAACAAGTTTAACTTCTATCCATAAAACTAATAAAATAACCTTTTTATATGAAAGATGAAAAAGTAAGAAATAAATGTGTTGTAATTAGTCATAAAAGAACAATTAAACACGAATAAGAATAGTTTTTTCCTTATATAAATAAGTTTACCAAGATACATGAATGATTTGCTCCTTGCTGACTTAAAGATATGTGTCGTCATAATTTTGTCTTATGTCAACTAATTGTTTGCGTTTTACTAATCACACAAGAATTTTTCTAAAAATTCAAAGGATTTGATATTTTATGCTAACGAAAGCAGTACATTACAGTTGGAGAAAATTTTAATTTTACATTTATTCACTTGTGTATTTGAAGGATTTATTTTTAAGAACATGCAAATAAATCGATAGTTTATTAATGTCTCATTCAGAGTAAACATGAGGGATATCGCAATGAGACGGACCTCATTATTTGAATAACAATCAAGTAACGAGGATGATTTTCAACCTGGAACCCAGTCGATTATGTTATGACGGCAATGAAAGTACTTTAAGCCTTTAGAAAGTTAACGTGTATTAGAGCCCTGCTAGATGATGGAATCCTCAATTGTAATCACTCGGCTACCACAGCTGTAAAAACATGTGGAATCTACAATGTGATACTTTTTAACAAGTGACATTTATTTATGATTTTGAGATATAGTATTAAGTTAACGCCACATTCGTGCCATTTATCACATTTACCTGTCATTGTTAATCAATTATCATAATTTTCAGCATACATAGGAACAATTAGATCAAAGATGAACATTATCATATAATTTTAATCCTTGAAAAATGCTTGGTGTAAAAATCTTAATTAATCTTAAGATTCAATAATTATTATGAAATCTAATGCATCAAAACAGAATGAATTATCGAGGCAATAAAAAAATGACATTTATCAATGTTTTTATTCTTTTAAGAAAGAAAGTATACAAAAATTCTTAACAGAGTGTTATATAAATAACGAATTAATTCTCAGAGAAGCAATTATAAATTGATTAACCACAATATAGCTTAGTTGAATATTTACATGTCTATTGGTTCACAGATGTTCAATAGTTATAAGATTTTTTAAACTCACATATAGTTAATGTAATTTTGTTATTTGTTAAAGAATTATGTATGTGTCTTAAAGCAAATATTTTCCATTATAAAAATATAAAGAGCTTCAGAGTACTATATGATTATAAAATAGCCCATTATCGATTTGAGATTTTACATTATGACATAGAGAGACAGGCACAAATTTTGCTTTTTCTTTCTATTTTTTAAATTCATTGTATATATCTAAATGTTCAAATAATTATATTATTATTTGTTTTTCAAAATTAATTAATTTAAGAGTTAACACGATAATTTGAGTTTGTATGTATGAAATTACTGCGTTTAACAGGATAAAAATAGATCTATAACATTTTTAACATTTTAAAACATTTACTGAAAATCAAATATAAATAAATTTTACCTTGATAAAAAAATTAATTTGAATTTGCTTTAGGTTATTATACCTGTGATTGAAATGAAATAAGCGTTTCCTTTTTTGTGCAATAGTTTACATTGGGATTAGTGTTTTATATAATAATCAATGTTTTATACTATTTCATTCAATGCCTTTAATAATACTGAAAAAGAAATCTTGGTGGAATGTGGTTTGAATTCGTAGGAAATGTCTCCTTTAAAAGGAAAAGAAATGTTTTGAACTGAAATCAGTAGTAATTATCACACGCGATTTCCAAACACAAGTTTCTCTAAGAAAAGGAAAATGGGGACTTTCAAACTTAGAAAGTTCTACAGTATTGGATAATTTTTTTTATAAAAAAATTATCCAATACAAAATATTTGAAAAAATAAATACTATCAGAACGTAGTCTAACAGATAGTTACATTAAAATTAAAATAATATGTTCGTTCTCTTTTTTTCCCCCCGCCTATTTATTCGTGAGTCACGCATTTTATGTACAATAGTACAAAGAATGGAGTGTTCGGGGGCGCTCTAAGACTTTTGAACGTTTGAAACTCTGAATACAGAATAAGATGGTTCTTGTAAATGAATATGAAAAGCAAGTCGTAAAATCTTTTATATCAACAAAAAATGCTTCTCCCCGTTGATTATTGTTGATTCTTCAGTTTTTGGTCATTGTTGATTATCATATGCCTGTTTGGTGTATGAAAACCTAGAAATGCACATCTGCCTTCTTGTAAATCTACTAAGGTTACTTTCAAGTAGCCGGAAAACTATTCTCCCTCTTATTGCCGTAATAAATCTTTGGAAAGGGCATTTCCTTTTCTGTTAAATTGTTGGACATAGGATAAATAGAAACTATGCCGACAAAGCCCTCTAAAATGGCCCTCTTCTACTTACCCGGTCACTTTAGGGGACTGTTCAAACGAAGAGGAGGGGGGGGATATTTAAAGCTAAAGTCTTTCTTCGTTTTGAAAAAAGTAAAGAAAAATTGTTGTCACAGTTATCTGCAACTCGATTGAGGAGTCAGTGCGTTGAGAAGGAAATGTTTTTGTAATTGTTTTGAATGTTGATCGAAGGAGTTGTCTTCGTAGGAATGTTTTGGCTCTACCTTACGCACAAAATCAGTTCATCATCGCACAAAAATCAGAGCAGTAATCTTAGAATTTAAGCATTCATTTGAAATTTTAAATAAAAAGAAAGGATTATCCAAAGGCTAAGAATATAACTCTTTTTGTACAAAAGTCGAAAAAAATTAAGAAGCCCAGTATTTTGTCATTACTCGCAAAAGAAACAATTCAGTACAAAGAAGAAGAATACAATCCTTTTGTGTAAACAAGTTTACCGAGATACATGAAGCTCCTCGGCAAATTAAAAATGTTTGTAGTCATAATATTTTGTCTTTGATACCAGCTTATTGTTTGTACTTTACTATCAAGTATTCTAAAATTCAAGCGCATTTCCTCTTTTTTACAAATGAAAACAATTTAATACTGTTGAAAAAAAATATAATCTTAAATTTCTTATGTGTATTTAAAGAATTTATTTTTAGGAACACGTAGGTGCACCACGAAAGGAATCCGCTTACCAAATTTTAAGACTGTACGTCTAATAGTTTAGAAATGGAAATATTTATCAATAACGCCCCTTAAGCCCCCGCAACGCCACTTAGGAAGCTATTTTCACAAAACCTATCTTATAGCAGATCTCTACTTAATGAATGGAATCTGCTTACTCAATTTCAAGATTTTACGTCTAATAGTTTAAAAAAGGAGTTAATTGCCTATAACGCCCCTTAATTCTCCGCAAACTTGGGGTCGATTTTCACAAAACCCATTTTGTAGCGGATCTGTACTCTATGAAAGGAATCCGCTTATATATCAAATTTAAAAACTGTACTTCTAATAGTTTAAAAATGGAAATAATTGTGCATAACGCCCCTTGGAGGTCAATTTTCGTAAAAATCATTATGTAAGGTATCTCTACTTTATGAAAGAAATCTGTGTACCAAGTTTCAAGACTGTACATCTAATAGATTAATAATGGAAATAATTATCTATAACGCCCCTTGGGATTAGATCTTTGCAAAATCCGTTCTTAGCTGATGTCTACTCCATGAAGGGAACCTACCTACCAAATTTCAAATATGTAGGTTTAATAGTTCCGGAGATATCGTGGATTAGTCAGTCAGTCAGTGAGTGAGTCGTTTTTCTCCTTTATATATATAGATGGTACATTAAAAAAATTTTTAGGTAATATACTTGTTTCTTATTAACTTACGTTGCAGCATATCTTACCCATCGAAAAAAAATAGAAAGAAAAAGAGAAAAAAGAATGTTGAGGAATATACACTGTATTTACAAAAAGAAAATAATTTTATTTTAAAATCAATGAGCTTTAAGGACATTTTCTAATTTAAAGCATACAAGTAATTTTAAGCATACATTATTTTATAACAAGACTTTTTAAACTTACATCACCACATGCGGACTTAAATTTAATTAAGCATAAAATACGTTAATTTTGTTTGAGTTTTTTTATTTGAAAAAATACTTTGTTTCATAATACGTTTCATATCTTTGAAATGCACCAAAAATCCCTTCAGGTGCAATTTTCCGTGTACTGATACTCTTTCTAGAAATGTTTCTAGTCATCCATTGCTACGTAGAAATTGGTCTTATCCCAATACCTTAACAAATGGAAAAGCTTTCTCTATTACGAAAGGCTCAGAGATCAGAACATTTTTATCTTGCATTGTATGTATCCACTTCATAACTGCCTCGTCGAAATCTTCATGGACACATGTTCTTCTACGTTTTGAACAAGAATTCAATGAATCATAATTTCGAAGCTTATCTCTATTTCTTATAATAGTTGATAAGCTGTTTGGAGGAAAACCAAATGTTAAAGCCATGTCCTCTTTTTGACGCCTTTATCCACTTCCTGAAAAATTTAAAAAAAAAATTTCACGCTCAAGCACTTACGAACTATCAGAAACGAAGTTACCAGTACGACTGATCAACACCACAAATGAACGGAAATTAGTTCAAGGACACGGAGACACGATGCAATTCCACTGAGGGTGAAAGACGATATCGAAGATGTTTCTAGTGAAAAGCAGTACTTCTTGGATGAAACTCCCAGAAATCTATTGCTCTCGGCGCGCTAAACAAAAAAAAAGCAGTTCAAGATTTATGAGAACCATAAAATGTGTTAAGAGAGAATAACTTAAAATGTCCGGAACTACTTTAAAAATAAGGAGAAAAAATCCAATCACAAGAAAAAAAAAAAAAAGTTTGTTGCATAGAAAATGCACTTCACTATAGGAAGTTTATTTTATGAAGAAAATCCTGAAATGCGCGTAGAAAAATTCGCTATATAGAGGTTCGTTATATGGAGGTTCGACTGTATATATATTTTTTGATAAACAGTAGAAACTTTTCCCCCCTGTCTCATTACTTAGAACCATAAATCTCTCCTTCTGAACCCTTTAACCGCTTCATTTACACATTTTTTTGAAAAAATTGCAAAAAATCATCACATTTTTTAATTTTATTATTAAATACAATGAAACGAAACAAAACAAAATATGTAGGTTTTAAGTTGAGTTTTTTAATTTTTTACAGGCGTAAAAGCATTTAGTTTTAATATTAGTTTACTATCCCGAGTTATAACTGGCAAATGGAAAAAAAGTTAAATATTAGTCTTAATATGATTGATTTTGAAACAAGGGACAACACAAAATGAGATACCTGACATTCTGTAAACTGGTATCTAGTCTCGTTTCTTACTGGCTTATTTCTGGAATCTCTATTACAGGAGCACAGTCACGGGAACACTGTCTCGTTGGATTTGATTTTTTTCAGATGCAGGAATAACATCTGAAAAATGCATTGAGGTTAACCTGAGTGGTGAAGGACTAATGCTGGGTTTTCCTGATGTGGCAGAAAACTCGTCACGACGATTTTCTGAAATTAGTTTTTCAGTCAGTTTCATTCTAAATTGTTTAGGTGATCATGAACCTCCTGATTTACAGTACAAAATGAAGGAATTTCACAAGGCCAAATCCAATAAATGGAAGAAAATCTTAGTATTTTCCTCTCTTTTTCTGGATGTAAAATAAGGAGCTAAATGCTGGTCAACATTATCTACACCACCCATTTGGTCAATGTAGTCAACTACACATTTAGGCTTGGACTTTGTCTCTCCCCGTTCATTTGTTACATCCTGCATTTCGATTGTATGTATTGTGGAAATTAAACTAACATCCTTCTTATCTTTCCATGTAATTACAGTTACTTTCCCTCTCTAAAACCCAATAATTTCTCCTTTTTTTAAAAAAAATTTCTTTGTCTTTAGATCTCGAGATAAATCTCTTCTATTCAATCGAAATGTTCCACTCACATCAATCTTCCTTTTAACCAACGTATCAGCCAAACCGGGCGGGATAAAAAAAATTGTCCTAACTGCCAACCAAAGCTGAGCGTTTCCTTTCATTTCTTTCAGGCCGAGTAAAACCGTGATAAAACAAATCGTACAGACAAATTCCGCTGGGGATAATAATTAGCTGTAATATATACTAACCCGAAATAATCAGGCAAGCGGTTAAAGTTTACTACATATTCCCTTTGAAAATTTAACAAAATAATTTTAAATATCACCATTAGACATGATGATGAACATAAATATACAAAGAAAAGAATTTAGCATTTTCCAATTTCGAGAAATTTACGGTTTCACAGTGAAACGAGTGAACCTTAACGGTCCATTTTTCCTATTCGAACTAACTAATCCAAAAGATCATTCAGAAAAAATCTATTATTTTAAAGCCATAAAACTTTTGTAAAGAACAATTTCAATTATAAAATTCTGCGAGCTGCATCTACCCGATGCTCGGCGTTGGAGGAAGAAATTCAGTCTCGAGCCAGTCAATTAAAGTAACTTAGTTTATTCAGAACTACCAAGTGAGAGTGAGCACGTGATTGCTTCACCCTTTTTATATACAGAACATAATGACGTCACACAACCTCTTCACAGTTACAAAAACGTGGCGCCATGCAGCCACTCATTCACACAAATCATTTTTATTCACAACATACTCCCCCCCTTTGAGACTTGGGGAGAGTCTCAAACCTATAACAGTTATAATTCAAAAGATCAAGTCTCTCGCTTCGGTTCTTTAACCAATCTTCCAGAAGAAGTATATTTTTTTACAATTGCATCATTAGTATTCAAGACCTTTTCAGGTTTAGTACTTTTAACAGAAATTGATTCCTCTTTCAACTCCTTATCGCTATTAGCAATCGCTTGTACTTCCAAAGGGAAGATACGTTGCACGGGACGTATTACTGTTCCATGTTGAGTTTTTAGTCGAACTGTTCGAATTTCCCCATCTCGACCAGGGATTAATTCTATAATCTTAGCTATAGGCCAAGACAAACGTTTCTTATTGTCGTTTCCAATTAAGACCATTTCCCCAATTCGGGGTTCCCGCACCCGATTACCATTCTGTTTTTGTATTAGCTCACTTAGATATTCTTTCCTGAAACGTTGTCTTAAATCACTTAAAAGTTTAATTCTATATTTCATTCTTTTTCTTAAGTCTCTCGAATTCAATTCGTCAATATCGGTAGTATCGGAACAGCGATTCTCTATTAAAAACATTGCTGGAGTAAGAGGGATCAATTCCTGTGGATTTTCAGATATATAAGTTAAAGGTCTACTATTGATTAAAAATTCGCAATCACAAATCACTGTAGACAATTCTTCATAGGACAATATTGATTTTCCAAGAGAACGTCTCAATAGTTCCTTGATAATGCGAACCAACCTTTCCCACCAGCCTCCCCACCATGCGGCGGTGGGTGGTATAAATTTCCAAACTATTTTTTGAGTTGATGTTTCTCTCGATATTTTATGCCAATCAATTTCGCAAGGTCATTGAAAGCACCTCGGAAATTAGTACCGTTATCACAGTAAATTATCCTGGGCCTCCCGCGCCTGGCAATGAAACGCCTAAGGGCTAGCAAAAAGGCATCAGAAGATAAAGCGTTTACTAATTCAAGATGTAGTGCGCGATAGACAGCGCAAGTAAATAATGTAATCCATACCTTTTCGCCAGTTTTTAAAAACAGAGGTCCAGCTAAGTCAATTCCTACAACTTCAAATATCGCGCAATCATTCACACGGTCTGGTGGTAAAGGTGATGGTCCGCTTGACAATGATTTCACTTTAAAACGAGCACAAATAAAACATTCATTCAAAATACTCTTAATAGTTTTTCTAGCTCTGATAATCCAGAACCTTTCTCTAATTAATGATTGCATTATTTGGATTCCTGCATGACAGTTCTTTTTGTGTATAGATCTAATCAAAAGTTTTGTAAATTCACATTTATCAGGTAACAATATAGGATACAAAAAAGAACTTTCATCATTTCGTTCAGTTATTTTAGATTTTACTCTTAAAATATTATTATTATCAATAAAAGTAACAAATTTTAAAGATTCAACATCAGGTAAATAATATGTCTGAGTTAAACGAATCAATTGTTTCTCAGAATTTTCAATTTCAGCAACAGAAAGTTCATGTTCCTTACATTTGTTATAGTCTTTGCGACAATTATTTACAAATCTTAAAATCCATGCAAATACTCTTATCATTTTATCATAATCAGACACATTACATATAAGCAAGGGGGGTGCATCGTTTGCTAGATCAACATTCGCATTTTTAGTTTTCTTTCTCTCTACGTTAACTTCTTGAGGGTCGCAACTGATTTCACCATCTGGCCAATATTCCGAATTTTGTTTCAACCAAGAAGGCCCCTCCCACCATTTAGAATTAAGCATTTGTCGTGGAGAACAACCACGAGATAATAAATCCGCGATATTCATGTTTTCTGGAACGTACTTCCATGAGTGAATTTGAGTTAATTGTCTAATTTCCTTTACCCTATTAGCTACAAAAACCGACCAATTTCCATATTCTTTAATCCACCAAAGTGCTGTTGTGGAATCGGACCAAAGAGTAACTTTCAAGTCCGGCATATTAAGCGCTTTCAAAATAGAATTTACAAGTCGAGCACCTACACAACAAGCCATTAGCTCTAGACGCGGTATACTCAAAAGTTTGAGAGGAGCTACTCTAGACTTCGCTCTAACGAGAATTACGCTAACTCTAGAATCAACTATTGATCGAGCAAAGACGCATCCCGCATATGACCCCTTGCTTGCATCAACAAATACATGTAATTCAGTAAAAGTATCAATTTTCATACAACGTGGTACAGTTACATCTTTCAAAATTTGAATTTCATTAAACCATTTCATAAATTTGTTTACAATATTCTGAGGTAGTTCCTGATCCCATGCTATTTTCATTTTCCATATTGCCTGCAATAGTAATTTTGAGAGCAATGTAGACGGCGCCAACATTCCAATGGGATCGAAAACCTTTTGCACCGTAGACAAAACTAATCGTTTCGTTATTTTCACTTCGCACGTTAATGAGTCGAAATTCGTGCAACATTTCAAAACATCATTATCCAAGTCCCAGATGATACCCAAAATAAAAGTTTCGCCTGAGTGTTTATCAACACTTTTACTCGCCACATTGCTCTCAAAAATACGTAAATTAAAACATCCTTCCGACATAATTAAGTGGCCGCGGTAGCCGAGTGGTATAGGTATCGGATCGTGGCTTGCCTGGTCACGAGTTCGATCCCAGTACCACTAAAGACCCGCCGTGTAGGGCAGCGATGCACGTTAAATCTGTCGAGAGCTGAAACGTCCTCCCGTTGGTGTGGTGTGGTAGTTAGGAGAGGGGGGTGCCAGCTCAGGTGTCGTCCACGTCACTTGACCATGGTTCAAAATTACGCCAAAAGCCCTCGTGTAGCTGAACAGTGTGACGTTAATATTAAATCAATCAATCAACCGACATAATTAATTTAGTCTTCTCAATAAATATCTCTATTTCATCAGCACTGAAAACACCAGTTACACAATTATCAACATAAAAGGAAGATTTTAACTTTTGTGCAACTTCCTTACATTCGGAATTACAGTTTTCCAAAAGATGCATAATAGATGCATTCAATAAGTAAGGGCTTGAAGACACCCCAACACAACTCGACAATGCCTGTACACTAATTGTTTTTCATTGCATGGGAAAAAAAATCTGAGATAATCTCTATCTTTCGGTGCAACAGATAGCATCAAAAACGCCTTTTCAATATCGGCTACAATTCCGACTGGATAAATTCTAAAACGATCTAAAATGTCAGGTATCAGTTCAATAAGGTTTACGCCTTTATATAAACAGTCGTTCAAAGATGGTTTCCCTTTTTCACGGGCTGAAGCATCGAATACGGGTCGGATTTTTGTAGTCGCACTACCTAATTTAATCACGGGTCTATGCGGTAAATAATGGCATTCATTGTTCAATTCTACTTCCGGCACACGTTCAATGATATTTAAATCTTCCCATTGCCTAAACACACTTTTATAATCCTCAAAAATTTACCGTTTCTTAATTTATTCATCATCCGTAGATGTCTTTTCCATGTTAGTTCTTTGTTACTGGGCAAATTTTCAGAGTTACATTTCCATGGGAGTTTAACTTCATATCTTCCATCGGGAAGAATTTTCATTTTTATTCTTAAAATCGGTTAATTCAAAATTTTCTTTCGTATTCTCATTAAGTAAGGGATCCGTTATTCCTAAAACATCAAGTTCCCATAATTCTTTAACGCTAACATTCCGAACATGCAAAGACGATGTCGTTAACATAACGTTTTTATCGTTCGAACATACTTTTCCAATTACCGTCCATCCTAGTTTAGTTTCAATAGCTGTTAAATCCGAATCAAATTCAATTAAATTCCCAGTCAATAATTTTCCTATATTATCAGCCCCAATCAAAAGCCCAATTTCCGTTTCTTTACAATTTAAATCCGATAAAATAATTTCTTTATTTTTTAACTCATTTAAAATACGCTTATCCTCAATCTTAGAAATAAATCCACATATTTTCTTTTCGGATAGCACTCTAAAACAACATGTATAAGAGTATTTCATATCACTGACCTCAATAGAATATACGCTGTGATGTTTCGGTTTAGTTTCGTTGCCCCCGAATAGAGAATGTGAATTATAGTTTCCTCTCTAAGTGGAGTGGCCTTCAAAATACTAGTAACACACTTTCACTAATGTAGCTATTTTCACAAGCGGTATCAATCAGAACTCTAACTTTCCTTTCCTGATCTTTAATGCGAATGAAAACGCAGAGAGTTTGAAAGTAAATACTTTGGTTTCTGTTGCAGTTACTTGATAGAGAGTTCTCAGTTTTTATGGAACAGAATTTTTGATCATACTTCTTATTTAATTTTGGACACATAATTTCAAAATGAGAATAATTACATTTAGAACAATTAATATTTTAATATCACAATTTTTACTCAAATGTCCAGATCTATTTAAACAAATAAAACAAGCACCTTTTCTTAATAACAATTGTCTCTTAGCATTTAAAGACATTTTTCTAGCATTAAAGCAATTTTCACTGGGATGATATTTCTCACAAAATATACAGTTATTGATTTTCTTACCTGAGGACTTTACGGAACTCGCCAGAGCTGATGCAGTCGTTAATTCGGTCGGCTTAACACTTTCAGTTGGGGAATCTTTTTCGGATAGGAGTTCCAAAACCGGATTTTGCCAGCTGCTTGGACTTCCAGGCGAAGGAAAGTCATTAAGTGTTTTAGAGTTCGCGATCCTTTAGCGTCTGTTTCAGTATTCCGTTTTCTTTCCCAGGCCATCAGGATTTCCTCGGGTAAGCAGTACTCGACCAATGGTGTAAGGAAATCTCCATATTTTCTTGTGTTCGTCCAAGGCTCTCCAACGACCGTAATTTCCCTTCAAGTTCATCGTACAAGGCCGACAAATCAGTTTTCGTTCTTCCAGAAACAGCGTTCTTCATTACTAAATTTAAAAGTTCACGTACGTAAATTTGTACTAACAAATCTTCACGACCGAATCTCTCTTTAATTGATTGATGGCTTTAGGATAATTTTCCGCCGTTGCGGGAAACTCAACACTAATCGTTCTGCTTTCGATTTCGGTTCCACGGATTGCAATAAATATCGCATTTTGTCTTCTTCCGCAATGCCTTTATCATTGTGAATTTTCTGAAACTGACTCCAGAAGGCCAAAAAGTCTTTAGCTTCACCGCTAAATTTCTTCAGTTCGATTTTCGGTAATTTAAAGCTTCTCTTTTAGTTTCGGTAGGAACAACGGTTTCTCGTATTTTCAAATCTACTCGAGTACACATTTCGATGTAGCGGTCACGGTAGTTTTCTGCATCTTCCATATCATCTAAATATTCTTGTACAGCATCTTCTGTATCCAAGAGTTGTTCAGAAATTTGACTCTGACAAGTGTCGAGTCTCTGAAATTTATCGATAAATTGAGTTTTCAGAATCGAAAGTTGATTCATATCGATGTTTTTCTTTCATGAGTTCGGTTTCAATCTTTTTCAGACTGAGAGAAAATGCTGTTCTCAGGCCTTTTCTTGCCGCTTTCAAAGCATTCACTTCCATTTTATAGTTCAAAAAGTTAAGTTCAATACTTCAAAGTTCAATAATTTAAATTCGGTTTCAGTTTCGCTTCCAACCAACAACCAGTCCCGCCGAGGGTACCAAAAACTTATGTAAAGAACAATTTCAATTATAAAATTCTGCGAGCTGCATCTACCCGATGCTCGGCGTTGGAGGAAGAAATTCAGTCTCGAGCCAGTCAATTAAAGTAACTTAGTTTATTCAGAACTACCAAGTGAGAGTGAGCACGTGACTGCTGTATTGCACAAGGAACTGGAATCGAGTGATTCCTCCGTCCTCTGTCTTGTATTGAAGTTGGCTTGGTGTTGCGACTTGGTAATTGATGGTGGGCGGGGTTTCAGAAGGAGTCCAATGGGGTGGAAGATGGCTGGCCAGGAGAACCGGGTCAACCAATGAGATGGATGTTGGGAGTGAGCATGGATTCAGATAAAACTAACAGATTTTAGAAAAGAATTCAATGGTGATGAAAAAATTACCTATAGTATTGAATTAAAAAGAGAAGATAATTATAATTTAAGAGGAAAAATTTTTGTTTTTAGAGGGGAAATTAAATATCTTTCTTGTCTAGCAAAGCTTCGACAATTAGATAGGATTTTGAGTGGTCGTCTTCAGCACTTTTGAGGTTTTTAAGCATTTGTTTTCCTGCCTCTCCTTAATTGGGCACTGCTTGGTGAGCACGTGATTGCTTCACCCTTTTTATATACAGAACATAATGACGTCACACAACCTCTTCACAGTTACAAAAACGTGGCGCCATGCAGCCACTCATTCACACAAATCATTTTTATTCACAACAACTTTTATATTTTAACGAAATCAATAAAGGAAAAATATTTTAAAAGTTTTTAATTGTTTTTTAAAAAGTTTTCTGCACTTTTATAATTTTATACAAATTTGGACATAAAATTACATACTAAAAAAATTTATATTCCTTAATATATAAAAAATTGCTAGTCCATATAAATTTTCCATCTATAATTTTTAAGAGAGAATATTTATATCCATTATGTACACCCACACAGGGTCGCATTTAGGCAGGGTGGCAAAATTTTAGAGAGCGGACAAGTATTGTTAAATACAAAAATTTCTCACTATAATTTTTAAAGTAAATAAATATTTTACTAAGATATGCAATAAACAAATAGTGCTTCAAAATGTCAGCTCTGTGTGTGTGTGCTTCTCTATTCCTAAATTCTCTAAATCCCAAAATTCGCTAAGCGTTTTCGAAGTATTGGATTCATTAACAATAACACTCATTGTTAAAAGTTCCTCCCAATCTGACCCAAATAATGTATCTATTTCTATAAGATTTTTGTTTAGACGTGTAACTCTACCTGTAACTACTTGATAATAATAGTCCGAACCCAATAAGAATTGATATTTCTTTATCGTTAAATTCATAAGAATCAGCTAATTATACATTTTTTAAATATCTAAATTTTTTTTATCAGGGGTTGGTAAATGTGTAATCGAAATATGTTCTGTCTCGACCGCTTCTATTGCAATGTACAAATTTGGATCATTCCTGTTTTTCAATTTTATTTTAACTATATTTAAGGTTTTTATTTCAGTTTCTTTAGCACCAAATGTGCAAATGGAAAGGTTTTCTTTTCTAAGAATTAGAAAGTTAAATTTCTCAGAAGTACTCTTTAAAACGAACCTTCTTTGTGAACCATTATCTAAGAATAAGAATAATCTAACAACTTCTTGTTCATTTTTGTCATCTATTAACTCAGCACATATTTGTAATAATACACTATTTACTTCTGTTTTAAATACTGCTGAAACTATATTATTTGTGTCACTTTTTGGAGAGAAATCGTCACCGTGCCGATTTCGAAAACATATTGTGAAATGGTGGGAGCCATTACAAATAGGACATGACTCTCTTTTCGCACATTCCATTGATCTATGACCGGGCATGCGGCTCAAATAACATCCCCTTTTTTCTTAAAATTTCTCTCTTTTCGTTAGCGCATAAGAAATGTCAGGCCTCGAGTTCATGGCCTTTGTTGCAGTATAAATATTTGCGGCTTCTATGGAAGGAAAAGTAGTTGGTTCGGGGTGTTCTGTCATCGGATTTCTCTTACGATGTCCGGGGAAAAAGGAGCTTTTATTTTTATTCTCTTTAGTGGTGGAGGGGAATAATGACATGGTTTATGATTGTTTATTTGAGAGGCTTGTTCCAGAACTGGAATTTCCAAGTTCATTAACCGCAAAAGAGCGCTTTGGTTAAACCCTTAGTCCAGGGGGTCCAACCCAAAAGAAATTGCAGGCCACTTCGGAAAAATATTATAATCTCGCGGGCCACACATAAAAATATGTACCTTTATATCAAATTTGGAAAAAAAAACATTTATTGGAGTGAAAATTTAAAACTTTTCTTTTTAGTGTACAGGATTTAAAACCTGATAATTAAATTGCGGATTCTATTATAAATCATGATTTGACATATCTGTACAAGAATTATTTACTACACAAGCTTGGGAAGAAGTAGAAAAATAATTACATTGAAACAAAACTTTTGGCGTTGCAATCATTGTGAAAGTGCAACGACTTAAAAATATGGTTCAGTGTGATGATTGTAGTTACTGGTAACATTGGAAATGCGTCAATTTTAAGAATGGGTCAAAAATTAAAAATTAGCTTTGTCCAGATTGTTCTATAAAGTAAAAGATTGCGATGAAGAGAGTTATGGCTCCTGGCGATACCTCTATAAAAAAACGCATCGAGATTCCTACCTCATGGCGATGTAGAAACGGGATCAATATCATAAATATTTCTAATATGCATTGCTTATTTCCCCCATTTAATTAATTATTTTAAGAGAGAGCTGCCAAGAGCTGGGAGGCCCCTGATCACCCCTAAGATGTTCTCCCTCAAAATTGGGGTGGAACCCAGCCAAAACGTACTGTTACCTGAATGGTACTCAAAGCTACGGCTAACGACAAGCGTACTTGTAGCCCTTTGCAGCGATGAATTTCTTGGGCCTCGATCTGACATCGTCAGATAGGTGGCATTAGTAACAACAGAGAGAGAGCAACATTATTTCATAACTTATTATTTAGTGTACTAACTCACCAATAAAAAAATGCTCATTTCTTACATATTAATTAAAAGAAAAATGTTTTCCAGTGAGGATATATGTTCAAAAATTATACTTTGGATAATATTTAGGATATTTAATTCCTTCTTAGGTCAACAAAGAAAATCTTTTATTTTAGTTACTTTTTATTAAATAGTTACAATTAATATAAATATGTATATACATATGACAGACTTACAATATTAAGTGACAAACTAGAAAGCGATTTTCCTTGCAATTTTTCATTTTCCTTTTTATATATGGTGTTAGACTTTTTTTTTTGTTACTATTTATTCATTTATTGAATTTAATTATTCCTATAAAATAGTAATGTAAAAAAGAAATCACATTCTCAGAAATTAGGCCATCCCAGGAGGGATTCGAACCTACGACATTTGGATTAAAAGTCCAACGCGCTATTCATTGCTCAACAGGGGCACAACGAACGATTTTCCTTTCTGTATATGCTGTTGGACTATTATTTTTTTTACTTTTTATTCATTTTTTAAATATAATGAATGAATTAACATTTGAAAAAAAAGAAACAATGGTATTAACATCAAGTGTCATCCACTGCTAGTTTAAAAAGATGTATTTGAACTTCAATGGATGAATAGAAAGTATTTTATTAACGATTGAAAAGTGTGAACTAGTAGTAGGAATTAATAAGAAATAAACAACATAAAATATAGGCATTCCTTTAATATAGTTAAATAAAAAATTAAGATTTTAAAGAGAATTTTGCCCTTGTAAAGTTATACTTAATGACGCAATATCAGAGATATAGTTTGTGATTTTCAATTTAACAATGATTCTAATGTTGAGTTGTTACGTGGAGGGATTCAGATTTTATATCAGAATTTTTTTTTTACCCAATTACACCAATTTTTTTAGAATTTAAATGGATAGGCTGGTTAAAGAAATATAGAGAACAAAAAACTCAAAGACTTTTACATTTTTTAAAAACTTTTTTTCTTAATTAATGAATAATTTTGTATTTGTGTCAAAAAATATTTTAAAAATTTTTTATATTAAAAAATATTTTAATATTTATCGTGTAATTATGAAAATTAATTGCTGAATCTAATTGTAAAGATGGAACTATATTTATTTTGAAAATTCGATAGAGAGTTTTCTCAACCGGTATAGAAACTAAATGTGATTATAGTTGGAAATAGATTCCAAAAATAAATGAATATTCGATATTTATCATCTAGTTATTAGCCGTCATGTAGAAGTATTGATACACGTTAAATCTATTGAGGCTCAAACGTCTTCTCATTGGTGTGGTGAGGAAGTTAAGACAAGGGTGCCAGCTCAGGTGTCGTCCTCGTCACTTGATCATTGTTCAAATTTACGAGGTTCGTCACCAAAAGTCCTCGTGTAGCTGAACAGAGCGACATTAATTGTCACTCTCTCTCTCCAGTTATTAGAGATTTTCATCGATTTGCAATTCTATAAACGATTTTAGAATATCTCTATGTATAAAGCTAATAATTTATTATATAATAATGGTATCTGTTTGCATTATAATCATTTGCTCATACTAAAGGAGAAAAAATGTTTATTCCTTAATATGTGTTCTTTGTACATTAAATTCTTTACTTTCAACTGCTTTTTCTAATTTGATCATTTATATTTTGTAATCAAATATTATTCCTTAACTCAGTAGCGCAACAGCCCATGAGAGCCAAGACCTGCTGTGCCCATCTCAGTATACGTGATCATGGGCGCTGAGTTGCGTGAGCAGATGCTTCGGTCATGTGGTCAATATGACGCGAAACTCTCAGTGTTTAGTTCGCAAGCAAGCATGACACTCATTTATCGATCCACTAAAAGGATGAAAGGCTGAGTCAACCATGCCCAGCCCGGGTTTTGAAACTCGCACCTGTGGTGTGGAAGCGTGATGCACGACTACTCAGCTTCAATATTATTCCTAAAATAATATAATATTTTCTGTGTATATGTGTGATCAGCTTATACTTTTTATCAACATTGTAACATCTTTAAAATGTTTTACTTTGAGTGAGATTCAACGAGTTTGAAAACTAACGTTTTGTTCAAAATCTGTATGCCATCTATAAAATTTATAAAGTTTTTATTACATTTTATAGCATCAGAATCAATGTTAATACTTATATAAAAAATTTCTCTTAATTTTACCTTTTTCTATTACAAAGTGGTAAATGTTTACACAGTCTTTAAAATCTTAAGAATAAGTTAAGTGAATATATTATCAGTTATAATTTCTTTCTTTGCCATATAAAGAAATTTTTGCATCTTAAAACAAATTTCCTTCAATCCAACAAATTTTAATTTTTAAAATCCTGAAACTCAATGTCAGCATCTCTTTTGTTTTCCAATTAGGTTGTATTAAGATGACTTAATGCCAAGAAATAACTTTCGCATTCGAAATAATCCAATCAAAAAAGCATGCGTTATTGCATATTAAAAATCATTAATTCCGTACAAACTCACCCACCCCTCCAAAAAAAATTTATTACTACAGTTAATAATAAAACTTGTTACTTATTGAAAACTTCAATAGTTTTTCAATGTACATTCCATGATCATACTATAATTTCAAATATTTTTCCTCAGTTCCTATGTATATAAAAATAAGCTAATTTTTAAAAAAATAGCGATTAAAAAATCCCATTCACGTTTGAGCAAAGAAATTACATCGATTAAAAAATGAAAAGGAGGTATATTAGCTGATTTAAATGTAATCATAAACAAGTATTACAGACATGAAAAATTAAAAACAATATTACTTTAGAATATCACTAATTAGGATTGATATCAATGATGTTTAAAAAGGAAATGTAAATTTTTCTTAACCAATTCGTAAGAAAATAAAGATAAACTAAATTGCATTTAAGGTTGATTAGCATTATAGTTATATTTTTCGGATCTTAGGAAATAAAAATTTTGGCATATCCGGTCTAAAGGAAATGGGTGGAGTCGGAACTTCCTCAAGAATGCGTTGGCCGTCTCTTGTCCCTTCCCCCTAGAAGCAAAGCGAAGCAGATGTCCATCTCTTTTATGGCCCCTAAATTTCTGCCAAAGATCAGAGTGAGGGAGGTCCTTGGTTCTTCGCAGTGTCTTTGAGTATACGTCACACAGGCTATAAAGAAATATTTGTTTTGACTTTTTTTTTCTTATAAAGTTTGAACTGATCAAGTTTTCCGATGAGAATTTATTTTATTATGAGTCAACACACTGTGATATAACCCTTATAATTATAACTAATTAAATCGGGACCCAGGTTTATCGTAGCCATGCTATATCAAATACATTCTCTATACGTTTGAAACAAATTTTGTTACATAATGCTGTATTTTTTCTTTCTAAACTAAATTATCACAAAAATAAATCTCAGCCAATAATACAGTGGCTTGCAGATATCATCCAACATTAAAATACAGAGAACAGAATACTATGCAAAAGTTGAAATAAAAGCAAAATAAACTTCGGCATTTTCGATAAAATTATTGAAAATGGTGTTTTACCAAATTTAATGCAGTCGCATAGTATTGAAATTGAGGCACCACAAATCTAATGTTTCCGTGTTATTTAGCAACCAATATCACAATTAGTCAACAATGTATTATATTCTAATTTTAAACTAAGTTTTAAATTGTATCATATATATATATATATATTTCAAAACTATTTATCAAAATAACAAATGTACTCGCGTATGTGATAAGTTGTATTAAATGTGTTTTAAAAAAAATAATGTAGTTTTTGCATTGAATTTACCAAATTTGTTAAAAGTCATGTGTCTTACAAGTCCCAATTTCATGTAGCTTATCCTCTTTTTGTATGATATTTGGTTATTTGCACGCTTCTTTAAAAGTTTATATATATATATATATGTACAGTAGCGCACACAGGAATTTTTCAAGGGGGTCCGGGGTCGAAAGTTCACCATTCTTGTAGCAGGCTCCTTTTGATTTTGTCGATTTTCGCGAGCAAAACACAGTAAAAAACTAATTATTGAATAAATAATTAGCATTAATTAATAAAATTAATCATTAATAACAAATACTTAATTAAATTTTACGTACTATATACTTAGAATTATAATCAATAGGTAAAAAATCAAGGGCTTTAGGGGGGGCGGACCCCCCTTGTGTGCGCCACTGTATATATATATATATATATAATAATGCAATTATTTATGAAATTAAATGGCCTTTTATTTCAGAAAAAATTGCTACAGTTGCAATTTGATAAAAATTATCTGTGTCATCACCCATTTTGCGATATTCAATGCTTCACCATATTCTTTATCACTTTGCGTGATTAAATTTTTATACGTCATTATGAACTAGGATTGGCATAATTTGCTGTATTTAACATTACATGAAAAGCAATTGATTTACACTAGAGGACTGTGAATATTATCTTTGACTCAAAAGTAATTTTTTTCCCACTTCAGTATTTATCAAAAAGAGCACGGAAGAATAACAAATAGAAGTAATACTATTATATGGTTGAATAAATAAACTATTTTCAGAGTATATGCATGTTTTGAAGAGTTAAGAAGCAGAAAAAATAAGATTATCATCCTTACCCCCCAGACACTAATCAGTAAGAATCACGCTTTCATAACTGTCTAAAAAGTTTGGGAGGAGGGTTGAAACTCAATAATTAAATTAAACAGGAATTTAAGTATGATGTCCATTATATAGGTAAACGTGTCTTAAAATTTTAGGGACATTCTTAGAAATAAAATTTTATTTTTATAATTAGATACATTTCTATGGAAAAATTCTATTTAAATTATTTAAAATTAGCAAGGGTATAAAATTACGGTCGGAAAATCTCGTAAAAAATTCTAATCACTTTTCATAAAAAAAAATTAAAACATGCTTTGTATACTTAAATTAATATAAATTTAGAAGTGCTCTTTTTTAGTAATTTGTCAATAATTGGCCGTATGATTTTTAACATAGTAGAAAATGCATCCCTTGTATTTAAAATAATTTACTGTAAAGAAACAATTGTGTAAAATTGTGGTTTCTATTATTGCTAAGGTAAAAAGTATTTCAATAAACCTTTTCGTTCATTTTGTAGGCATTTAAATAAGGGAATTTATTTTTAATTCGGCGTTTAGTATTGTTTCCTACACTCCTCACTTAACTGTAACTGAGTGCGCCATACTTTCCCGCCTTCCTACCCCAACGGAAACTTTGGAACCCTGTACCGAGACATTTCTGTAAACTGAAACGCAAAGGAAAGACGCAAGGTCTTGTCCGCATCTATCCGCAGCACCTTCAAAGGTGTAATTTTCATTTAACCGCATTATCACCTTTTAGTGTAAACTTTAACTGTAAATATTTATTTTCTTGTAATATAAACATAAGTACTATCTCCCCATCTGTGGCTATTATTCGAACTCAACCAACGGCAACATTTGATCCCACCGCTGCCACCACAAATGTTGCCGTTGGTTGAGTTCGAATAATAGCCAGAGATGGGGAGATAGTACTTATGTTTATATTACAAGAAAATAAATATTTACAGTTAAAGTTTACACTAAAAGGTGATAATGCGGTTAAACGAAAATTACACCTTTGAAGGTGCTGCGGATAGATGCGGACAAAACTTTGCGTCTTTCCGTTGCGTTTCAGTTTACAGAAATGTCCCGGTACAGGGTTCCAAAGTTTCCGTTGGGGTAGGAAGGCGGGAAAGTATGGCGCACTCAGTTACAGTTAAGTGAGGAGTGGAAAGTCTGGCGCACTCAGTTACAGTTAAGTGAGGAGTGTAGGAAACAAGTATGGTTTCTTACGGAACAAGAATTCTTGCATTTTAAATTTGTGAATTTTTAACTTTCTCTTTATAGGAAAACTTATTGCGTGTACATTTAGCATAGCGTGTAGAGAGAATTTAGGCTTTTCATACCATTTAATTAAAAACTATAACACAGGCAGTATGTAATTCAATTTTTGTTTTGTTCGAACTCGAATTTCATTAGGTACAAAAAAAGAATTGCTTTCACAAATATGTATTTATATATGAATAATTACTTTAGCGGTAACATATAATTGAAATCCACTTTTTCATTATTCTATTTGGCATAAATTTAGTACAAATTGAGTCGAGTTTATGCATTATGTGTGTAGATATATGATTATACTATGGAACGATATATACTAATTTCCGTTTGAAAATGAGTTTAATTTAAAATCTGATCTAGCTTGAAAGTATGAGAAAAAAATTGTTTCTAGTTAATTTTGGAAGTCTGCTTTTTTATTTTTACGGAGAGAGAGTTTGATATAAAGTGATAAAATATTAAGCTTTTAAAAATTTTTCGTTTATATTAAACAAAAATATTAGAGAAACTCGATTCATTGTCAGAGTGAAAACCATAGCTTTCGGTCAATCCGTCATTCGACTTGTATCATTATGAATATATATACATATTGAATTGTTATTAATAAAACAAGTATTTACGATTACGTACCGATCAAAATGTAATTTGATGACCCACAGAATGAGCGAAACAAACAACCGATTTAATAAAAATCTATCAATGCATATTCAGTGTACAAGCTATCTAAAATTATAAATAAACATTATATTTTGTAGAATAGAGAATTAAATACGAAAATAAGCTTTTCAAATCACTTTAGTAAACGCTTTTTATTCTGTATCAAAAAACTTACCCTTTCGATTTATAGTAATAACATTTGTAAAAGATCCGATAAAATCACTTATTGGTTATATTTAAAATACTTATTCGTAACATCTACAAAATGTACAACAGAGGAGCGGCTTCTTTTTTGAATTTCCGTGCCATGAGTAATCGTATTATCTAAATTAATCCAGTATCGTTTCGTTAGAAACCCGGAGCTTCAAAAAACAATCAAACAACTCTTTCTGCTCGTATTACTTACCACCGCAATTACATAATTCAACTTTTTATTCAAAAAATAATGAAGAAATAAATTATTTAATTTCATTTAAAATAAATTTGTTCCATGTATTTAAACTTCTGCTCGCAATTGTATTACTTACCACTGCATTACATAATTAAACTTTTTATTCAAAAAATAATGAACAAATTATTTAATTTCATTTAAAATAACTTTGTTCCATGTATTTAAACTTGCTATTTCGAAAGATGGTTATATATTTTTTTATGCTTTCGATAAGAATATTGCTTTCAACGTGTGAACTGGTCCACGTCTAATGCGAAAATGAATGATTGGCATCGTATTCAAAGCAAGCACCGATATTGGCGAGAAATTTGCTAAGCTCTGTAACCCTGCAGACTGTCATCCCCCTGTTTCCTTCCCCTCTCCTCTTCTAAAAAAGTGCTCTTTATTTAACGACTTCCCAAAAATTGGTTTTGTTTGCTTACACACACAAAAAAAATATTTTACAAAGTTGCCATTATGCTGCGGTCAAAATCCTATATATTTATAAAACATGAACTAAATTAATCCATCATTTTTTTATTTGATGGTCTAATATCGAATCTTAAAACATTGGAAGTAATAAATTTTTTAATCTTATAATCTGAAATTTTTATATGCAATTTGGTATTATTTATACAAGAACTTGTGTTGACGTCTCTGAGATCTGGCAACGGAAATCATTGTTTGATTATTTGTTTATTGCGTTTTGATGTTTTTCGTAATGCATGATTATGCTGTTTGATGAAATTTTTACAAATACTAATATTTTCATGTAAAGCAACTAATATCATTTAAAAGAGAGTGCGTATGGTTGTTTAATTTTGGTTCTGTGTTTTGAAATTCGCAGGATGGAGTTCTCCGCATTTTCTCAATCCCAATCTCTTCCAGTCAAAATGATTTCATTTGTCTCGTCATCAAAAGAAAATTCAAAAGATCATGAGAAGTATAAATCAACTTTTGAACCTAATCTGAGTGGAACAGAAGTTAGTAATTTTTATAATTCAGTGATTTCTTTACCATCAGAACATCAACATGTTAAAAAGCCGTCGAATTATTTAAAGAAGAAACCTGATAAAAGTCAGAAATCAGGTTGCTGTTCTGTCAACAATGTTAAATCTAACTCCATATTTTTATATGCGCAGCAAGGAAATGTCGTAGGAATTCAACAGTGTATTGAAAATGGATGTTCTATCAATCAACAAGATGCATATGGTTGGACTCCTATAATGTGTGCTTCTTGTGAAGGACATTATTCTACTGTCGAATATTTAATAAAATTAGGAGCTAATCTGAATATAAAATGTAAGCATGGCTGTACTGTTATGGATATTGCAAGGAAAACTCAAAATAGTGCCATAATAACACTTCTTCAAAATGGTGTCTCTCTGCATGAGCAAGAAACTTCCTCTGTGATTTCAGATGAAGAATACGATAAAGAAAAGTTTTGTAATGATTGTAAAAGTGCATATAAAGTTTCTTTGTCTGCCCATGAACGAAGTATAGCACATTTACTAACAACAACGAAATCTGATATTTCAACTTTTTATCATATACCAGAGAATAATAAAGGATTTCAAATGATGCTTAAAAGTGGATGGGATAAAAATAAAGGATTAGGAATAAATGCTGATGGTAGAAAATTTCCAATTAAAACTGTTTTGAAGAAAGACAGATCATGTATAGGTAAAAACAAAGAAGTGCCTAAAGTTACTCATTTCAATGCTAATGATGAAGCTTCAATTAAAATGAGCCATCATAAAGCTCTAAGAATTATTCGAGAAAAAACATTAAGGAAGCAGGAAAGAAAGAAACATGAAGCTCGTGATCGAGAGCAAGAAATACGGTTTAGACGTCTGTTCAACACTTGATTTTTGTTAACATATTTTTTAGATTATATCAAATTTAGTTTTAATATATAAAAAGTGTTTTGCATTATTCAGCTATATTGTTTCATTATTTCTTTTCTTTTTTTATTTCTTTGCTGGCTTGTGATTTATGTATCAAAATTTAAACTGTATAATTCAAAAAATTCCTAGTACAACATTTTCTATGTACTGTAGTATATACGCTGAGTTGATATGAACTGCATTAAGCTATATAAATTTTTTTACATATATACTTATATAAAATTTATCCATGCATACACACCTACATATATAATGTATTTTATTTGAAATCTATATTTAGCAGAGTCCATGTATCTCAAAAATAAGGTAAATGAAAGACTTGATTATGTTTTTTAATTTTAACTTATTTCAGGTAAACAATGGTAAAAATAGATCTTATATTTATTTACAGATATATTACATTTTATGTATTGCTTAGTAAAAAATAATCTTGGATACTTTAAAAAAAATTAAATAGTTTTATTTTTATTGTGTATATGCAGAGAAGTTTTATAATTAATGTTTTTATTCCAAAATTTCTTATAAATTTTCAACTTTTTACCAATAAATTTGTCTAATTAGACAGTACAATATACATTAAAGAAATTTTTTTGTCATTAAAATTAGAGACCAGTAATAACATACAGTTTTAAAAGGAAATAAGTGTGGTTAGAGAAAAGAAATAGGAGTTAACCTTTACAGCACAGGCAGTTAATATTTCGAATGAAAAGAATAGGATGGATTGGTTCCAAAATTGATCAAGAAGTTCTCTCCTCTCCCTCTTACCTGTGTTTTGAACTCCTTGTGATCTTTGAAAATTCATGAATATTAATCATTTGACCAAGCTCTAGTTTTTAGAGGAGATGATGTAAAACAGGGGTTGGCAACCTTGTAGTTAGGGTGTGCCAAACCAATATGCCAATATGATTCAGTGTACCACACTGTAGAAAATAATTTAAACAATTTGATTCCTGGGACAATGCAGGCAGAATTAAGGAATAGAAGTCAAAAATACCAATTTAGAGTTTTACTATATATTAATTATGCATCATTTAAACATATTTATTAGCATTAAAATAAGCAGCATAAAATGTAGCCATTCTTTGAGCATAAATAATAAATTAAAATTATACATATATATATATATAATATCTTTTAAGAATATTTTACAAAAGTCTTCTTGCATTATAATGAAATAAAAAATTAAAATTTTAATGTGAACCTTTATTCCCTGTAAAACTCTACTTAATATTGCAATGTCAAGGGTATAATTTATGGTTTTCAATTTGACACACGATTCTGAATGTTCAGTTGTTAAACAACTTGACTCATATTTCATATGAAAAAAAAATTTACTCTCATATGAATGTAGAAGCAGAAAGCAGAGCACATGCAATTTTCTTCAAACAATTAAATTGCTCTGGTAGTGACATACGGTTGTTCATTTATTGATAGATTTATCTTCCAGATCTTTTCATAACTCCATAAACTTTACTTTCAAGAACTCTGAAGATTTTTGTTCACAACACAGCAATGAGTGATGCTTCATTTACAAGAATTACACAGTTTTTTTTTTATTTGAATTGAATATTTAACACTAAGAATGAGTCTCATTTAAACAGAGGATATCTTTCTTTTTTATATAAATCACAGAAACTACTCTCAAGCAGATTCAGCAGAATCATTTTATAGCAAAGAATTGAAAGTAAAAAAATAATCTTTATGCATGAGGCATAGAGAGGAGAGACAGAGAAATTTAACTTGATCTCATAACTGCCACTGAAAATTGATCCTGGTGGCACCCATGCCATCAGATCCCAGGTAGAATCTTTCTTCTGTTAGTTTTTGTTCCAAACTGCAAAGATATTCATTGCTGTGCAGGTGAACAGCACATTGCTATTGCTCTTGCTGCACCATATATAGTATCAATCGTAGATAGAAAGGGGAAGGTCACATGATCAAAGTCCTTTGGAAGAGTAATTTCTTAAAATTATTCATCTCCTAAATGTTAATCGTTCACACACACACAGTGTGAATGCTCTTACTTTGACTTCTCAGAATCTTAATTAAAAAGTAGAAAGTTCTTTAAGTTTTTCTATGTACTTCTAAGCATTAATAATTAATTGATTTCTTAGATTCAGAAGGTAAAAAAAAAAAAAAAAAAACAATTTGCTACAGAAATTTTAACTAAAATTCTTTTTTGAAATTGTGGACTTTTTATCATACTCAAGAGAGCTCTTTGTTTTTATATTAGTTGATACCTCTTACATTAACATTGTTAGGATACTGGGAAAAAAATTATATATATTTTGTATTTGGAAGGAATGCATTTTTAAATTTAATCCTTTGTCTGTGGATAAAGTTTTTTTCAAGTTAATGTATTCTGCTCAACCCCATCTATTTTTTTTATAAAAATATATATACAAAATAGACAAAAAATTTAAAACTGTTAAATTATTTAAAAAAAAAATAAACTGTGTGTTGAAAGAATTTTGTGTATGTGTGTTGCTAATATTTTTTACTAAACATGTTTTCAGATGCATGCTTACAAAAATACCTCTTTATTTCAGTGATGCATTTTAAATTGTTTCATCAAATTAAAAAAAAGTATTTTTATAGCATTTTTCATTTCAAATATTTGTTTTTGTTTTTTTTTGACGGATTTGATGTTCTGTATCTGTTTTCTTTTGTGATCTTTTCTTCATATAAGCTCATGTAAGTAATGGTTAAACTTTCCATTGCTAAAAGTAATTTGGAGAAAATATGTTTGCATGTGATTATAAATATGACGGAAGAGAGATCAACAACATATATAAGATGGTATTTAAAATAATCTTGTATGATATATTTATTTTCTGAGGATAATTTCTCAATATGCAAATGAGCTTCAAATAACTTTATAAAGCCTTATTAATAATGGATATTTCAAAAGTAATTAAATAAATTGACTGTTTATTTAGTTAATTTAATACATATATATACATAGCATTATATAATTTAATATTATTAATTTGCTTAACTTGTGTGCAAGGAAGTTAAGTTTTACCCCCTTGGTACAGAAATAACATCAAATATATTTTCTACAAGCAAATTTTGCACCCAGTGATAACCTACTCTACAGTAGCTGCCACCCACTTCAGAACAGTTCAGAACAGCTTTGCTCAGATTTATTACTAACACACCTTGGTACATAAGGAATTAGTCATTCACGACAATTTACATATGGAGCTGATTTCTAATTACATCACTAAATTATCCAAAATTGTTTTTAATTCTACTCAAAATCACGAAAACTCAATTAGCAGAGCACAAACATTTACATACCTGTATTCCAAATCGAAGTATAATGACTAAATGATTTCTGTGCCCTTTAGTTACAATTGTCCCTTTTTCGGGATGCTTGTTTTGCAGTTCCTATTATTAGCTCACACTATATTATCTTATTCAATTTTTCACCTTTAATAAAATACTTAATATTCATCCACTCAAGTTCAAATACTTTTTTTTAAAAAACTTATAGTGGATGACACTTGATGTTAATACAGTTTTTTTTAATATTAATTGGTTAATTAAATTTAGTTTTATATGGGAGAAAAAAATTAAATTTGTTCCAAATGAAGGCAATAGATGGCGACCGTATACATTGATTATTGCTTCGTAAAACCACCTATCGTTTCTCTGCAGCAATCTACGTTAGACTAAAGAACTAAAACCTTTTCTCGCTAACCGTAGACCAAAATACACAACTACCTTCAGTTTTCGATGGAATAAATTTGTCACATTTTGAACCTACATATTTAATAAAGAGTAACTTAAATAATATTTTTTCTTTCTTGACCTAAATTAGGAATTGATTTCAAAAAGCTTTTTTTTATTTTAGTTGTTTATTTCTGCCTGAACAGTGGAACTTTTACTTTTGATTGATGTACCTAATTGTTACACTGACAACTATAAAGTTACAAAATCAATAAAAACACTTTCAATAATTAGCTTAATGTTAGAAATTAATTAATTAGTGCCTTTTTTCAATTCCTACTATTTGCTCACTCTCTCTCTATATATATTTATCTTGTTCAAATTTTCAATCGTGGATAAAATGCTTTCTATTTATCCAACCAAATTCAAATAAATTTTTTTAAAACTTGTAGTTGATGACATTTGATCTTAATGCAGTTTTTCAAATATTCATTAATTTAAATAATTACTGGTTTTAGGCGCCAACTTAGATTCGTCTCCATTGTTGTAATTATGTAACTGTTAAAACAATGACAAAAGTTGGTGTTGAAAACCGATTTTTCAGCCAATCCGATTGTGCATTTGTTACAACAATGCAGACAAATCATGATCTTTTTTCAATTCTTACTATTAGTTCACTCTTTCCCTATTTATATATATTTAGTTATATATATATATACTAGCTGCAGGGCCGGCGCTAGCAGTTTCGCCGCCCCGGGCAAAGAGGTTAAATGCCCCCCGTTTATAACAAGAATTAAATGATATAACCTATACCTTTCCCATGTTTAATGGTAAAATAAAACGTGAGCAAAAAAAAAAAAAAATGCTATCAATAATGTTGAAGTTTTGATAAACAAAAAAAATTATTAATTTTTATTTTTGGCAATAAATTAAAATAAATTAGAGAAAAAAAAGAAAAGAGTTATATTTCTAGTGTATAATTATAAAATACAGGTATTAAAAAAATACTAAAGCAAATTATAGAACCACTAAATATTAAAACTTAATTACATATTAAAAATACATTTAAAACGAGAGTTAAAAAAACTTAAAAGTATTTCTTTCTCACTTTTAATTCTGAGATTTTTTTTCTTTTATTACTTCTTTAACATTAATTTCTTCAGCCAGTTCATGTTCAATGGCTATTGTTGTCACGCCATGTAGCCGATCTTCGGTAGTAGTGGAGCGTAAAAACTTTTTAATTTGGAGAAAGGAGTTTTTCCACTTGCCACACTTATTGGGAGAGTAAGTCCTTAAAACTAAGCTATTAACTCCTATAAACTAGCTCGCTTAAAACTATACCGAGATTTGGAGCAAAATTCAGGTTCGATCTGAATTTTAAAATCTCGATTGGACTTTCTTTTTTATTAGCAAAGCCAAAACCGCTACTATCTCGTCTGCCAGGTCCAGAGCGTTTATATCTGGTGAATTCCCATCAGCTAATACTGTTTCTAGATCTTTACAATACTTTAGTTCGTCAATTTAAGGAGTACATTTTAAATCACAAATATTGTATAAAAATTGGAAATAGTTGCTGTGGGTACTGATCAAATCAAACCTGGATTCAAGGGCATTGATAGCTTTATCTAATGTGAAAAAATAAAACTCTGCCTTATATTTCAAAGTAGGATCGTCTATCGGATCACCTCGTGCTTCATAGTCGAAATTAACATTCCTTCTTCGAACTCTATGGCACGTTAAATTTGTCTAGAGCTGAAACGTCCTTCCGCTGGTGTGGTGTGGTAGTTAGGAGATGGGGATGTCATCTCTGGTGTCGTCCACGACCCTTGACCATGGTTCAAAATTACGTGGTCCGTCGCCTAAAGCCCTCGTGCAGCTGAACAGTGCGACGTTAATATTCACTCACTCGAACTCTATGAAGGGACTTGGGAAGGTCAAAATTAGCCGGTATGTCAGTTTCGTTGGCGAGTATTTAAGCATCGCAAAGTATTTCATTAAAGGCTGTGTCCTATCTAAGATCCTTGAAAAAATCTTTACAACTTTTCAAGAGCTCAATAGCAGATGGTAAATCATAGTCATTTATCTGCAAGAGCTTACTTATAGGATTGATACAATTTGAGATTTTGTACCAAATTACTATGCAGCATAAGAGCTTAAATCAGGGGTACTCAACCTTTGCTACCACCAGGCTGCAAAGACATGATAGGTATTTCACTCAGACCGCATACATACGACAGTTATTTCATGCGGGCGCAACATGCGGATAATGGAAAAGACACATTATAAGACCAAAGCGACTTTGACAAAATTTGTAAAACTAATTTTTGGCTTTTATGTTAACACTATATTAACTTTTCTATCAAACACGCACGCACAAACATTTATTTTTATGACTTTTTTATAGTTATGGGGTAATTTCTATTTCTTTTTATCAATCTCTTCCTTACATTCTTCTATTAAAAAAAACAGATTACAAAATCGATATATTTAATTGCTTGATTAAAAGAATTCCTTGCTTAATTTTTAGCCCATTGTTCTCTAACATTGAATTTCTTAGTGCAATGGGCCATGACCGGGCCACTCAGAAAAGACCGGCGGGCCGCAGGCTGAGTATCAGTGGCTTAACTTGTTTAACATACCTTAATAATCTAGAATCCTTTATAGAGTTGTTAATCTCCGAATTATTACAAACAGCAAGTAAAGCATCCTATATCCCTCCTACTTGATACCTTAGTGGTTTTAATGCATCTATTCGGTTTTCCCAGCGATTTGTTTGAAATTACGTATCTACTTTATAAATTGTGTTCATCCTATTTTTATTTCTGTGATGCACATTTTGCTTTCACTTTAATTAAATAGTTTTATAGTAGGAACACACACAAGCAAATATATATATATATATATATATATATATATATATATATATATATATATATATGTGGGAGACAACAAGGGTTCCAAGACATTTGTCTATCTTTAACTTTATTTTAAAAAAAAATTAACAAAAATTAATTAAAAAAGGTAGCTATTCTAACAGATAAAGTTCCATGATGTTTTTACGGTAACGCCTGCTCGCGCACCTCAGTCGTTCTTTTCTGCTGTTTCTCTTAAAAGTTCACAGGTTTCAGTTTGTGTTTCACTTAGCTGCGCCTGCGCGCGAAGACTGCTTGGCTTTGGCTGCATGCCATAATCGGCCAGCCTGACTGTACGCTGTCCGCAGCGGTACGTCCTACTTTTTTCCTTTTTCATCGAGACCAGAGGAGAATCTGAAACATACAAAAAAGACGGAACAGACAAGGACTGTACGACAAATACATAGAGATTTAACATATCTTAATTCTGCTGAACTGGACAGTTTCTCCATCATGTGAAGGCACCTCTTCGACATCCGGAAGGTTCAATAGGAAAACATTGTGTTTCACAGGCATGAGAACGTCTTTTTTAATGAGTTCTTTGGTTGAACGCATCGATATTTTCCTCTCTAGAGTTCTGGACGTCTGTTCAAAACGATCTCTCTTTTTCCTCCGTTTCCACTTCCAGGGCTCAAAGATTTTTCGGAGCAACGCAAACCGTCTTTGTTTACTCTTCATAGGTGAAGGGGTAGGTGAGCGGGAGATAAATTCCACGGAACTCGTTTTCATGGCACCATTGACTTTCTTACACAATACTATAGATGAACAATAATCAAAAACACTCTCTTTTATAATACCTTGTCGTAACCAATCATCAATTTGATCGTTTACCTGTAATTTCTCAGAACGAGATAAACGTCTGGCTCTCTGACACACAGGAATATCATTTTTCAATTTAATACACATTTTTAACTTAGTACTCTTAATTTTATTGCATTTATAATTCTTAATTAGAGAACTGGAATCATTCCTAGTATTAAAGTTTTTAACATGTGGCAAATCATAACTAGAGTTTTTTATCACACTTGAAACAGAAACATTTGAAATAGAAACATTTGAATTAAACTGAGCACCCAAAGAGGATCCACTTTCACTCAATAAAACATCGCTCTTTGCGTGGCCTAGTTTCTTTATTTCAGAATATACACTGGGATGTATAATAATTTCTTCGGTCAAGGTCGGTGATATTGCCGTTCGAACGCTTAGACCGGGAGAGTGTTGATTAAGAGAAATATTTATGGGTTTAACTTCTACCATACGCTGTTCGCCAAAACATGAGCTTAATGTTATGATTTCTTCGGAAGGTTTTTGCACTCTAATTAGTGAGGAATTTAAAACTGGGATCTGGCAACCTGAATCAATCAAGGCTGTTACGGGCTGATTTTCCACAAAAATATGTACATATTGAAGTTGTGTGAACTCATCGCTATTTTGTTTTTCACTCTCGACTTTCAAAGTATTCACGTTTATTCTATTATGGATGTGGCTGTTAGATTCTTTAGGTTTAAAATGCTTCTCACAGTCTCTTGCGTAATGAGATGAATCACCGCATATATAGCAATTTTTATTTTCTCTTTCAAGATTTTGGGGATAGTTCTCTTCGACGTTAGCTGCAGGATTTAAACTTAATGCTTCATTTTTAGCCGTTTGAAGTTCGATTTCTTTTTCTAATTGCGCTAGCTGTAGTTTCGCGAGCTCAATTTTCTGTTTTTCTAAAGTTACCTCTCTTTCGTTTCGCGATACTCTCTCATCTATACAGTTTTGAATTAAAGTTTTAACGAAACTTTCAAATGTACTACTGTTCTCAATTTTAGTCTTTAGTTTAGCTATGGTGTCCGTACTCTCCACAGTACCGTCTAGATCCTCAACAACTCTTATGAAATCCTCTTTAAGAGCGTTTTTATACATTTTAGAAAAATATGGAAAGATCCTATCTTTTTTTTTCTAGCTCCCTTGTTGCTCGCACTTACGATGTATCCAATAATTGAAGAAAAACGTCGATTCCACTGATTTCACCTCTTCGCAGGTAATATAGTTGAAATTGTTCGAATTGACACCTCTTCGCAGGTGTTTAGTTGATATTTCCAACCTCTACACAGGCGGAATATTTGTCGATGGTTCCAACCTCTACACAGGCGGAATATTTGTCGATGGTTCCAACCTCTACACAGGCGGAACGAAGTTTAAAAATTCAACCTCTACACAGGTTGAACGAAGTTTCCAAAAATGGCGGCGCGTCTCCTCCACGGACGGCTTTTGTTCACGTTCCAAACTTTGATCAAAATCGAAATTTTTTTCAATCCCGGCCTCTACACAGGCGGAGTATTCATGCTGAGTTCAAACCTCTACACAGGTTGAACGAAGTTTCCAAAAAATGGCGGAGCGTCTCCTTCACGGACGCTTTTGTTCATTGTCCAGACTTTGGTTCAAAATCGAAATTTTATCGATCCCGGCCGAGCCCCCATAATTTGTGGGAGACAACAAGGGGTCCAAGACATTTGTCTATCTTTAACTTTATTTTAAAATTTAACAAAAATTAATTAAAAAAGGTAGCTATTCTAACAGATAAAGTTCCATGATGTTTTTACGGTAACGCCTGCTCACGCACCTCAGTCGTTCTTTTCTGCTGTTTCTCTTAAAAGTTCACAGGTTTCAGTTTGTGTTTCACTTAGCTGCGCCTGCGTGCGAAGACTGCTTGGCTTTGGCTGCATGCCATATATATATATATATAGTACCCATATTCTTTCACATTAATTATTGTTCTGTAACAATTAAACTTAAATTAAATCCCTTTTCTGTTGCTTTTTATTTCTGTCATATAATTTTGACCTCCTTTTGTTGCCTTTTTTAAAGATTTTATATATTGCTATAGATTGGAACCTATTATTACTAGATTTTTTTTCTTAAATATACATACTAACGCTTTTAAACCTTTTCACAATCACGAAAAATACATTTTAAAGGATTCTTGAGATATATAATAGTAAAATAAAACAGTAAATCTTCACTATTAAAATCCGAAGGTACACAAACGTATCTATGTATGTCCGGATGACGCCCAATGTTCTCAAGAACCACAAGACGCAGAAACTAGCAAAAGGTATCAAAATTTCGAGAATGATCCGAGGAATCCGTTTTGACCATTTGTATTCCGATATTCTAATTAGTTAAAAAGATATTGATTAAAAACCTTTAAAAGCATTAAAATGCATCGTGGCGCCATTTGCAGAGAATATCGGAAAGAAGTTCTGTTTTTAGAAAACAACGAAACTTTGCATACAAATAATTTTATTTAAAAATTAATATAATAAAATTATATATATCTTTCTTTCAATTTAATTCTTTTACAATTTTTTTAAAATAAAAAATAAGTCGAAATCGGTTCCTTTTTTTGAATACGAATTATAAGTTTTTTCGCTTGAACTTTCTTTCGCGTTAATGAAAAAATATTCTGCACTAAAAAAAAGTTCATGCTTTTCTTTTTTTCCCCGCATGTTGAACAATATTATACGTAATCTGTACAAAGATTGATAAAATATCTTAAAAATTACGGTTAAAAAAACAATATCTTTCTTTCAATTTTTTTTAGTTATTTTACAATTTTTTTAAAAATATTTTCAGAACTTCTTTTTTTTTCAGAAGTTTTTAAAACACGATCTAATAATTTTGTAATTTTGAAAATTTCTATTTTTCTGTTTATTTCCATACATAAACTATTCTTTTTTTTTTAAAAAAAATGTACTTTGGGGTTTTCGGTGGCTGCAAAATTAAATGAAAAAAATTGCCTAAAATGTCAGTAATAATTAATTAATTATAATTATATTCTTTATTTTTGTTTCATACTTTTTGATTACAAAAGCAATCGTTTCAAGAGCTATCTGTAAATTTTTCTTTTATTAATTACTTATAGAAATTTAATTTTAATAAATATATATATGTTTTTTTAAAAGGATTGTTTCTATTATTTCATTACTAAAGGAATTCTTTGTTAATTAAAAAGTAAATTGTCTATTATTTGTATGAAGTTTGAAAGCATTGGAGCAGATGCACTATGCGCCCGGTCTCCGGTCGCGTTTTTTCGGCGCCAACTTGGGTGGGCGATTGCGGGTTCGAAACTGAAGAGGAACAATCCTTCAATTTCGCACTACGCTACTTTTTAAAGATTAATATTTTTTTAGTGGAATGAGAAAGGTTAAAATTAAAATGAAATAAATTAATTCTTTGTTAATTAAAAAGTACATCGCGTCTATTATTTTGGATCAAAATACATTTTAGAGACATTTTTTACTCATAGTATCAGAATCGTTTTCTTTTTATTGCTTCACATTAATAATTTTTTAATTCTAACGCACGAGACTGTTAAGACCTTAAAACATCGGAAAGATCATTTTAAAAAATTTTTAGTGGGATGAAAAAGGTTGAAATTAAATCGGTTATTTTTGTAATGTTTTTTTAGTACATGTATATAAATATATATATCTAGGCTTTCCCCCATACTGTTTTTTTTTCTAACTTATATATATTTGTATGTTTAATCAAACATTCAAACGTTCAGAAAAAAGCAATCGTTTCAATAGCTATCTGTAAGTTTTTCTTTTATTTATTACTTATAGAAACTTGAATTTTATAAATATCTATATATAAATTATATATGTTTTTTTTAAAAGAATTATTTATATTATTTCATTACTAAAGGAATTCTTTGTTCATTAAAAAGTACATCGTCTATTATTTTGGATCAAAATACATTTTAGAGACATATTTAAGCTAACTATATACAACGATTGATTGATTCATGAAAATCAGAAATCTATTTTATTATTTTAGATTCTACAGGCCGTATCACACGCAGACTTATTTCAAGCAATTTTTCGTCCTACTGAGGAGTGAAGGGTTGCCGTAAGCAAAACGACATGCTCTGACGTCAACCGCGCACTTTCACCACATTGAAATGTTACTCGCCGATTTTTCTCCTTCGGAAACAACCATACATTTTTTTTATACCGCTCGAGCTTTTATTGACAGTCAAGAACAGATATGGCGTCTGACGATCAAGTGATTCTTGCGCTTGGATTTGCTGCTATTTGTGACATTGAAATGAGTAAAGCAAAAAAAAGAAAAATTTGGCAGAGAAAGTGGCTGCAACGGAGAATACAATTAGGATGCTATACGAGAATTTAATGAAGGAATTAGCTCTCGAAGTAAGTATCTTTTTTCATTAAACTTTATGTACATGGGCGGCGCATGGATAAAAAAAGTGGGGGAGCCCAAACTTTCTTTATTTTGGTTATAAATTTCTTTTGTAGAAAAAATACTTTAAAGCTACAAAAAGTAAGGGGCACCCCTCCCCCACACACTTCCATGAGCCGTCACTGCATAGGTATAAATAGTCCTATGCATATGATCAGAATTTTTTAATAAACTATTGATTATTTTCATATGGTCTACATGAAATTTGGAGATATTAATTAACCACCTTGGAACCATATTTGAACATTTTCCATACCTGAATATATTTTATGATAAGATGGTATTTATGAACATTTTTTATTTATATATGTACAATGACCTAATGAAATCTCTACATAAATATGAATAACATTAATTTTGAATTAGTACCTATATTTATTTATTTCATTAAGTTTTTCCACATCCTCTCAGAGTCTTTTCATTTTTGTAAAAAAAAAAATGTTATCTAACATTTTTCAGCTGATATTATGTATTGTAATTAAAGTTTTTATGCTTAAAACATTATAGACAGTTGCTTTAAATAATATTTGAAAAATGAGGGGATGAGCTCACAGAGTCATTCACTCCTCAAATTACAATCTGATTTAGGTAAAATATATTTATGAAAGTTATGCATATATTAACAATTTGCATTGTTGAAAGTTAATTTTTCTATAAATCATTAAATATTTTATTATTTATAGGACAGTGAAAGTTATCGTAGATTTTTACGAATGAACGTTTCAACTTTTGAGGAGCTCGTAGCTCTTCTTTCTCCCAGTATCGAGAGAAAGAATACATCAATGAGGAAGGCAATTCCTGCTGCCGAGAGAATTGCGTTAACATTGAGATATCTTGCAACAGGTATTACAATATATTTAATTATGAATCAATGGTACCATTTTATTGAAAATTTACTTTTCTAGATCAATAAATTTATATTATTCAATTTCTTCAATGCATTAAAAATATTCTTTTATTCATATCAGGTGAAACGCAATCCTCTTTGAGTTATCAGTTCCGGATAGCCCAAAATACCATATCTGGTATAATACCAGCTGTTCGTGCAGCCATTTAGGGTCAGAAATCCGAGTCCCTGAATCCGGAAATGAGTGGAAGATGGTCGCAGAAGAATTTTGGACAAAGTGGAATTTTCCATTGTGCCTTGGTGCAATGGACGGAAAACACATACGAATAAAACCCCCCTCTCATTCAGGAGCAACATACAGAAACTACAAGGGATTTTTCAGCATCGTGCTGTTGGCCCTTGTAGATGCCAATTTAAAATTTTTGTATGTTGATGTTGGCACTAATGGACGAGTTAGTGATGGAGGCGTATGGGGAAATCTAAATTGAGGCAAGCCATTACAAATGGTGATATCAATATTCCTGAAGCAGCCGCGTTACCAGGATCGGCATCTAAATTGCCATTTGTCATTGTGGCTGATGATGCCTTTCCGTTGATGCCAAATATCATGAAACCCTATCCGGGCAGTAATTTAAGTAAGGAATGCTTAGTTTTTAACTACAGACTTTCCCGTGCTCGGAGGGTTTCAGAAAATGCATTTGGCATTTTAGCTGCTCGCTTCAGGGTATTTGGCACCACCATTTTGACGTCTGTGCCAAATACTAAATTAATTGTGTTAGCTGCTTGTTCCCTTCACAATTTTTTGACTAACAGGTCAAAAAATACATATATCCCTGAAGACTGTGCAGACAGAGAGGATATTTTGAATGGAGTTTTAATTGAAGGGAACTGGCGGCAAAACACAAATCCACTTATTTCCTGCCAAAGGATCTCTAGCAGGGGATCAATTATGCAAAAGATGTCAGGGACAGATTTTGTATTTTTTTTAACTCTGAAGGTGTTGCACCCTGGCAAGATAATAATTATACATTGCATTAATATTTTTTTAATAAATTTATTATAATATATTAATGCAATGTATAATTATTTATCTTTTTATTTAACTGTAATGAAGAGAAATACTTGAATTTTATGTTTTTTCTTATTATGTTTAAAAAATACATAAGTACAATTTTTATTTCTGGGAATAAAAAAAAGTTATATATTTTATGCTGTTTATTTTTGTGAAGAAATATCTTTAAATGATGCAAAATTAATGTATAATAAAACTTTAAATCTATATTATTGACTTCTATTTTTTTTAATTCTACATGCATTATAGCGGGAATCAAATTGTTTCAAAAATATTGTACTGTGTGGCATGCTGAATCATATTGGTTTGGCACACCAAAGTTAAAATGTTCCCACCCCGGTTATATAAATAACATCACCCTCCATTTAATTTTTCCATTAAAAAAGATATTCTGTTGTGATATCACTGTCAAAAAGGAACTATTAATAAACATTTTGTGTTGAACCATTTACAGTAATATGCATTGCCTTTTTTATAGTCATCAAAACAAAACTTGCATTTTAAAATATAACTTTTGTAATGTAACGCAAGTCAATAAAAATGAAGTTAAAACAATATACAACTTTACTTTTTATTTTGTACTAACAAACAGCAAAATATTTTATATATGTAATAACTTACACTGATCTCTGCTCATAATTCGAATCTCCTTTATTATTAACATCTAATTCATAAATCCTATTTTTTATCTTTCTACCACAGAAACACGGGACTCAATCTTTTTTGTTGGTATATTTATTACTGATTCTTTAGACCAAGGGAGACCAACCTTTTTGGTAAGAATACCGCTATCTGATAATGAATCATTATATGTGCCACTTCATACTTATACAACAAACAAAAAGATGTAAAGAGTTTATAAGTTACTTATATATTGACTAATGGGATTTTCACGCAAATAGCATATTTCTTAGGCCAAATCTGAGTAGGGAAAACATAATAAATACTTGAGTTTTATTGAAAATAAACTTTTTAGAGATAATATAAAGTCAATACTTTCTTAATGTGGCTTTTGAATTTGTAATTTTTTTTAACAAATCATTCTATATTAAGATTAGTTCTGCAAGAAGTTAACAAAATTAAATGGTTATAGGTGTATATTAGTTTATTTTTAACTATACTGATTTATATAATATTTGTATTAGAAAATACTTGTTCACAAAAAAATGTTGATCCAAAACTACAATAATATCTGACTGGCAAATTGTGCGGATAACAATAAGTGTTTTGAAGAGAAATTAAAAAAGGATTTATGAAAAGATAAGCATTTTCATGCACCTTACTAACCACGATTTAATATCCTCTTTGCCTAGACATGTGACTTAATTTTTTTTATACATTTTTCCAAAATTTATATAAAAACCTGTACATAAAAACTATTATTTGAATACTTTCTACTCCTTTTCTTCGTCAACGTGTAAAACGCACAAGTATTTTTGTGTATTTTTTAAAATGCAAGTTTTGTTTTGATGACAATAAAAAAGGCAATGCATATTACTGTAAATGGTTCAACACAAAATGTTTATTAATAGTTCCTTTTTGACAGTGATATCACAACAGAATATCTTTTTTAATGGAAAAATTAAATGGAGGGTGATGGTATTTATATAACCGGGGTGGGAACATTTTAACTTTGGTGTGCCAAACCAATATGATTCAGCATGCCACACAGTACAATATTTTTGAAACAATTTGATTCCCGCTATAATGCATGTAGAATTAAAAAAAATAGAAGTCAATAATATAGATTTAAAGTTTTATTATACATTAATTTTGCATCATTTAAAGATATTTCTTCACAAAAATAAACAGCATAAAATATATAACTTTTTTTTATTCCCAGAAATAAAAATTGTACTTATGTATTTTTTAAACATAATAAGAAAAAACATAAAATTCAAGTATTTCTCTTCATTACAGTTAAATAAAAAGATAAATAATTATACATTGCATTAATATATTATAATAAATTTATTAAAAAAATATTAATGCAATGTATAATTATTATCTTGCCAGGGTGCAACACCTTCAGAGTTAAAAAAAATACAAAATCTGTCCCTGACATCTTTTGCATAATTGGATCCCCTGCTAGAGATCCTTTGGCAGGAAATAAGTGGATTTGTGTTTTGCCGCCAGTTCCCTTCAATTAAAACTCCATTCAAAATATCCTCTCTGTCTGCACAGTCTTCAGGGATATATGTATTTTTTGACCTGTTAGTCAAAAAATTGTGAAGGGAACAAGCAGCTAACACAATTAATTTAGTATTTGGCACAGACGTCAAAATGGTGGTGCCAAATACCCTGAAGGAGCAGCTAAAATGCCAAATGCATTTTCTGAAACCCTCCGAGCACGGGAAAGTCTGTAGTTAAAAACTAAGCATTCCTTACTTAAATTACTGCCCGGATAGGGTTTCATGATATTTGGCATCAACGGAAAGGCATCATCAGCCACAATGACAAATGGCAATTTAGATGCCGATCCTGGTAACGCGGCTGCTTCAGGAATATTGATATCACCATTTGTAATGGCTTGCCTCAATTTAGATTTCCCCCATACGCCTCCATCACTAACTCGTCCATTAGTGCCAACATCAACATACAAAAATTTTAAATTGGCATCTACAAGGGCCAACAGCACGATGCTGAAAAATCCCTTGTAGTTTCTGTATGTTGCTCCTGAATGAGAGGGGGTTTTATTCGTATGTGTTTTCCGTCCATTGCACCAAGGCACAATGGAAAATTCCACTTTGTCCAAAATTCTTCTGCGACCATCTTCCACTCATTTCCGGATTCAGGGACTCGGATTTCTGACCCTAAATGGCTGCACGAACAGCTGGTATTATACCAGATATGGTATTTTGGGCTATCCGGAACTGATAACTCAAAGAGGATTGCGTTTCACCTGATATGAATAAAAGAATATTTTTAATGCATTGAAGAAATTGAATAATATAAATTTATTGATCTAGAAAAGTAAATTTTCAATAAAATGGTACCATTGATTCATAATTAAATATATTGTAATACCTGTTGCAAGATATCTCAATGTTAACGCAATTCTCTCGGCAGCAGGAATTGCCTTCCTCATTGATGTATTCTTTCTCTCGATACTGGGAGAAAGAAGAGCTACGAGCTCCTCAAAAGTTGAAACGTTCATTCGTAAAAATCTACGATAACTTTCACTGTCCTATAAATAATAAAATATTTAATGATTTATAGAAAAATTAACTTTCAACAATGCAAATTGTTAATATATGCATAACTTTCATAAATATATTTTACCTAAATCAGATTGTAATTTGAGGAGTGAAAGACTCTGTGAGCTCATCCCCTCATTTTTTCAAATATTATTTAAAGCAACTGTCTATAATGTTTTAAGCATAAAACTTTAATTACAATACATAATATCAGCTGAAAAATGTTAGATAACATTTTTTTTTTTTACAAAAATGAAAAGACTCTGAGAGGATGTGAAAAACTTAATGAAATAAATAAATATAGGTACTAATTCAAAATTAATGTTATTCATATTTATGTAGAGATTTCATTAGGTCATTGTACATATATAAATAAAAAATGTTCATAAATACCATCTTATCATAAAATATATTCAGGTATGGAAAATGTTCAAATATGGTTCCAAGGTGGTTAATTAATATCTCCAAATTTCATGTAGACCATATGAAAATAATCAATAGTTTATTAAAAATTCTGATCATATGCATAGGACTATTTATACCTATGCAGTGACGGCTCATGGAAGTGTGTGGGGGAGGGGTGCCCCTTACTTTTTTGTAGCTTTAAAGTATTTTTTCTACAAAAGAAATTTATAACCAAAATAAAGAAAGTTTGGGCTCCCCACTTTTTTATCCATGCGCCGCCCATGTACATAAAGTTTAATGAAAAAAGATACTTACTTCGAGAGCTAATTCCTTCATTAAATTCTCGTATAGCATCCTAATTGTATTCTCCGTTGCAGCCACTTTCTCTGCCAAATTTTTCTTTTTTTTTTTTACTCATTTCAATGTCACAAACAGCAGCAAATCAAGCGCAAGAATCACTTGATCGTCAGACGCCATATCTGTTCTTGACTGTCAATAAAAGCTCGAGCGGTATAAAAAAATGTATGGTTGTTTCCGAAGGAGAAAAATCGGCGAGTAACATTTCAATGTGGTGAAAGTGCGCGGTTGACGTCAGAGCATGTCGTTTTGCTTACGGCAACCCTTCACTCCTCAGTAGGACGAAAAATTGCTTGAAATAAGTTTGCGTGTGATACGGCCTTTAGAAACTAACTCTTATTAAAAAAAATGATGAACGTATTTTGTTTAACTCTTAGCATGAGAATCGTTTTCTATTTATTGCTTCACATTAATAATTTTTTAATTCTAACGCAATATTTTTTTTTATAAGTCATACATCGAAATTTGATGCTATGTCTTATCTGTGAGAAGGAGGGGAAGATAGAACATTAATTTTACACTAAAAAAACCCGTGTTCGGGTTATAGAGAGGGGAAAGAAACCTGTCTTAAATCAAAATAAGTGGAATGGAACAAATTTCGAAAAAGGGGAATTTTTTGTCATAATTTTAGAAATCACTCACATTGTGCGCGTACAAACACACACACAGAAATGCTGGTGTCATGAGGAAAGGGAAAGCCCGAGCAACGCCGGGCTAAGCGGTGGAAGGGGGAGATGGAAGTCATTTTGAAAATGAGTATTAGAAGTTCTGATTTTGTGAAAGAAAGGGAAAATTTATATAAAAGTAGAGATAGCCCGTGCAACATCGGGCTATGCAGCTAGTATATAAAAACTATTGCAAACTGAAACCACCGACTTTTTAATTTTTAGTGCACCATTGTTCTACGGAACACTCTGATTAAGAGCCTCTCGTTTATGTATTGGATGAGTGATTATGTTCTGAAATTTTTTGATATATTGAAATAGGAATTCCTCAAGTATTTTATATTTGTATTCGTTGCAATTAAATAATTGAGATTTAAAGCCTTTATGTATTAATAACACAAATAAAACATATTTTAATAAGATTGAAACTAATTTTAAAAATGCTTTGGTAGTTGTTTAGGCTTGTTTGCTTATTAGGGCTACCAATTCTATGTTATTTTGATATCACTATATATTCAAATTAATAATCTATTTAATAATTATCTTTTGAAATTTAAAATTCACACCTGAAATTTTGCAATTTATCTAAAGAATGTTTTTGCATTAAATGTTTGTATTTTTAAAAATATTAGTATTTTTTTTTGGCTTAAAATCTCAGTCTTAAGTATTTTCTTAAAATTTCTTCATATTAAACTGCAGATAATTTATTTACTCAATTTTTAAATTTTTCGAAATATGCATTTTGAGGAACTTTATTAGAAGCATACAGAATGTTTTACAATATTTTAAAGATATAATACATTTTTTATGCATTTTTATTATTATACACATAATGTATATAATTAATTATATACATAATTATACACGTGATTAAAATTATATAAGTAATATATATAATTAATTACTCACATAACTAATTATTAGACTGCATTAAATATTCCTTCAAATTGTCCGTGTAAAACAGAGGTTCCCAAACTTTTTTGTCTCATAGACCCCTTGCCATGTTTTTCGGTGTGAGGTAGACCCCTGCTTAATTAATATTGAATTTTTGCAAATGTATCAACTTAAATGTCTTTTTGATAGCTAGTACTACTACTAGTACTTAAAAAGAATTCAATTTATAACTAATGAAGTATAGAGTTAAAGTTTAAAAAGCATATGTTAATTGATTAAAATAAAAGTTAATTAATATATAAAATAACTGTTAAATAAAATAACCAAACAACACACAATTGATTTATCGAGAGGGATGAATCTGGAGTTACAATGACAAATTTTCAACATTTAGTATCAATCTTGTCAGGTTTAACCTTAAATCTCCTGTTAGTAGTGTCCAGTTTCTTTTTTTGTTTTGGAGATTGGCAACTGCGCTGAAACTCCTTCTTATTAGGGAAAATAATTAAAAACTTCCTCACTATATTCTATAATTCGGGACAACTAACAGGTTTGCCTTTTTAAAGCCAAAATTGTTGGCATCCGTTTCTAAACTTTAAAATCTTCATTGATGATATCACGATCAATTCCAGTTGTCATGTGACTTTTTTTCAGTATGACCATATAAATTCATTGCCTACTGTGGTATTACCATAGTCAAAGCATTCTCAAACCTGGTTTCAAGATCTGAATAAAAGGCAGTTAAATGTTGAACGTAGGTTAAAACGTGCTGAGAGATTGTCTGGGTTAATTTGAGAAAATTCCGGACCTCCAGTATTATACTTCTTTAGTTTAACTCTGGAAAGAAACGCTGAAATGGTTCCTGTTTTAAAAAAAATTATACTGTCACACCTTGCACAGTCAAATTAACCTCATTAAATTTAGTAAATAAATCTGCTAAATAAGTAAAATTTGGTTTCCACTTAATTAAATTATCTTTTAAAATTAAAGTCCTGATCTAGTTTAATGAGAGTTAATATCACATAGACCTCCCCTTACTCCTCATTGATCCCCAAATTGTTTTTTTTTTTTGCTGACGTGAACCCCTTGGAGGTTATCATAGACCCCTGGGGGTCTATATAGACCAATTTGGGAATGACTGGTGCAAAACATCTTAATTAAAAAGGTATCGTGTAAATTCCTCTTAAAATGGCAATAACATGCACAAAAAAATTGTTGAAGTTTTTAAAATTTAATCTTACAAAATAATATGGCTACCTTAACAGTCTTAGAATAGAGAGATTAGAAAAATTATATGTTTATTTCACATGTTACATTCAATAAAAAGAAAAAAAAGTGTCTACATAAGTAAAATTAACTTTATTTTTCCTTTGAAAATTCTTTTAACAGTTTGAAGCAATATGAATTAAATATTTAGCAATTATAGACTAGTTCATGTATTACTAAACAAAATTATCACAATATATTACAATTACAAAACAAAATCATCATAATAAATATAACTACGTTGTATTTCAATTTCGAGCTATTGCTGTTCGGATTCTTTATGAATGGTAAATAATTAATGGATGTACTCAAAAGCTCATTAATGTTTTGCTTTTTATCTAAATCTAAAAGAGAATTTGAAAATGAAAATATTGTTACCTTTTTTTGTCGTCCGACTTTGTTTTGTCTGCATGAGCACAGGAAACTAAAAGAATTAGTTCGGAAGTCAAATTGACACAAGATTCCCTCTGTTTTCTTCGAAAAAGGGTCTTTTCTCAGAGTCATTCTGCCCCTCTTTCCATTCATAAAACTTGACCGTGCTTTTCATCACTTTTGTTGAGACTAATCTCTGCCAAAATCTATCTCTTTCAATAGTACCCGAATTCACGCATACAAAGCAGCAAGACTTGTACGAAATTAGTAGAGATGTTACCATGTATAAGGAAACGGGATCAGGTCTGATCCCTCCATCCGCTATCTGGTTTTGTAATTGGCTTGGTGCTGCGACCTGGTGGATGGTTAAAATTAGTTGAAAGAGAAGGAACCGGATGATGAAATTCTTCTTTGTCGCCTCCTTCCCCCTTCCCACATGGGACCAGCGTTGGGAAACACGGCTTTAAATACTAATGAATACTCGTTAAAAAAATTAAAAACTCTAGGACTCCATAGAAAACGTGAATATTTTGCATATATATTTTTAATTTTTTTCTTCGAATTTTAATTTTGACTCTTAGAACCCCTGTGTGTGTGTAATCTTGGTTTATTTTCTTCATAAACTAATTAATTTTACATCCAATTTGCCACCCCGGGTAGGGGCCCGGCTTGCCCACCCCTAGCGTCGGCCCTGGTGTGAGTGTGTGAGTGTGTGTGTGTGGGGGGGGGGGTAAATGAATGAACGGGATCGCTATATATATAGCTGGTTGCTGGGGTTGTTTTGTGGAGCACTTAGCCCGTCAGGGCTTTTATCTCCTATCTGACATTTAAAAACTTGAGATAACTAGATAACTTGCCCATTTTAATTATAAAGTTAGGAATAAATAATAAAAATTAGAAAATTTAATTAAGAAGTGCATTAAATTAAAAAGAACTTAGAAATTCATGATATTAGGAAAAAAAATTATTTTTGGTTTCTACTTGAAAAAATAAATTTAGAGAAATTTAATTAAGAAGTGCATTAAATTAATAAGCGAGAACTTAGGAATCATGGTATTATGAAAAAATTTATTTTTGGTTTCTACTTGTAGAAACCGTCGGCCAATGGTGGCCTTGGACTGGTTGGTTGCCTGACCAATGGGGTAGCAGCTAATCGTGGTATGTTATGTGGATGTGTAGCTCAGTAATTTCCTGGCTCCTTTCTCGCGGTGCGAGAGGGAGCTCTCTGATTGGGTGTTGCGCTAATGGAAGGACTTCGGTCCCCGAAGGGGTACCGTCGCTGTGTTCGGGATCGGAGTCTGCCGGTGTACGTACGGACATCGGAGCTCTCCTATTGGTTAACGAGTACGTTAGTATTTTTGATAGAAAGATTTGGAATAAATTTTGAAAAGTGATGTCGTTTAATAAAAAAGTGTATTAGGAATAATAACGAGTTAATTTAGTAAGATATGTTTCTTGGTCTGTGTATGTTTCTCGATGGTGTGTACTTCTCGATTTTTTGGATCGAGGTGTTGTCAGAATTATCGATTTTTGCAAAGAAATTTTTTGACAGTTTTTGAATAAACTGCCGGATAGTTTTAAAATTTATGGCTTTTCTGAGTGCGGCATTTCTCATGTACCAATCGGCACATAAGATTTGCCGCAGTATTATGTTTTGTAAAATTTCTAGCTTTTTTATGTGTTGCTTAGCTGCATGCCCCCATACTGGTGCGGCGTATACTATTAATGGTCTCAGGAGTAGAGAATAAATAAGTAGTTTATTAGATCTGCTTAATTTAGATCTTCTATTAATTAATGGGGATAACGTGTGAGCTTTTTTAATAAAGTTCCCACGGATGTGTGTAATGTGTTGTTTGAACGTGAGTTTTTTATCCAACGTAACACCAAGATATTTGGTGTGCTGAGACCAAGGGATCTGTTCGTTATGTAAGTAAATTTTTGAGTATGTTGGTGAGTATTTCCTAGTGAAGAAGACTGCTTCCGTTTTTGCAACATTAAGCGCAATTTTCCATTTGGAAAACCAGTCTTCTAAGTCTAGGATGTGCCTGTTGAGGGCTCTGGCAATGAGTTTGGGTTCTGTATGAGTCGCCAAAATTGCTGTATCGTCGGCAAACATGCACAAAATTGTGTTGTCGTGCTTCGGAATGTCGTTCACATAAATATTAAATAGAAGGGGGAAATTAAAGTCCCCTGTGCCACTCCCGCTTCTGTGGGTCTGTGGCTGGAGTAAGTGTCATTTATTCGTACAGAGAAGTTTCTTTCTGATAGGTAAGAAGAAATTAGTTTAATCATGAGGGGTGGGAAGTTATAATTAATTAGTTTGAAAATTAGTCCGTCTCTCCAAACTCGGTCGAAAGCTTTTTGTATGTCTAGGAAAACCGCACCGGTCGATTTTTGCTTCACGAAACCAGTTCTTATCGTCTCCACCACTCTTAAGAGTTGGTGTGATGTCGATAGATTGGGTCGGAAGCCATGTTGCTCTGGGATAATTAAATTAGTTGAGTCCACATGGTGGCACATTCTGGTTAGTATTATTTTCTCGACAACTTTGCCGAGAACTGAGAGGAGTGCGATTGGTCGAAAGCTATCTGCTTTCGTTGGATCTTTCCCAGGCTTTAGGATAGGTATGACTGCTGCGGTTTTCCATGTCAGAGGGAAATAACCGAGTTTGATTATGTTAGTGATGATGTGCATTAGTTCGAAAATTGAGATTAGTGGGAGGTGTTTTAGCATGCGATTGGAGATGCGGTCTATTCCCGCTGCTTTCTTTACTTTAGTATTATCAATGTATTCGATGATTTCACTTGGTAGGGGGTGGGGGTGGGATGGGAGGGGTGTTAGTGAAGTTATTCTCATTTTCTAAGTCGTTGTGAACGACATGTGTAATTGTCCTATCTGTGTCATTTTTAATATCATTTAGTTTAAATTGATTTTGTAGCGAGTCTGCAATGATCTCGCTTTTGTCAGTGTCGCTATAAGCAATTTTGGCTGGGCCTTTAAGGGCCGGAATTTGGGGCGCTTTCTTCCTGAAATCCCAGACGGCATTCCAAAGGGTGCCGTCCTCAGCTTCCAGGCAAGCAAGCGACTCGTCCCATTGTTTCTGTTCAAATTTTGTTATAATTTTCTTGATTTGTTTTTGCAGTTTTTTAGAGTATTTTTATCAGCAGGGCTTCTCGTGTAGTGCCAGGTTTTCCTGGCCCTATTTCTATCCTTGAATAGTTGTTTGAGGTCCCTGCTAATATAGAAGGTATCGTTACTTTTTAGCGGTTTGGATGCGTTTTTGTAGGCTTGTTGTAGTCTGTTCGTGAAGGCGGCTACCTGCGTGTCGATGTCTTCTGGTGTGTTTGCTTCTGGTAGTGTGAAATTGTCTGGAACAGTTGTTTTGTGTGAATTTCTCCCAATTTGTTTTTATGTTTGTGTATCTTTTATGTGGGAGAGGAAAGAAATGTGTGCTTGTCAGAAAGTCGAACGTGACCGGGTTGTGATCAGAGCTAAGCTCCGATCTAGATGTGACGACGCACGGCCAATCAGCGTTCTGTGTGTGATGGCGAAATCTAAAGTGGAGGCGGAGTTATATCCGTACCTCGTAGGAGTGGGCGGGGCTAGGATGCGGTAGCCCGACCTTTCAATATGAGTTTTTAATCGGACGCCTCTCGGGCTATCAACATCGCATCCCCAGGAGCTATGCTTCGCATTAAAATCTCCCATGATGATAGTCGAGGAAAAGCCTTGGTTCATTAGAGTCTCGATTGTTTGTGGAAGTGTTTGGTTGCTATTGCTGGGTGGGATGTAGATGGAAATTATCAGTGCAGTGTCTCCCCTTTCTGGGGTGAGGGCAACCATAGTTGCTTCCACACCATTCAGATCGGGCGTCGGGATGTGGGTGTGTTTGAGTGATTTTTTAATCAGGATTGCAGTGCCGCCGTGTGAGGTGATGCGGGGATTATAAGACGTGTAAATTCTATCGTTGCGATAGACTTTGTAGTTTGCCAGAGCTAGTGTATGACTTGGTCTCAGCCATGTTTCTTGTAGGGCCATAATGTCCGGTTTGTACTTATTTAAGAAATCCTGTAATTCGCATATGCGAGTACGTACTCCATACGCGTTCCATGTCACCATCAAGAGTCTCCGTTGTGGGTTCATTTTTGGTTCTTATTACATGAGCGCGCGACGCCCACAAGAAAAATATTTAACTTATCGATGTCATTATCAGTTTTGGACATATTCTCTAGCGCCTGAAAGATTTCAGGGAACTTTGAGGTGATGTTTCCTAGCTCCGCAATGTAAGTTGCGAAGTTACCGAAGTTTATATTAGGGTTGTTTTGAGTGGGGGAATCCCCTTCACTTTGGGTGGTAGGGTGGTGGAACTCTTGATCGTGCGAGGCAGTGATCCCTTGTGGTGCCATCTTTTGATTAATTTTTCCACTACAGACGCTTGCGAAGCTAATATTGGCTTCTACTGGTCTGGTTTTGGGGAGAGTATTTATTTTATTTTTGCTATTTGAGATGGGATTGACTCACCCTTTTTGGGTTTGATTTTGGGGAACGCGGGGCAGCTTCTTAATGAAGCTACGTGCCCTTCCTCGTTGCAATTAATGCATATCGATTTTTTCTTTGGTGGTACATTCTCCCGTGCGGTGGTTTTTCCCGCAATTTAGGCATCGGGGGTTCATTTTGCAATTCTTACTCGAATGGTTGAAGAAATTACAATTATAGCATTGCGTGACGCCTGGTTTCCTTCGGAATGGGTCAATCGTCACGCAAAGATAGCAAATGCTGTTCACCTCATAAATGTCATGCGCCGTTTCAGTACGGCGGACTTCGACCATAAATATGGGTAGTGGGGCTTTTGTTGAGAATTTACGTAATTGTACGACTTTTCCAATTGCGAACCCCTTTTGCAAGAGGTCTGCTTCAATGTCAGCCACGTCAGTGTCCACCGGTAATCCCTTGATGACCACCTTGATGGGCTGGTTGGCTAAACGTTCTATGACGTAATGCTCTGCTTTTTTAGCTTCTAGCAGAGCCGTGATATCGCGGTGATCATCAATTGATCCCGGTTGAACTTTAATATATTTTCCGGTCACTTTATTGACCGTAGCAGGGAATTTCCTATTTATTTCTTGAATTATTAGATTGTATTCTTTCACTAATCGTAACATTATTGGCTTAGGTTGGGGAGGGGTGGGATCACTGCTTTCTTCCATGGAGGGATTTTCCTCCACTTTCAAAACTGCGAATTGATTTTTCTTGCTGCAAATTACTTGCTCTACGGGGATTTCTTTGATCGTTCTAGCGGTCTTTTTCGGGAGTTTTAACTCCTCCGACCCTGAACGTTTAACTTGATTGATTCTATCGTTATTATTTTTAGTGTTAAGGTTTTTTAATTTTAAATCTGGTTTAGGTTTAGTATTTGCATCATTAGCATTATTACCTCGGGGGTAATGAATTTTACAGTTATCAATCGGGCAAGAAATCAAAGCTATCTCACCCAGTGCTGATTGTAGTTCCTGTTCCAGCATCGCCTTGTCTTTGTTGAAGTTTACAATCTTCTCCTCGTTAAAGATTGGCGTTTTTTCCTGGATGGCGAGTTCCGCCTTAATATAGTTCAGTTTGGCTTCTTTGGATCGAGCTAACCCCCAAAGCAGTTGGAGGTTATTACATGCTTGTTCCGGCGTGACCTCAATAAATTCGGATTCGCTATGACTCTCCTCCATATTTTCTTCGATATCTCCCGCCTTTTCAGACATTTCAAACACTCTGCTCTTGCTGGAGATTGAGTGGTTAAGTGGTTAAAAAAAAAAGAGCAGAGGGGAGCAATTTTAAGAAAAAAAACGCCAATAATTATGAAATAATAACCATAGAGTCAAGTTGGCAAATGCCTAGCTACTTTCATAACTCGAGCTTTATTAGAGCTTTTAAGACCCGCCGTGTAGGGGAGAGATGCACGTTAATACTTTATCCAACCGCATTATGATTTACTGCAGTTTTTTTCATACAATATTTTTTTTTGGATCACTACATTTAAAACTAAGGGATATACATAAAAAAAATACTCCACTTTGAAAAATTTAATCCGCTAGAGCTAATAAATTAATTAAAGATATTCCACTGTAAAATTAATTATATATACCGTTCACTTAAAATAAGTAGTCAAATAATCTTCTAAGGTCTTCATTAACATACAAAAACATAAGACACTTAAATTTTGACAAACTATTTTTTCCGCTAAAATACTCATCATGGAACCCGTGCTGCCATATATCTTGGAAGAGTGGATTTCAAAGAATATTCCTGCTAAGTATTGGTAGAATATTCCTTCTAAGTTGGTGTGGTGTGGTAGTTAGGAGAAGAGGGTGCCAGCTCAGGTGTCATCCACGTCACTCCTGACCATGGTTCAAAATTACGTGATCCGTTGCCAAAAGCCCTCGTGTAGCTGAACAGCGCAACATTAATATTCACTCACTCTCACACTCCAAGAAATACAGAACAATAGTTATTGCGTTTTTAAGTGTAAAAATAATTATATCTGCCTATTCAATTAAAATTATAGCGTTATAATTAACTACTAATCACAAACAAATTTTGAAAATTTGTCCAAATGATATAGTGTGAAAGAGAAAGTTTATTTACTTTTTAAGTACCAGAACCGATAAAAGCATTTATTTTGAAAAAAAGATCAATTTCTTACTACCAAATGTGCATAATAAAATCATAAAAAAACATTCAAATTGAGAGAGATTTATAACAACCTCTCCCTTCAAAACTTAGTTTTATTCTGATTTAAAAAAAATAGGCATTATTCTGATAACAGGAATTAATTAGAAGCGAGCGCCTTGCGTAGCCAAAACAAAAAGAGTGTTTCACAAGCAAAAAATAGATATATGCTGTGGTGGGCTTTTTTGCAGCGCACGACAGAATTGAAGTAGATGGCAGAATTTTTTCCTACTTACTTGACAAATATCGTTATATTTTGGACACTTCATACAATATCTTTATAAATTATAGTCTATGCTATAAATTATAGCCTATGTGCTATTCTGATGTATAAGCTATATTACTGTAAAGTTTCATTAAAAGCCATTTAGTTGTTTTTGCGTGAAAGACCCACAAAGATACTCATAAACTTTCGCATTTATAATATATATTAGAAGTAGCCAATAATTTATAAAGAGCCAACCCAAGCACAGAGGAGTTTGAATTCCAACACCACAAATTATAGACTTTGGTGCCTCCAACAAAATCGAGCATTACGCGTCCGGCCTTATTTGTTCTTTTCATCTATCACACTTGGTTCAAACCTCTCTTATCTTTAATTTTTACCATAGAGATTAACCCTCGGCACCCCCGTGTTTTTTAGAATGAAAGCCCGAACCAAAACATAAGTCTGTGCACGATACTAATTATAACGTATTTTGAGAATTTTTTAATAAGTTTCAAATTACTGTTACATGCTTCTGTGCGACTATTTTATAAGATCCCAAAGTAATGTCTTTCGTTAGGGCAGTGACTTGAACTTTTTATACTATTGATAATGGATCAGGTTCAACTTCAAGGGAAAAAGAATAGCTAAGTAGTTTTATTTGGGAATACTAAGTTGGGGGTTCTTTCCACTGGCGTAGGTAGTTCTGATTGGGCCCTGCATCAAAATTCCTTCGAGACCTCCTTTTAGAACAGAAGGCCCTGTTAGTGGTACTGTAGTTACACCTGTAGCTTGGAGGCCCCATATCATTGATATGGCTGATATGGTGGTAGTTATGCCCCTGGTTCTTTCCAAAATCATTACTTGCGTGCTCTTTTACATCTAATTATAAATTTTATTTTAGGAAAAATCCTCATAGTAGAAATTATCTTTCCAAATTTGCTATTTTAAAGTTTGTTATCTTATGTCGATCTTCAAATTTTGCAATTAAAGTTAAAATATATTTTAATAATAAGATTTTTCTTTTCTTTTTTTTTTTAAATAAAAGTAAAAAATCTTTTATGGGTTACAGCTCTACACTGGTTGAGGGCGCTACACTAGTTGTTACTCTTATGTTTGGGTATTTATCATCTACAGTGTAAATATATAGTCTTCATTGTTTGTAGTGTGTCTGTTTTCAGCTGTTAATAAAATTATTTTAATTGAATTTTGAAACTTTTAATATTTAAAATGGTTATGTTTTGAAGAAGTTAACAATGTTGGATTACTTGAATTCGAAACGGTTGGTGTTTTGGAGGAAATAATAAATGGCGGCGGCAATTTTTTAAAACAAACTCTTGGATCGTGAAAGGTGAGGAATTTTTATTATTTATGTACACACACACACGAAAGGTATGTCATGGGCGTAATCCGCTTGTTGCGTACCTTTGTTTTTTCGGAATATTTGACTTAAGATTAGCCTTTGATTAAGTTCTGAATTGAGGTATAGATATGATTGGGAAAAATATGTTATGTGAACATATTTATTAAATCGTATGTTATTAAATTATTATTATTAAGAGTAAAACGTCTATACTTATAAAATTTTGTAAAAATTTCTTTTATTGGAATTAACTCGCAGCCCATTTGTTATATTTCGGAAAGAAATTCTGTTCTATCGCATATGAATTCGAAGTTTTTAATTCCATATTTAAATTGAATGAATTATTTCATTTGAACTGTAGAATGTTATATTTTTATTTGATGGGTCTTATTTTAAAAAGATTATGGTTTATTTTCTGTTTTATTTCTGTTTCTAATATATTTATTTTATTCCTATACTATATCTGTTCTCTTTCTTCAGTTAATATTTTTGATATTGATTAAAATAACAGTTTTTGCACTTTCTTTTAATGTTAATTATTTCAAATTTCTGAAACATTAGATGTTATACTGATGCTTATTTTAGGTACTGGGAAAATGCACATCTGTTAATTGAAATAAATATTTTATGTCTTGTTTTATTTACTGCAGTGAACTAGCATATCATCGTTCCTAAAACTAAGTAGTTGTATTTGTTGTGAGAGTTAGAAATAATAAAAATTCTATGTTTATATGTGCTATAACATTTTAAGATACAAATATTAAAAAGCTTTTATTCTGTTCAAACTATAAGTTGGAGAGGATATAGCTGATTTTGGATCAGAAGAAATATAAATTTTTATGCACATACTTGTTTTCCAGTGAGCAGATAGTAATGGTTAAGAATTAAATTATATATTGAATCACACATGGTTAGTTATAACTAGAGAAAAATTGTTTGAGAGATGTTTATAAATCCAGTTTCATGCAGCCTCATTTAATTATATTGTAAATAAGTATTTTAATATTTATACATGGTTTAATTTTTAAAATCTGTATTTTTGTACTTATATGAAAAGTAATAACATTTTTTTGAGTACTTGTGTATTAGCTCAATCTATTGACAATGTTATATAAAATGAAGCACATGGTTGCCAATTTAGCATGTACAACACATAGGAAATTGGGGTTGCCAACTTGGCATGTTATTAATAGAGTTGGTGATTGTTGCGATAATACACAAGTACCCATTTTTCCGAAAATTTATTTATTTTGAGAAGTTTAAATTCTATTAAACTTGTGTTATGTTTAGTAAGAAATGTTTCTAATAAATTTCTATAATTTTATCATATATTAGCTTGTAGGGTACTATTTTGTCAGCAGGATGACATTACATGGCAATAATATGAAATAAAACAAAATAAATCTGTTGAAGTAGTTTTCATGAGACATACATATAAATTAAAAATACTCAAAAATACAAATTGCATCTCATTGCATAGTACATAAGCTCTTTATGATTTGGGTATAACTTTCATTCAATATCAGGCTCTGTTAAGTTACAACTAATTAACAGTGAATTATTCATAACTGGTATTTTTTATTCTTTTGCTTTGCATGAATATATTCCAGTAAGCTTAACAATGTTGCCATCTGCGACGTTTTCCTAGATCGCAATCAAAGGTATATAATAATCGAGAATAAGGACCAGAAAATATTACTTAATATTGGGGTATAAAACTTATAAGTAGTTACTGAGGCAGAAAAAGTCTTCCATTGTTGTTGTTTTTTCTAATTCATCACGCAGGTCAATTTATTTGCCCCAAAATGCTATTTAATAAAGGAAAACTGAAAGATCAGGTACCATATTTGACATGCCTGCATTTATATTTTTTTACTAACAGCATGTCAATGGGAAAAATGTTGAAAATAATAACAAGAAGTCTAAAATCACAATTAATGTAACTAAAGTTTGTTCCCTTAGAAGTAAATATTTCTCTTCTAACCAATCTTTGGTATTGACAAGGTCCTTTTATAAGGATGAAGCATGTAGATATGGATTTTGTATAATTTTAGATATTTGTCCATCCGGTATAGTGGTTAGTGAAGTGACTGCTGTGCTGTAAGGCCTGGGTTTGAGTTCCGGAGAAGACAGGGTTGTTTGTAAAAGAATAGTGCTTTTGTAGCATGGGGGTACTCTAAATAGCTGTTGAGCCGCAAGTCCTCTCGTGAGGTTGTTGGAAGGGGAAGACCTCTGAACACCGCCAGGGTTGTTCTCCCTCTAAATTGGGGTGGAACTGAGTCCAATCGTACTGTTACCTGTATGGTGCTCAAAGCTATGGTGAACAACTTGCGTATCATTAGCCCCTTGCCCCACAATGAATTTGTGGGCCTTGATCTGATGTTACTGTCAGTTAGGCGGCATAGGTAACAACAACCACAGATATTTGCTCGTTAAAATTAGTTGTGTAATGAATAATTAAACAGTGAATTTTTTTTCCTAAATATTTGGTACTTGGGTGTTATATCAATCTTGGTAAAAATTAAAATCAACCTTTGCAATAGCTGAAACTTCCAAGGTAAAATCACTTTTGTTACGCTGTTAAAAATTGGATTAAGCAGACTTTATTGATTTTATATTTATTTATCTCAAATAATGGTAGTAAGATTAATATGCAATATTTTCTTAAGCAATTACTATTATGTATATGAAAGAATTTTTTCAAGGATGTAAATAACCTATCTATTGTAGGGTATTTCCAAAATGAAATTTAATACTAATTTATATTTACTATAGTTTTAAATTTCTGTTTCCAGTTGAGATAATCTTGTTACCATGGGGTATAATATATTAATATAATCTTCAGTGTATTACTTACGTAATATTACTAGCTGTTACCTGCCTGCATTGTTGGTTATTTTATGCAGTATGATTATGTACTGTTTATATATAAATTATTGATATCAAGTTCTATCATTAGGTATTTGATTGTATTGAAAAACATTCTTATATAACCCTCACCTCTTGATTTGAAAAGGACAATACTTCAATTTCTAAAATGTTTATATCTTTTATGCTTCCATAATCCCCAAAGTTAATTTTTGTGAAACCTGTTCTTAGCTGATCTCTGCTTGTTAGAAGAAGCATGCTTAAAACGAATTTCAGTTCTGTTGCACTAATGGTTCCAAAATGGGAATATTTATAATGCCCTTTAGTCCCTCACAAATCCATTTGAATTTGATTTCTGTGAAACCCATTTGTAGTGAATCTCTACTCAGCAAAAAAAAAAGATGCTAAATAACATTTGCTAAATTTCATGTCTGTACATGTTTAATAGTTCCAAGGATCTTGTAATGAGTGAGTGAGTCACTTTTGTTTTTTGTGTATTGAGAAATATCTATACAGGAAAATACTCTTACAAGTAATTGGTGCATAACATATTATACTGTTGTTCAGTTTTATCCAATCAAATACGTTGCCAAATTCTGTAGCATACTGCCAATTGTGGAAACCATTCCTGCACACAATTGAACACGACAGTAATAACGATGACTGCATTTGGTGTTATTTTTTATTCTGCGATGTATTTTTGTTTGGTAAAATTAGTGAAGGGTATAATATGTGAAGTATCAAATAATTTAATTCTATCAAATTTTGGTCTTTGTAACAAACATCACTTTCAATAGGAAACACAAAGATTTTGTATTTAACTAATTTACCATGTTGGTTTAATATACATTTATTTCTTTTATCAATTTGATAATTGATTCTAATTTTATATATGAATTATATTTATGATAAAAACGTATGAGAAAAAAATCCTTAAGTTAAAATAGTCATTTAATTTGTTTACCTGAAATTCATTATTCGTGTAAAGCTGTTACATTTTGGAATTTTTTTTGTTGAATTGCCAGCTGGGTGGCTTGGTTGGTTTGTTACTGGCCTTCTGCATCTAAGATTGCGGGTTCGACCCTGGCTCAAGTCGGTGGATTTTCATGTTGCAGAAAATCAACAGTGACCATTTCGTATGATTTTACGGCATGTAAAAGATCTCTAGAGTATCTGTTTGGTTTGCGTGCTTGGCAAAATCAATTCTTAGTACAGGTTCGCATGGTAAGACCTCGTGTGCCTCTTTCTGGAGAGGAAACTCGGCATCAAAATTTCTTGTGGTGATTGGTAAATGCCTATATGGTGCAGCACTAAAAAGAGATATCAGCTTCCGGGGAATGTACTAGGTCTGCAATGGTAAAACACCAATTGCAGCCCATTACAAATAAAAAAAATCTTTTGTTGAACTTTTCAAAAAATAAAGGATATATTAATATAAGTATCATGAATACATATTGAATAATAAGTATGAAAACTAATTTTAATTAAAATAAGTTTTAGCTTTGAAACAATTTAGAATGAAAATGAAATTTATTGAAATCTCCAAACCTTTAAACTTGAATTAATTACAAAATATATTTTGTATTCACAGCCTAATAACATAATTCCAGTTTCTTTTAAAGCACAATGATTGTATTTACAATCTTAAACACTTATTATCATAACCTTTGGCTTGTAACTTTCATTAATACTTCTAATGAGGACAATTCAAAACACGCTTGCTTTCATGTACTGATTTTATGTGTTGATCTTCATTTAAAATTATACAATCTGCCATAATGCAGATCATTTCCTGCCACTCTATAGCTGATAGAATAATTTTTTAAACATAATTCCTGTAGCCATTAGGGCTGACCCAAGAAGGTTTACACTTCATGCTGGCTGTGAAAACAAGGATAGGTTGCAGGCCGCATATAGTTATGCCAATCAATCAAAATTCTTCTCAACATTTTTTAAAATAAAATTTATAAGTTTAATAAATATGCTGAATTTTAAATAGTTATTAAAAAATCAAAAAGTCCTCAGCTTATGAAAAATAGAATGTTAGTGCACAGTTTGGTGTCCATGGTCCATTAATGTCTACACTTAATACATATCCTTCATTTGGTTGCAAAATTCTTGGCGAAGCTTGCAATACCACAAGAAAAGGGGGTTTTTTGCTTGTCTGGGGTACTGGATCGATGCTTAACAAAGAGGTCTGAAAAATGATTTTTTAGAAATTGTTTTACAAAAATATCTAATATGGTTAATATTACATACTTAAGACATCAGAGTGTTTAAATTCAATATGCATTTGGGGATATTAAAAGTATTAAATTTAATAATAGCCTTACAATTTAGAAAAACAAGATAGAGAAAAGAAGTGATTTTTGTGAAGTGTGTTTGTATTTTTATTAATGTTTTACTCTTCATTCTTATACAGGTATATGAGTTTATAATATCAATGTTAAGTATTATTCAAAATATGAAAAATTCCTTAGAAGGACGGCACATTAGGTTTTAACACGTTGGCAGCACTACTTAAGACCCACCTTGTTACATAGCTGTTTCGTATAAAATTTGTTGTAGTTCTGAATCCTTATACAGCTGATATGTTGAGAATGAAGTGCCAGGCGCACATGTTATAATCAATCCATATACCTTTGTGTTCATTTTTGCCTAAATTATATCTGACATTTGACTCCTTCCTTCTTACTCCCATTAAAATGATGGGTTCAGGTTTTTCATCTTCCATTTCTTATGCCAATGTTATTTTCAGGCTGGTGAATGGATTTTTTGTTTCATTTAACAGTAATACACACTAAAAAGACCATTTCTCATTCACTGAAATTTTTTTTTTATTTCCTATTTAACATATCTGAGTGAAGCACCTGACTATGATGGAATTGATGATTGGTTTATTTTCAACTAGTTTATTTTAGGCTGCACTTATTGCTATGCCATATTTTTGAGAATTATGTCACTGTTAAGTGTTAACATTGGATAAAAATTCTCTTAATGATCTGATATATAATTTTATTTTCAGTGTCTATTTTGAAGATTTTAAAATTTGCTTGTTTGGTGTCTCTTTATATTAAAATTTTATTGGGTTAGTTAATTTTTAATTAAAATTGTATGTATCAGAGATTACCAATAAATTATTTCATTTTCCATTAAATGATCTTTCACTTTTTACTACCTGGGGGAAGGGAAGAGGTTTTGTTTCATTCATTTCAGTATTGCGATGTAACAATAGCATGATATTACACCATCTGTATTGGTGCATTTTAAAGTTTATGCCTACAGAGTAGTTTCCACTAGAGGTCTATTGTGTAGTCATGCTATTGCATATATCTATCAGAGCTCAAGAGTTCTCATGAGGAAAGTGAGTGCCATTTCAGATGAAGTCCTTGTCACATGACAGTTTAAAAATTATGAAATCCACCATCAATATACCTTGTGTCACTTCTAAGTATTGTATGTGTGAGTTATCAATCAAAGCCACCTTGATTGTTGTAATGAAAAATTTAGTTTACTTGTTGTTTTAGTAATTAAAAGCTATTTTTAAATTTGTTTTTATATAATTAAGAGCAGAATTAATTTAATATTAGGATCATACACGTCTGTAAAAAAAATTCTGCAGTTTGTTGTGTGAAGAAGTAAAGTTATTTTTATTCACTTTTAAATTTTGTAATATCTATTTTAATCCAACACTTAAGTTGATTTTACATTAAGTTATATCTTCTACATTTTTGATAGAACAGGTTTGATTTGGAATGTTCTTTAAAATGGCATGAAATTTGTGAATGATACATAAAGACTGTGTAAGAGTTTTAAATTTTCCTTTTTAAAACATGGGATAGAAAAGCCAATTTTCAAATTCAGCTATTGATTTTGATTAAGTGCAACTTACTTGTAAGGAAAAAAATACCTTGCTATGTTTATATTGCTCTCTGGTTAATTCATATTTTGTAAAGTCTCTTAAGTTTCTTCCAATTTTTACAATCAGGGAATATGGGATAAAAAGTCAACAACTCAACCTCTGATTTTAAAATCTTTGAAGTATTTTTTTTAAACATAATAATTTTTATAAAAGAAGGCACACACAGAAAATACTTTTGGCTGAATTGACTTTAAAAGAAGAACGAAATAAGTGCTTGTAAGGAAAGGCACCACATAAATTTTCTTTGCTAGATTTTATACGATTTCGAAGATTTAAACATGTATTTCCCTATAATGATGTGGTTTAAAATTAATTCTGATTTTTTATTTTTCTTAATTTAAATTTGTTAAAAATAGCTTCATATTTATGCAAGAATGTTTGATGTATGTAAGTAGTTGTATTGTGAAAGATTGACATTGAGAATGTAAACTTTTCAGGTAGAGAAAATGCACGAAAAAACTATTTATTCACTCTGAAAAATTGTTACAGTTTATTTACACAGTGATAGTGAGATAAAAATTAGAAAAAAAAATTGCTTTAGGATTTTTAATTTTGGTGAAATGTGAGACTTTCTTCCCCTTATATTAGATTGAAACATTGTCTTGATGTGTGATTTCACATGAAAGTTTAACAAGTCATATCAATCATTACTAATTATGAAGTCCTATCTTTGTCTCTGAATACCTCTTTTTGCTGATGCAAAAATATGTAAGCATTTGATTTACTGCATTTAAATGCCAATTTTTTTTTTTATAAATAAAATAAAAAAAATGTTTGGTTATTCAATAGTAAATTTTTAAATGGAAATGCAATGTGAGAGGTATTTTTCTATTAGGTCAGAGGTCGCTAAAGTGGTGGTCCGCGAGAAAATTTCGCTGTACCCCAGAAAAATGGGGAATATACTTATCACTTTATGTTTTAAGATGCAGTAAGTAGAAACCCTAGTTAAAAAGTACTTGAAATCACTTACAGAATCTCTTGCCTCGTTATTACACAAATAATGAAGATACCAGACATAGTAATGTGGATAATAGATTCGTTTTCAATGAAAATTCAGGATAATAATTTAAGCATGCCTCTAAAAGAAAGCCTCATCGATCTTATCGTTAAATGAAACTCTCAAATTTAAATTTCATTCATCCTTGTCAAAATCTCAATTTTGGCTTTCCATAAAAAGTGAATATCCTTTTCTTAGTGAACAGCGATGAAAATTCTGATTCAATTCTCCACAGCTTATTTGTGTAAAAAGGCCTTTTCATCTGTCATAGCCATCAAAAAAGGTACCGATCTCAGCTTGAAATAAATGCAGTTCTTCTTGCAGTAACAGCATTGGATCCAAATTTCCATAATCTTATTTCTAATAAACAGGAACATCCATCACACAAGGAATGTATAATGCTAAAAGTTTAATATACTTAAACCATTTTTTAATTATTTTGTTTTTGTTTTATTATGGTTCATTAATAAAGTTTTCAGAATTTGGTTCCAGTTAATAGTTTCATTTTATTAATTAGGTAGATTTTATGTGTTCTTAGATCACAATTTTTTTTATAAATATATTTAACACTTAAAAATTCCTATTAGTGGTTCGTGGGATTTAAACTATGAATTTACAGGTCCGTGAGGTCAAAAAGTTTGGCGACTGCTGTATTCGATGGTATTTCAACGGTCTCTGTGTGTGTCACTATTATATTTTGTTCTATTATTTTTGGAATGCTGTGCTAATCCACTTAGGATGTAATCCTAGCTATTCTCAATATTTAAAGTGGACTTAGATCAAACGTTTATATTCATTAAACCATGTCTTGTTTAAAAGAATCTATATATGAGTTATAAGAGTTCACTTTTTTGCGAGTCGAACAATGGTATATTTACTACTGCCAAGAGCACTTAATCCAAGGTTGAATTACGTGTTTAAGGCATTGGCATTCGTGGTGCGTCTGCGTTAATTTCCCCAACCATTGTCTTCCAACTTCCTATTCATCGGAGTTTCTCCGTCTATATTCTAATTATTATTTTTATGGACTTCGGAAAGATAATCATTTTCGACAATTCGTTAATGATGTTGCTGCTACATCCCCCGTATTTTCCACATCTTAATGTTATGCTTCACGCATTTCTATTCTATAAATCTTCAATTTCAGTTTTTCCTACTATTTTATTTTATCCTACTATGTTTACAATTTTGTTTTACTAAGCGTATGCACTATTCAAGAAAATTGTAATGAAAAATTTCTTTTTCCCATTGTAGAATCATTCACTTTCTCTCAGCGACTTCTACATATTGTTAAAAATAATAATAATAAATATTATGTTTTAAAAGTGCATGTTTTCCATTTACCAACAAAATTTTATTATTTTCTTACGTAGTAGAAAGGAAATCCACTTAAGATAAATTAAAGAGCAAAATTGTATTTTTTAAGTGAATAATTGTTAACTTTTTAAAAATTGGAACAAGTTTTCTTAATGTAGCCGGCTGGGTGGCGTGGTTGGTTTGTTGCTGGCCTTCTCCCAAAGTTGCGGGTTCGACCCCGGCCCAAGTCGGTGGATTATCATGATACAGAAAATCGACAGTGGCCATTTCGTATGATTATACAGCATGAAAAAAACCCCTTGAGTTCCTGTTTGGCTTAGATGCTCTCGGCAAAATTAAAATCCTAAGTACGGTTTCGCATCGCCAGAGCTCAGGTGCCACCCTTTGGAGAGGTGGAAATTGGGCGTTAAAAATTACTTGCTGTAATTGGTATCGCGCCTGTATGGTGCCGCACTTAAAAGTAATACCAGCTCTTGGGGAATGTATTACTAGGTCTGCAAAGATTAAATACCTATGCGGAGCCCCATAAGAGAAGAATTTTCTTAATGTTTCTCTTTGTATGAAAAAAAGTTCTGTGTAAGTAAAATCGAGTGCTTATTTTAAGTAGATTTTTAATGTATAGCTTAATTTATTATAAAAACTAGAAAGAATGTTAACCGGCAGGAATGAAAAAAGAAACGAGGCCTACAAAAATGTATCTTTTTAGAATATGAGTCTCATTTTTATTGCATTTACTTTAAGACAGTAAGTATCTTTCAGTATTAAATCGTATTGCTTTTTTTTTTTTTTTTGTAGCTTTAAAAATGAAATATTCGGTTATGAAATTATTAGAATAATTCATTTCATAAACTTTTTCAAATCTATATAAAATCAGGAGTTTAAAAGATCATTTTCCCCCCTAAAAAGTTTCATTAAAAACTTCATTAATTTATACCTTAATTAACACCTATAAACTAGCAAGATTGAAGTCAAGCTAATTGAAAACAAGGAATCTTTCAAAGTGATTTAAAACTACATGATTTTGTGAAAATATATGTATGAAACAATGAAACACGCTTTGTTCTTTTATAATGTCACTCAAGCCTTCCAACATAAAAATTATTTATGTTGAAATCTTCAGCTGCTAGATGTCAAAATAAATCTCAACATTGCACACACACACACAACATAAGTACAAGTATTGATGATTCTTTAATTGTAATTATTTGGCAGTTATAGTGTTTTGTTGAATCATCGGCGAACAATAGAATGGCAATAAAAAGTGAAATATATATATTTCAGAATCTAGAATCTCCATTCTGACATATGCATTCGTTGGCTTAAATATTTTATTTACAACTTTATATTATTTTAAGCTAATTTCTCTAGGTTTTCTATGGCAGTAAAAGAACTATTTTCAAAAAATTTCTAATATATATATATATATATATATATAAATTTTTATTGAGTGAGTGAAGATTAACGTCGCACTGTTCAGCTACACGAGGGCTTTTGGCGACGGACCACGTAATTTTGAACCATGGTCAAGTGACGTGGACGACACCTGAGCTGGCACCCCCCTCTCCTAACTACCACACCACACCAACGGGAGGACGTTTCAGCTCTCGACAGATTTAGCGTGCATCGCTGCCCTACACGGCGGGTCTTTAGTGGTACTGGGCTCGAACTCGTGACAAAGCCAGCCACGATCCGATGCCTATACCACTCGGCTACCGCGGCCGCATAAATTTTTATTATTTGAATCATTTTATATGTTAATTATTTTATATTCTTTTAAGGGGGAGTAGGAAACTTCTGTATGGACAATGTTAAATTGGCTGTTTTACCTGTACATGTACCTGTACATGTTTGAAATTTTTCATACAATTAAAGTGCGCCTTTTTCATTTTACTGAAAGGAACTTTTTGTTAATTTTGAATTTTTTAATAATTTATAAAATTTTTTATCAAACATAGTGAAATTTGACCCATTTTTCACATGAAAAAATTTTGTGAAAAATAAATTTTTGAGTTTTTTACAAAAAGCTCATTTCAGTATATATTCGCCATCATTATAAATATATCGTAAAAAATTTACCTACGTGTAAACTGTAGTTTCTCAGAAAAGATACATCAAACATCAAAATTTACATTCTGAGATAAATTGATTTCAATGTATACAGTGAGACTTCTAATCGGCTAGGAAATAAAAAAATTAACGGCTCAATGTACAATAAAAGATACATGTTTTGGTTTATATCAGACGTTCAACTTTTAAGCAAAAACGAAGTACTTCATTTACATTTTTCGCCATTCAAATGGGCCCAGTTTCAACGATTATTTAAAAATAGATTTTAAGGGCTTCTAATTACCCTAGAGGTTAAAATATGGTCTTTTTAGAAAGGTTAAAATCTATACAATTTGAAAATGTAAAAATCTCAAATTGTCAAAAATAAGATTTTAGATTTCCAACACACCTTAAGTATTGAATAAATATATGTGTGTTATCATGAATTTGATGTAACTTACTTCGTTTTCCAAACTCATTTGTGTTAAATCTGCTTTCAGCACTCTTTAACTGAAAAGTTGTTTTTTAAATTTTAGAGGAATATTTTTCTCTCTAATACGTTTTAAATTAGCATATCTGTTAGTTTATTTTGCCTCGAACTGCATTATTTTTATTTTAAATAGCTAAATTTAAAAAAATCTACTCCCCCTCCTTTTTTCCAGATTTCTTTTTGTCTTGACTGGTTTAAATTACAAGTGTTGTCTAAAATGTGCATTTTTGATCAGTCAATGACTATAGTTGGCAAACGCGTAGTAAAAAATGTGTAAAATCAAGTCATTAAGGTAGTGAATTATAAAAGATGTTTTTTAAAAATTATTTTTTATAGGAATTTCGAACATTTGATTCCTGAGATTTGGGTTGCTTCAAATATCTCGTTTCCTGTTGTAACAGTTATATCAAAAAGTGCACATTTATATTATCTCACCTGCTTACCAACGACACAACAAGATCCTCCATTTAAAAAAAATATCTATTGCCACCATAACAGACCCAAATATTCATCTAAAATAAAAATATAATTAATATAGTTTTTCTTTTTCATTTATCATTTCGCATAAATAAAACTTTCGCTTGTTATTTTAAAAAGCTTCATTAACACAATGCAGTAATTAACCGCAATTATAAAAACATTTTTTTCAATCGCAGGAAGTAAGCCTCGTTAATATGTATCCGGTTTATTTTCCCATTTTAATTTTTTAAAAACAAGTTCGTTAATTAGTAGAGATTTTAAAATAATTTTATAATCAACACAATTTGCATATTTCGCTTTATTAATTTTGTGGGTGTTTTGGAGTAAATGGAGGGTATTTATATCATTTGTTGTTGAATTTTTAATATCAGAAAACCTACAAATTGTTATATTTTTAAAATATGATTCAAAAAATAATTTCTTTTACAAATACATTTTTAACACGTTTTTATAAGTTTCACTTGTATGTAATGAATCTTTGAACTCGATTTCTACCCACTTTAAAAGGTCAAATTAATTCGAAATTTCGCACACTTGTCAAGGACCCATGACAGTACAATAACTTCATAATTTTGTTTCATTGTCCTGATTAGGATTTTAATAATTAAGGATTTACGAGATTTGGCGACTAATTCCATTTGCCATTTCCAGATTTAGCAACTAAAAGATTAAGGTGCAACCCTAAAACCGCAAAATAGGCTTCTTGTAATAAAAAAAAAAGAAAAAGTGTTCTTGAATGTGAAAAAAGGTAGGGTGGGTGGGTGCGTAGTTTTTCTGAAAATGGAAATTAAAAAAAAAAAAGACTCGTGCACATGTGAATAAAAATAATTTATGTTCTAACTGCTAAATATTTTACATTTTTATAAAGCAATACGTTTAGAAGTGATGATACGAATTAACATTATAGCAATCCGAGGCCCCGTAAACGGAGAGAATAAATACCCTTCATATCCATTAATTAATATCCATTAAAAGAACAAGACTAATTTTAGCAGCCACTAAATTCTGGCGGCAAATATTAAACTCAAGGATAAATTCAACAAAGGATAAATGATAGTTATAAAAACTAAAAAACACGCTTTTATATAGTGTGTGAATCGAACGAAAAAGTAAAAAAATAATTCTTAATATAAAATAAAATGATTAACAAGAAAATTTGTCATTGTGGTAAAAGCATGGGGTGTGCTTGGTACTACATTTTTACACTTAACTCAGCATTTCGGAATAGAACTAGTAAGAAATTATAACAATTAATATAGAGCACACCACGCTTTTATCCCAATGACATTAATTTCCTTGTTAATCATTTTATTATTATATTAAGAATTATTATTACAAATTTTAAAATAGCTGTATAAAAGTATTCAAAACCAGGTAAATATGTGTATATATATATAAATTAGTCAATTCCTACTTTGAATGGATGAATAGAAAGTATTTTATTAACGATTGAAAATTTGAACAAGATATATATATATATATATATATATATATATATATATATATATATTATAAATAAAGGAAGAGAGTGAACTAATAGTAGGAATTGAAAAAAGAGCGTGTGTGTGTGAGATCTGTCTGCATCGTTGTAGCAACGCACACCCGGTTTGGCTAGTTTGGCTGAAAAACTGGTTTTCGACGCCAACTGTTGTCATTGTTTTAAGTTACATTGCTACAACAATAGAGACGATTCTAGGTTGGCGTCGAAAACTGGTAATTACTTAAAATAATTAAATTAAATTAATGAATTAATATTTGAAAAAACGGTATTATCATCTACAAATTTAAAAAAATGTATTTGAACTTGAATGGATGAATTGAAAATATTCTATTAACGATTGAAAATTTGAACAAGATATATATATATATATATATATATATATATATATTATATATATATATATATATATATATAAAGGAGAGAGCAGTAACGCACACAGGATTTTTTCAAGGGGGGGCGGGTCCGGGGTCGAAAGTTCACCATTCTTGTATCATGCTCCTTTTGATTTTGTCGATTTTCGGGAACAAAACACAGTAAAAAACTAATAATTGAATAAATAATTAGCATTAATTAATAAAATTAATCATTAATAACAAATATTTAATTAAATTTTATGTACAATAAACTTAGAATTATAATCAATCGGAAAAAATCGAGTGCTTTGCGGGGGGTCAGGACCCCCTTTGTGTGCGCCACTGGGAGAGAGTGATCTAATAGTAGGAATTGGGGGGAAAAAATCCTTTTTCGTTTGTCAATTTATCTAACAAAGCATTGATGTGTATAGATCATTTACATAGCTTACACATGCTTTGTCATGTCACTTCCATAATCCTTTAGATAATGCGTCTTGGATCATTTGAGTTCGCATTCTCCGGCAAATTATCTCATCTTCTCATTAAAATAATTTTTCCATTCCTTTTGTATATCCTAATACAAGTCAAAATTAATGATATGAAATTTAAATAGGAAATTTAAATCAAGTTCTATTTAAAATTCAACCCGTCACTCGTAGTTTAAATGGCACACAACATTATTGAAAATTAACTTGTTTGTAATGGTTTTCGATACTTAAAAACATCTAAAGATCACATTATGTGATTCTCGTGCATTACTCGGGCAATCTTTTTGAAACATATTTCATACTAGTTGTGTCATTTGCTCATGATTACATTAAATTGTGGTATCTTTAACCGTTTAGTATTGTACGGAAATGACATTACTTTTTAAACTTTTCCACTCTCGTCGCAACATTATTTAGCTCCAAAATTTTTGAGTATGGAATAATTTAAAAATTCAACATACGACCTGTCATTTATTATCCAATTTAAAAGCTTCTGAACCCAATAAATCTCTTTTCTGTACAATTTAATTTCTGAAGTGGAATTTTTTGTCAAATCATCTAAGACTAATTTACATTTCATTCAAATGACGTTAAACTGTTCTTCTCTTTGTCAGTTATTCAGCCAATTTTCATAATTTTTGTTACGAATTTGCGGAAAACCAGCACGTAGTATTTATATATATATATAATCTTGTTTGAATTTTTAATCGTTAATGAAATACTTTTTATTCATCCACTCAAGTTCAAATACATTTTTTAAAACTTTTAGTGGATGACACTTGAAATATTAATTAATGATTAAATAGTAAAAATAATAGTCCCAGCACCATATCTAAAAAGGAAAATCGTTCGTTGTGGCCTTGTAGAGCAATGGGTAGTACGTTGGACTTTTAATCCAAAGGTTGGCGGTTCGAATCCCTCCTGGGAAGGCCTAATTTCTGAGAACGCGATTTCTTCTTACTATACTGTTTTATTGGAGTAATTAAATTTAATTAATGAATAAATAGGAACAAACAAAAAAAAAAAGTCTTAACACCCTATATAGAAAGGAAAAAGGAAAATCGCTTTCTATCTTGCCATTTAAAATTGTGATTCTGTCATATGTATATGCATATTTATATTAATTGTAACTATGTAATAAAAAGTAGGTAAAATATATAAAATTTTTCTTTGTTGACCTAAGTAGGAATTGACTTAATTTTTTTTTTTTTGAATTGATAACTTTTTTAGGCGCGTTTTGCTGGAGAGTGAACTTGAATGATGCGTTTTAAAAAGCCAAGCATTGTTACGCACGGATTTGTAACGCTCGTAACAATGGTAACAATACTACTGAATCATTTGGGTTCAATGAGTCATGTATTGGAGAAATTTGTGCAGTGAAATGTCGAGCAGAAAATAGACAAAATCATTCTAATGGTTACTATTTATATTTCACCAAATCGAGAGTGTAGAGAAAATGATCGAATTCATTGACAAAAATTAAGTTGCCTACACTGTAAAGCCGGGTTAACTGTTCTGAACAAATTGCCTATTATTTTAAGTGGGGATTTTAATGTAGTTTCTCAAAAGACAAATAAAAGCCTTTAGTAGATTTTTTAAAATCAAAATTCAATTTATTTATGTCAAATGATCTAAATGAAAGCTCGACAAATTACGGAACAACGCTTGACGGAGAGTTTTTTTTTATATATTTAATAATTTTGAAACTAAAGTATTTATAACCTATTTCAGCTATCATAAACCTATTGTTTTCTTCTTAGAATACAATTAATTCACAAATATGATTGTATATGTCACAAAAAATATTACTTTATGAGTACAGACATATGAATAAATAATTTTATGACAATACTAATATCCCCTTGTTTTTTATTCACCTAACTAATCACTGAAATAACATTACAAAATTAGAAGTTATCACTTCTATCGTGCGGTCATAAGCACTCACTTTCATTTTTCAATTCCTTCTGTTGGCTCACACTCTATATATTTATCTTGGTGGAATTTTCAATCGTTAATAAAATACATTTTAAAGCGCTCAATTGAGCTGAAATTTTTCAAAGAATTACAAATACAGAGCCATGTTGGCATCATTTTTGGCGACCCTTTTGGCAACTTGTTTCAAAACTTGAAAAGGTTTTTTCCCTCACATTTTAAAGCGTTCATTTGAGCTGAAATTTTCTATACACTATTGTTTTGAGTAAAAATATAATTTAATTATAATTAATTAAAATTAATTGACTTAAACAAATTATTTAAAGAATTACAAATACAGCCACGTTGTTTTCATTTTTGGCGACTTGGGTCAAAACTTTAAAAGATTTTTTTTTCTCACGTTTTAAAGCATTCAATTGAACTGAAATTTTATATACACGATTGTTGTGGATGACAATACGATACTTTAATGATAATTGATAAAAATAAATTACCACTTAATGTTGTGATTCTGTCATATGTATATACATATTTATATTCACTGTAACCATTTAATAAAAAGTAGCTAAAATAAAAAATTTTCTTTGTTGATCATCTAAGTAGAAATTGACTACTTAAATTTTTTTTTTATATGTATTGTTTCCTTCAAGAGCAGTGGTGCACACAGGGGGTCCTGGGGGTCCGGCCCCAAGCCCTTGATTTTTTTTCGATTAATTATAATTCTAAGTATATAAGTATATAGTACAAGTTAGTACTATATATAGTATATAGTACAAGTTATTTATAGTACTAATTCTAAGTATATAGTACAAAATTTAATTAATTGTTATTAATGATTAATTTTATTAATTAATGCTAATTATTTATTCAAAAATTAGTTTTTTACTGTGTTTTGTTTCCAAAAATCGACAAAATCAAAAGGAGCATGATACAAGAATGGTGAACTTTCGACCCCGGACCCCCTCCCCTTTGAAAATTTCCTGTGTGCGCTACTGTTCAAGAGCATACATTTCTGAAGGATTTACCATGTTTTGTGTTCTGTAGTGAAAGTATATTCATGAACAGTTTTAATTCATCGATTTTAACGAATTTTGATTGTCGTGGGGTTGGAACGCGGATTGCGACGAAGGTCGTGTTTTGGGAACAGAACCCTTTATCATATATAGTCGTCACTTAATTGTCGAAGGAGGAGTGACGCATAGCGGAACTGCAACCGAGCGTGCTCAAGTGGCCGTGACAGATGGGACGGCCGCCGCATTCCACAGATAAATCCTTCGGATGCCTTTCTAGTTTTCTTCGCGATTAGGAATAATCGGCTCGAAACAAGACAAAAGGCTGTTTGCAATCCTCACAACCATCGTGGCTCCTTTCTGTAGACTTCTAGCTCGGATTATCTGTCTTTCGATTTGAAGGAAATGCTTTCGCTACTTTTGAAAAAAAGTCTTGCTTTTACCATAATAAAACTGGAAATTATGTAATAGAAATCAATTTATATGGCTATAAAAAAGATTTTTGCTCAGTATTATATACAGAAAGGGCAAGGTTGGCTAGCCTGGTAAAACCTTTTAAATAAAATTAAAAGCTGTTCTCAGTCAGCATGGCTTATATATATATATATATATATATATATATATATATATATATATATATATATATATATATATATATAGTAATGCAGCATCCATCTTTTTAAGTTTCCAATATCTGTATTATTCTTTTACATATATATTCAAATATATTAATGTTTTTGTATTGCACTGAAATAGGAATACAATAGTTGCAACTCTTTTTTTAAAGATTTTGTTACTGGAGTACTTGGAGATCATGATCATATTGAGTTGATTAACTGCTGAATGTTATATAATATTAAAATAAAGAATTATGGAAATATATTTTTTTCATTCAATGGAAAAATTGTACTGTCTTTATCTCCAGAAAGGAGAACTGAAAAGTGTTGATTTTTGTGAAGCAGTATTGCTATCAATAAAAATTTACAACGGGTAGCATTGATTCCACAATATTTGATAACAGATCAGCCTTTTATGTAGAAATCAGTTTGGAAATATAAACGTGAAATGGAGTAATTTTTGTTTCCTTTGTGACTGTATTTATAGAATTTCCACACAATCTTTTTTACGAAAACGAAATTCAGACATATTTCTTCAACTTTGCTTTTTTCTACTTTCATAATGTTTGTTAATGAGGCATACTTTAAAAAAAAATATTTGCATGAAACAATGCATTAAAATTCGCTGAACAGTTATAGGTTTTGTGAATGACTTCGTTCGTTTCTACTTATTCCAACTCCGCAAAGAATAATGAAACTAAAATATTCATAACGAATTTTTCTATTTTGCAATCCAATTCACATCAGAATTGTTCCTCAAGAACTGTGGCGCACACCAGGGTCGAAAGTCCACTATTCTCGTATCATGCCTCAATACGCCGCCAAACTTATTCTTTTGATTGTGTCGATTTTGGGAACAAAAAACAGAAATACTAATTATCAATTTAATTAATAAAATAAATTGTAAAAAACGAATACTTAATTATAAATTCTACGTACTATATACAAAGGAGTATAATCAATCAGGGGGGAGGGAATCAAGGGCTATCGTGGACCCCCCCTTGTGTGCACCATTGGTCAAGAATTCCCAGTAAGCCTGTTTTGCATTCATCCTGACAAGAATTATTGAATAATTAAACGTAGAAATTAATTTGGAAATAACTACAAATACATTATTGGGTTCATGTGCAGTACAAAACCCGTATTGGAGCAAGTGTTCTTTGAAAGAAATGTGATTGGCTTAATTGTTCCAAAAATTGAAATGACACTTCCTTTTTAATGAAAAAATGGTCTGGAACTAGGGGTTCAGCTGGTCAGTGTGTACATTCAGCGACCTGTCCTGTGCCCCAAACTGGTTAGATTAGCCGCCGGTCTCTCCCCCTCTCCTTTTCCCTCCCTGCTCAAAGGGTTGAATCGCTCCCCGCCGCCGCATTCCACTTCCATATCGCGGCGGGAAAGATGTTGGGTGACGCTGGAATGCCGATGTGTGCATCGTGAGTACCTATTTGTTTACTACCTTTTTTTCGCTCCACGTGGACACTTCGTAATTTCATTTTTATGTAATCAAATAGCTGCTTTTTTATTATAATTACCTGCGACTATAAACTAATTTAAGATCAGTGTATTTGGTTATTTACTATTTTAATTTTATCTAGTAATAATTAAAATGTTTTTATCTCTCAGTTTTCTAAAACGAACGCCGAAGTTTAGTAAATGGAGGGAACGGATTATATTATGCAAAATATTTGTGCACTCTTTGATTTGTGAACATATTTATGTGAACGTAGTTCATAATATTAAAAAAAGGAGGAAATCAAATAGAGGAGCATTTTATTTTAAACAATGTTTTTTATATCTTTTTTTTCAACCAGGAAGAAATGTTCAAGTGAAAAACCTGAAATTATTTTTTTATATATATAAATTTGTTTTATTGCGCAAACGGAAAAAAAGTATTCATTGTATTTCAAATTTTTAAATGACCATGTTGCATTTAGTTTCTGGGACATATTCAGCAATTGATGTTCATTATTATTTTTTTTCATACATCCGATGTTATAATTGATTTTATTTATTAAGGTATGTGACTACCTTCGGAGCACTTTTTTGAAATATATAAATTTTCATTTGAAAGAGGGCATAAAAAACTAGGAATTCATATATAATTTCCACAAAATTAAAAATAATTTTGGATGTATTAGGCATCTTGAGTAATATTTTACTGAAAAATTGCAGTTACGGTATACCTTGTATTGAAATTTCTAATTAATATAATGAAATAATATTTTTCAGTACATAAATAACATCATTATTTGCGCTTAGAGCTGTAAGATTTGTAATATTTTTGGAAGTTTTTGAAATATCAATTTTCATGCAAGAACTCAATTTTTTTACAAAAAACTAACGTTATTTTCTCACAAAAGGTGCAATAAAATATATAAATACGTACACAGAGATTAGATTAGATTCTATGAAAATTTCAATTCAATATCTTAAAAAGAAATCCTGCAGTAAACTTAAACCATGAAGCAAAAAATTGAAAAATATAGTTTCTCAGAAAATGCATTTAAAGATGAAAAAATAGAAAAATAGAAAATGAAAAAATTTCTATTAATTATATATATATGCATTTTTTAAACTCACCATATTTTTAGCTCTAGCTCTCTGTACCTTCATGTTTATCTTATTCGGACTTTTTTTTAACCCTTTTACTGATTTCTGGTGAGTTTTGTAGACTATAACAATTGTCGTTTTTAATGAAATTTTGATGAAAAAGCGCATTCATGATCGTTTACACAAAATTTTAATAAATGTATTCAAATCATATTTATACAGTACATGAATAACATCTTTACATGTGTGTTAAGAATTAAAAGATTTGTAATACTTCTGAAAGTTTTTTAAATATGCCAAATTTTATGCAAAAACTCGATTTTTTAAAAAAATTAATGATTTTTTTCATAAAAAAGCAATTAAGTACTTAAATATTTAAACAGAGATTAGATTTTGATTCCTGACACAGAACTAAATAAAACATGCTCTGAAAATTTTAATTCAACATCATAAAAATATTTTTTGTAGGCATCTGCTTCCAGTTTTGTAAACTCCATTTCCGGTTTACTAATTGCTTTTACTCCGGTTTTCTATATAACTTTGCTTCTAAATATCGTCGAAACAAAAATAGTGTTTTTTTGAATCTTTAATGTGTATGGGATATCAAATAAAAACATAAAAGAAATTTCGAAAATATTCACGTACCCTAACTAATTTTTACTTTTATGCATTGCTGATTTAAATTAGCTCTGGTTGGCGGGAAATTATGATAACGATGTGATGTGGCAATAATTATATGAAAAGTTAAGTACAAATATATTCATTTATATTTATAATATTTTTTGCATTATGTATCTTTAATTTTATTATTCCTTCGTAATTGTACTTGATAATAGCATTGATAACTTGATTTTGGCACATTTAATATAACCCCCTAATGTTATGACTAGGCTTATTCTTACTTTTATTCCCTTTTACTACACCCCCGTAGTATAGGTGAATTACAGATAAATGTTGACTGATCTGGAAACAATATTTTAAACCTGTAATTTTTGTTTTAACTTTTTAATGCGCTGAATTTTCAACAAATATAATGCACTGGAGGGAAATAATTACAAATTTTTTAGATATACCTCACAAAACTATAATTATTGAACAAAAGCTGGTACATATTAATAATATTAAACACTTTTTCAAATAAAGGGTGTCCCCAAGTATTAAAAAATAGGTCGTACATATTTTGTACCACCATGCTTCAAGCAGCAGGATAATTCTGAAATATGATTTTTTCCTCCCTAGGCACAATGGTAGCTTTAGCTAGTTATTTTATAGTTGGAAAATAAATACATTTTCTTCATCTTATACAGATATTCATCGTATATATTAAAACATTTTCAGTTTTTCCTAGTCTAATGTTGTAAGCTTAGTCCTAATTTACCTAATGTTAGCTTTAATTTTAAATATTCTATTCTATACATTATTTTACTTTACCTAGTTTATATTGAATCAACATATGTTATAAGTGTATTAGTTGTATTTATTTTTTATATATACTGAACACGAGCTATAGCTCATTTAGGACGTGTATTACATTATAACTATTATTTAATAAATATTATTATTATATATTAAAAAGATGTAACTTGCAACAAACCTCTGGCTCAATAAACATGCCCATTATTGTGAAAAAATAAATGGAATGCATTTTGTATTTGTAAAGAGGATGGCCTTTAATAGCATGGTGGTACATATTTTGAACTCATATTTTCATATTAGCAATGCACATGTGAGGTACTAATTGTAATATTGACTTATTTAGTTACATAATATATGTACTTAACTGATTTGTATCAAATATCCCAAGAATCGCTTTCATTTACTTAAAAATACACAAACAATTACTTCAAAAAAATACCACTCAAAAGACTCACAGCTGATCAAAGAGTGAACTGCTGCATAAACCCATTGCATATAACGAGCTTCTGACATCTGTTGGAAACTTGAATAACTAATAGGAGTTGACCTCCATGGTGTTGAGATAATGTACCATTTAGCATCAATTTCTGAAGCATTTAAACAAGTGGTATGTTTTATGTACACCACACAATAGACAAATAAGAATTGATTGTACAACATGTGTACCACCAAGGGTGAAGGACTAAAAGGTTAAGAGCTACTTACTACTTTGCTTTAGTACTACTGTGGCTAAATTATTCATGATCTATACTGTCTGATTATATTTCTATTTTTTCTTTGCTTCTTTACATTTATAGAAATTTAGTATGAATTATTATTGATTATATATACATATATTTCAATTTTTACATTAAGAAAAAATTATTAATATATGATTGTATTGAAAAATGACACAAAAATAAATGTTTGATTAATTAACATGTCAGACAAATTTTTAAAAACATTTGGAAAATATTTCGCTTTTTTCAGTTCCTACTATTAGTTTACTCTCTCCCTATATATATGGTTCAAATTTTTAATTGTTAATAAAATACTTTCTATTCATCCATTCAAGTTCAAATATATATTTTTAAACTTGTAGTAGATGACACTTGATGTTAATACAGTTTTTTCAAATATTACTTCATTAATTAAATTTTATTTTTTAATCTTAAATTTATTCTGCGTTATTTCTGAGGAAGTTACAACTAGCTGCAACAGATGGTGCCAGTACGCTTTTCTAACGAAGTAGGAATTAACTTCAAAAAAAATTATATTACTTGTTTTAGAGAAATGCAAGAGCATCCATTTATAAAAAATATCTAGAGCCACCATAACAGGCCCGAATATTCATATAAAATAAAAATATAATTAATGTAGATTATCTGGTTCATTTATCCTTTCGCATAAATTTATACTTTCGTTTGTTATTTTAAAAAGCTTCATTGACACAGTGCAGTAATTAACTGCTATTATAAAAACATTTTCAATCGCAGGAAGTATGCCTCGTTAATATGTATGCGGTCTATTGTTCCCATTTTAATTTTTTGAAAACAAGTTCATCAATTCAAGTAAAACAAGAGAGGAGTGTAGTATTTAATCTTGTTTTGTTTATACATGTACTGAGTGGTCACTTGATTATGACCAACCTTTTAGTATGTCGTGAGTCCACCTTTTGCATTTATTCATCCTTAATTCTTTTTGGTATGAACTGTATGAGATGTTAATGGGTCGTTTTTGTGAAATATAATACCATGTTAGACTTCTTTTAGATGTTATATGGTTCAGTTTCATCCTACAAATGCTCTATAGCAGGGGTACTCAATCTTTTTTTCTCCGCCAGGCCACATACATATGACAGATATTTTATGCGGGCCGCACCGTGGAGAAAAAACACTGAGACCAAAGCAAAATTGATCAAAATATTATATATATGGGCTTTTACTTTAATACTGTATTAATCCTTCTATCAAACACGCAAACAAAATATGTACTTTTATGCACTTTTCAATGAATTTTGGGGTATTTTCGATTTTGCATCCACATTACCGTCTCTTGTTTACGCTCTACTATAAAAAAAAAGTAAAATCGACAGATTTGATTGATCGATAGAAATTCCCGCTAATTTTTCAGTGCATTGTTCTTAAATGTTCTTCAGTGCATTGTTCCTGAATTTTTCAATGCAATGGGCCATGACCGGGCCACTCAGAAAAGGCCGGCGGATCACATGCGGCCCGCGGTCCGCAGATTGAGGGATTAACTCAACAAAGTGGTCTACATGTTCTTCAAACCAATCCTGTGGAGCAGTGATCCGCAACCCCCGGTCCGTGGATCAAAGGTGCCGGGCCGCCTAAAGAACATTTAAACTATTGCCATTTTATTTAAATTGGTGTACTTCTCTCGGATTTGCGCAACTTTCCACGGAAATCACTTTATATTCCACGTTAAATCACTTTTATTCCTTTGGGGGGTGTCACTATATTTTATTCTGAAGGCATATTTAAATGTAACTAAATTAAAATTGTTAAATCAAAACAATCTAAAATATAAACAATCAACGTGCCTCACCCTTCAGCGGGCTGTGGTAAAATTATCAAACGTTGACCGGTCCGCCGCGATAAAAAGGTTGCGGAGCACTGCTGTAGAGTACCACAATTATGGCAAGACACAGTACCTCGTTGAAAGTACCAATTGCCATTGAAATAAATCATCAGTGTTTTAGAACGTTCTTAATCAGAAAACGATCCTTAGGTATTATTTTTTATTCAAACGTCCATGCACATGAAAAAAAAAAAAAAAAAAAACTGAACGTAAGCGATTTTCCGCTGCGCTCGAAATATCTTAATTTTGTTTTTTTATAAAAGGTCATACCAGGAAAGAGTTGTAGCAATGCATTCAGCCTATGTGATGGCGCACACTGCGCTTGAAAATATTTTGATACGAACTTGATTAAGATCTGCTGTAATTTGTTACCTTTTTACCATTCTGTTTTCTTTGACAGATCGAAAGATTCTCCGTTCCGACAATCATTTATCTATTCGAGGACGACCACAAATTACTTGTGTTCAGACTTAGTTTTTAGCCTGACATTCCAATATTGAACACTTTCATTACATCCTCCTGAACATTTCACAAATACTTCGATTTCGTTAATACTTGCTCCACGCATCCTAGATCTTATTATCTCACATTCAGAGTCCGACACATCACGCCATCCCCTCCCCATATGTTCATCATTAATTTATTTATACTACTGTCGCAGGAAACTCAATTTTTTTACACTAATCTGGCCCTTTAGTTTCAACATTCTGACTCAATAACTCATTTTCATAAACTTTCAGTTAGTCATAAAGTGGTTGTGCTCACTACAACCACTTTATTATAACATTAAACATATGTTTCTTTAAAATTTACATGTGTAAGCACTATGAAATGAAATGACCTGAAACACAAGTAATATAAAAAAAAATTAAGTCAATTCCTACTTAGATCAACTAGGAAAATTTTTAATTTAGTTACTTTTTATTAAATAGTTTCAATTAATATGAATATGTGTATAAATATGACAGAATCACAACATTAAGTGGCAGTTAATTTTTATTAATTATCATTAAAGTATTGTATTGTCGTCCAAACAATCGTGTATATAAAATTTCAGCTCAATTGAGCGCTTTAAAATGTATTTTATTAACGATTGGAAATTTGAACAAGATATATATAAAGGGTGAGCTAATAGTAAGAATTGAACAGTAAGTATAATTACGCACACACACACACTAGTGATTTTAAAAAATATGTATATAAATAGTAGTCTGTGCTAGTCTCATATCGAATATTTACTAGCTTTCTGAGAAATGTTCAGGTTCAATCAGTGGTGCAAACAGGGGGGAGTGGCTCTAGGAGTCCGGACCCCCCAAGCCCTTAATTTTTTTTTTTTCCTGATTGATTATAATTCTAAGTATATAGTACGCAAAATTATGTTATTGATGAGTAGTTTTATTAATTAATGCTAATTATTTATTCAATAATTAATTTTTTACTGTTTTTTGTTCCCGAAAATCAACGTGGCTGCGGTAGCCGAGTGGTATAGGTATCGGACCGTGGCTTGCTTTGTCACGGGTTCGAGCCCAGTACCACTAAAGACCCGCCGTGTAGGGCAGCGATGCACGTTAAATCTGTCGAGAGCTGAAACGTCCTCCCGTTGGTGTGGTGTGGTAGTTAGGAGAGGGGGGTGCCAGCTCAGGTGTCGTCCACGTCACTTGACCATGGGTCAAAATTACGTGGTCCGTCGCCAAAAGCCCTCGTGTAGCTGAACAGTGCGATGTTAATATTCAATCCATCCCGAAAATCAACAAAATCAAAAGGAGCATGATACAAGAATGGTAGACTTTCGAACCCCCCCCTTGAAAAATTCCTGTGTGCGCTACTGGGTACAATTAAAAATAAAATTAGATTTTATTTTGAAAACATATTTTAATTTTTTAAATGGATGTGTTACATTATCTTAAACATACAAAATTTCATTCTTACTTTTACTATCAAAATTTAATTTTTGTATTCACTAATTAAATATAAATTTGCTTGTTTTTAGTGTTTATGTTTCGAGTAAAATTTAAATGATTCACACAAGATTTTTCGAAATTTATTATTCAATTTAAAAAATTGCACTCCAAATTACTTTAAAAATGTAAATATTAGATCGAAGAAAAAAAGATTATATATTTAAAATAATTATGTGTTATATATAATTTTCTGTGTTTGTTTTAAATACTTTGTTCTTAAAATCTATAGTATAAAAATGTGTTTGAAATTAACTGTACATCAAATTTTTTATTTCAATTTATTTAAATTCTTTTTCTCTAAATTGTGGAATACACACACACTTTCTCTTTTCTTTTTCCTTTCTTTCTCTTTTTTCAAGCATTTTAAAAGTTTATAGAAACTGTATTAGTGGCAAATTTTCCTTTACTTACGGATTTTTTATTTATAATTATCTTGAAATTTAATGAATGATTGACAAATAGGAAAGTAGAAGTATAACTTTCTCGTATTGGAACACCATACATGTTTTTTTTAAAAAAAATTGTGAAGGTTTTTATATTATGTAACTATGTAGTTTATATAAAAATCGTTTAATATGTCTGTTTCCATCATCCTAGCACAGGTAGTTTTCTATTATTTTTTTATTTTAGGAAATCTGGGAATCTCCGAATTAGATTTGGAATACACTGTTTTGTTTTTATTTCTGAATTTTACTGCTGTTCACTTTTTTTTCCTGGACGAAATTTTAAATTCAGCGTTTTTTTCGCCCTTTGTTAAAGCCAACAGGGTCGCCAAAAATTATGTCGACTTGGCTCTATCGCCAACAGTACGCAATGTTTCCATTGAATCGCCATTATATTGTAAGGAACGGTGTTGCTTGCGAATATTACAGTTTTAACATAAAATAAATACAACATAAAGTAATATTAGCGTATTGCACATCCAGATATAAATTATTTACACTATTTTAAGCGTTCATTACACAAAATGCGCTACAATGTGTTATTGTTGCTGAGCAGAGATCAGCTTAGGAAGGTGTTTTCAAAAATCGACCCATAAGAAAGTTACGGGGCGTTATAAATAAAAGAACATCCTAAAATAAACTCATTAAAAACTTCTTTATCCTTCAATCTGTATTGTTTAATTTTTCAATTTACCCTGCGAAGAACGAGTATTCCAGCTAGTACCTGTATATATTTTGCATTAAAAAACTTATTGAAAGCAGATTTTTTTTTAAAAAAACCATGCAATGAATTAAGTAGTAGGTTTAATTCACAAAAAGATTAAATAATTATGCGAATAAATTCGAATTTATCAAATTTTTTTGTGAAAATTAGATATGTATTTTTATTTTATTATACATTTTTTCTCTCATGAAAGTGGGGCACGGGAAAAATACTTTAAATATTGTCAGTTTCTGATGGAATTCTACATAAAGAAATATTTATTTGATTGGATATTCTATGAGAGAGATTCATATTGTTGAAAGATTTCATCCGATTTCTCTATTAAAACTATTTAATTAGTAATGAAGCGGTTATTAGTGATATATAATTGTTTAATGAGATTAATTATAATAATGTTTTGGGATTCGTTTTCCCGTTTATGTTCATTCCGTAGAATCAGTGCAACACTAAAAGGATAATTCTTTAACTTTCATTTTTCATGAAATGGAGATTTTTTTTTATGTCGATTGACTTTTAAAAAAATAAAGGCATTGAAAGTTTAATTTTTTACTTTCTCAAGGATAATTTACGATATTTAAACCCAGGCGGAGGAGGGAGAGATGTTACATGCTTATTCATTATGGAATTGCATCAATCGAATAGACATGTATTCAAATTGTGTGAATTTAATTCGATTTTTTTTAAAGGTTTCTTATGCCACTTAATATTTAAAAAATGAGTTTTTTTTAATACTTTGAAATAGTAATTGTATCATTTTCATTTTAATAAAATTGAATTGGAATTTAAAACTTGGATGAATATTATAATAAATTTTCTTTTTGTGAAGCACTGATATCGAAAATATCTTCTTGGTACTTTCGAAAGAGTATTCTTTTTTTTTTTTTTTTTTTTAAATTTTACGAATGTGAAAAAAAGGGCTTGATTTTTTTTCCCCTTCATAATTTGTAAAAATTACTATTTTCTATCTCATCGGCCATTGTTTGACAAAATCGAAGATTAGTGACTACAAGGGGAGTGATCCCTTTAAAAACCGTGATCTAGTACAATATTGGGAAAAGAATGCACCTTGAATCTGATTAGACATAAGCATTTTTGTTATGGAGATTAGGTATTGCGTTGTTAAGGCTGTCTTCGGTCAATGTGAAAAAATAGGACCCGGATTCGGAATATTTTTTAGATATAAAAGAACTGCAGCACACATTAATATTATATTCTGGCTCCGCTATCTTGTAGATAATCGCTTATTTTATCATGCCGCTCATTTTTATTGGAGTTGACAGATTATTTCTGGTATAAAATGTGTTTCGCGTTTTTTCTCCTATACCGTAATGCTAAATGAGCTATCCCTTTACAAATAAAAAGAAAACATTAATTATTTATAGAATATTGCGAAATTTTAAAAACACTATTATAAACAAATGCATGAATTACAATATTACAAATTTTCATGAAAATTAAAATATTTTTCTGTCTGAAAATGTGCTCCGCATTTAGTTCAGGCTTTTGTTCATTTGCCCAAGACAGCCGTAAGCTTATAAGGCTGAAAATGACGTGGTATAAAAGCAATAATAGCAGCTTTTATTCCAGGTGTCGTGTGTGGTTGTGACAATTGTTTCTAAAAGATGTGATCATCGAACTGCACAGCGTTAACCCTTAACCTCGCACTGTTGCATTTCTGCAACTTATAATTTATTTTAACACACTCAATATTTTTTTTTAATTACCTTCAAATTACTTATCTGAGAAAAAAAAGATTACTGCAACGAAATATATGCTAATTTTGTCACTAGATGGAAGTACATTTTTTCCAGAAATCACAACAATTATAAAAATCTCTTGATGCCTCAAAAACTGTGTTTTTGCTATAAAAAGAATCCATTATATTGTATGCTTCTTGTTTATTGACGAAATGAATTACCAGGTCAGAAATTTAAACATTTTATGATGAATAATAAAATCCTCATATAAAAAAAAAGTTTTGTAATTTACAGCACTACTGCGCAATGTTGCATTTCTGCACTAAACAAAAAAAAAAAAAAAAAAAAATGACTGAAATTCAATTTAAAACTGCTTAATTTTTTTTTCCATATTTTTCCTTTTTATTATTACTTGAGAACTAGCTGATATAATTTTTTCATAGAAATTTAAAAAATAACGAAGTTAAGGGTTAACAGGATTTAAATCTCAAGATAAATTATTCTCGGTTATTAAAGGGAGTTTTTTTTTAAATTTCATTTTTAGTTCTTCCCATCGTTTCATCACTCTCTTATCCCTCTTTTTTTATACTTAATTCTTTCATTGTGAGGAAATTCGTCATATCGCTAAGACGAGAATTCCGCGTAATTCTCACCGCAAAATCGGCCACCGGCTTACCCATCCGTCCTTCCTCTGTGGGTAGTCCGGCCTTAAAAGGCGGTAAAGCGTAACACGGCGGGCCTCACAAAAGAGTTTATTTTTGTGTCCAGATAAGTGTGTCTCACGATTAAAAGAGAGAGGACTCCCTTCACGGAACCCTTGACCTTCGGCACGCAAGAGTTAAGGCGACGGCCCATTGTTTCTATGGCTGAGGTCGATTGCTCGACGGGTCCTGGCGGCGGCCTTCGTGACAAATAGATCGACCTCTCAAAATCGATCTCTGTCGATCATCTGACCCTGTTTCGTCAGATAACGCGGAAGTGAAGCGAGCCGGTTAATGGGCCTGTTTATTTGCCGGCAGATCCGTACTGGTTAGGGTTTCCAATCGAAGATTTCTCAGTACCGAATATTTTGTTTGATAAAAGCCGACTTCCACATTTAAAGAGAAAGGCGTCACACAACTCGGAATTCACGGAAAGAAAAATTATTTGTCTGGATATTTATATTCGTTTCATTTAGTTTTAACTGCTATGCTCACCATTATTTGTATATTCAATTTACCAAAGAAATAATTGCTTTTTGAAAGTAAAAATATTAGGAATATTTTTTCAGCATATATTTTGAATTATATAGTGTTTTTGTCACACAAATTAACTATATTTTTGCTCTAGTGTTGTAAAAGTTATTTTCCGTTGTGTCATTTGTTGACTGGGAGTTTGGGAAAACTTAAGGACTTTGTATATCTTATTTAAGGGAATAATGGACATTTTTGAAAAGTAATAGTGTAGTAATAAAGGTCTGACTTGTTTGATTAAAGCTAATTGATTGTTAATTGTGAAAATAAGTTATTTATTCTTTCTGCACAGAATTGTGCATTTTCAATTTTTCTTTTGGACAGATTATGTTTAATAATGTATTTTACTTAAAGAAGTTACACAATGCAATTTTCAAATAGACAGTGGGGAGTAATATTTATTATTTCTTTCATTAGTGTATTGATGTCTAGTGTATGCTTTGAGTGTGTGTACTACCTTTCAACTTTTTTATGAAATTTCTTATAATAAGCATTAGCAACCATTTTTATAAGACTGGCATTACTTGAATTGCTGTACATTGTTCTTGACTTTCTCTTAGAATGCATCCTTAATACGTATCACCTAAAATATTAAGTTTTTGAGAATAAGCGCCCTCCTTCATAAAGTTTGATTTTTATTTCAGTTTTTGAAAATACTTTCCCTTAAGGTTGTTTTTGCCATATGTACTACAGTATAGACATAGCGCGGAGAACATTTTCAAACATAAAAAATAACTCAATTTTTATAAAAAATTTGTGACATTGTAACTCATACGTTTGTTTATAATGTAGTGTTTTTAAAATTTCAAAATATTTCATAAATAATCAGTTTTTTCTTTTAACATGTAAAGAGATAGCTCATTTAGCATTACGGTATAGGAGAAAAAATGCGAAACACATTTTATGGAAAAAAAATGTGTCAACTCACATAAAAATGAATAGTATGATGCAATAAAGGATTCTCTACAGGATAGTGAAGCCAGAATATAATATTTAGGTTTGAGTACTTTTATACATGAAAAAATATTCCAAATTTGGGTCCTATTCTTTAACATTAGCCGAAGATAGCCTTAAATATTTTTCTGAATATTTACGATTACTTAGTATATATTCAACTATAATATTATCAGCATTTTTTTCCTTTTTAAACGTGCCCATTTTCATTATACAGTCTCACATTTCACTGTTGATCTCTTATCTAATAAAATTGTTTTCAAAAGAAAATCTGATTTCAAACTAGTTCTTAAAAGGAACTTTTCTGCTTCAAAGGATATTTGCATGATTTTCTGACCTTACTGGGACAGTTTTCCATGAATAAAATTACCGTTTTGGAAAACACAACAGAGTGCTTTAGTAATTAAATTATTCAAAGTTTCTCTAATCATAAATTCTCTCGTTAAGATTGTCTTTGCCCCATGTTAAAGAATAGGATTTGAATTTGGAACATTTTTTTAGACATAAGAGAATCAAAATATTAAAATTATATTCTGGCTTCACTGTCCTGTGTAAAGCAGCATATTTTAACATATATATCACTTATATCCCGAGTTGCTCCATATTTTTCTTTTCTAAAATGTGTTTTGCATTTTTTTCCCTATACTGTAATGTTAAATGAACCACCCCTTTGTATGTTAAAACATAAAACTAATTATTTGTGGAATATTTTGAAATTTTAAAAACACTCTATTATAAACAAATGTATGAATTTTAATGTTGGAAATTTTCATGAAAATTGAGACATTTTCTTGCCTAAAAATGTGTTCTGCGTTTAGTTGAGGGTCTCGTACTTTTGGTGAAAACAGCCTTAAATTCTAAAGTCTTCTTTTCATTAAAATGAAGGCCAGTCAGATTACTGGATGACTGGCATGATTAGTGAAATAGAAAACTCGTATTGTACTAAAAAATATTAAGTGGGGAAGGATCTCCCAAAAGAATCTAGTTATTTGGCAATCTTATTATTGGTTAAATTTAATTTTTGGTTAAAAGAGGTACAGATATTAAAGTTCAGTTCATAAGAGTTCAAATTTTGTGGTTTTGTTTTCTGAACTAATTAATGCTGCCAGATGCATTTTATGTAAAAATGCATTTGGAGGTTTCCATTTTGTTTACTAAATTTTTATCTAGATCATGTGGCTGCAGTATCAGAGTAGAAAACTTCGTCAATGTGTAAGCCGAACAATAGTTCATATCCTGATTCCACTCAAGACTATTTTTCGGAATACGTAATCTGATATTAAAACTAGTGGTAGCTGAGTTGACTTCTAGATCAAAGATGGCCCACATGCCAATTGTGAAGCTAATTTGTAGTGCTGACAATGAATAGACTACATGATAAAAAAAAAGCACTTTCTAAAAACTTGTCTGACAAGTCAATCGCGACATATTTAAATAAAAAAACTAAAAAAAAAAGTTGGCTACCCCTGATCTAGACTGGATTATGACTTAAAACTACACGATTTGTTTTCAGCAACCCTTGTGTTTCTTTAGTATGCCATAAATAAAAATGAAAAGTAGCCTTTTTAGCGTTTTTACTATTTTTATTTTTCCTTATTGAAAAAGAAATATGTACTAACAAAATTTTGAGTGACAGAAAATTGAAAATACTCATGAACTGAATTGTATGTGAAATATAAGATAGGATAGGAGTTTTAGACTTATGTTGTTCTATGTCATAACTACACAGTATTTAATAATAATTTAATGTTTTTTTTATGCAGGTACCACATAATGTTTGCCAAAAAGAAGAAGAAACCTATCATTTCTGCCCCTACCAATTTTGAGCACCGTGTCCATACAGGTTATGATAGGAAGGAAGGCAAATTTGTTGGCCTTCCTCCACAGTGGGCCAGTCTCATCCAACCACACTCTAACCGTCCAAAGCCCATCATCGATCCCTCACAGATAACACCGATTGAGATGATGGACATCAAATCACATGTAATTTTATTTTCAGAAGTCTTTTTTTTTATTGGATGCATAATTTTTTTTTTTATTATTTTCTGGTAAAGGAAAAATGTTTCTTTTTTCATTGATATTTGGTGAATTTAAAGCCAATACTGCTTCGATTATCGTTAAAGTCAAGAAAATTTCTGTGCACTGAATTTTAATTTAACCATGTTTTATTTTTATTAATACACATGTGTTTCAGACAAAAAGCATTAGTATATATTTATATTTAAGTTTAAATTTAAAAAACCATATTGGTAGAGTAAAATTGAAATTGTTAATTTCAAATCAAAAGCGTTTTGAAAATTAAAAATAGTCACTTTAGACTGAGGCCTTGCCTAAAATACTAATCAATGGTTGAAATCAGAACTGTGTTTTATTATATATACTAAGTATCTCTTGTTCAAATTAAAATAATGAATGCCACAATTGATAAAATTAGTGAAGCAAAAAAAGTTGTTTAATTTTAATTAAAACATTGCTTTAAAAAGATTGTACCAAAATAACTATCTTTCATTATTGCAAATTGAAATGATTGAAAGTATGCACTTGGGAACCATTTTACATGTAAATATTTTATTTTTGTTTTCTAATATAGTTAATGCAACATTTATGAACAATGTTTCTGTAGCTTATAATAAAATCATTTCTAAAAATGCATTAATAATTTTTTGAACAGTAATTACCTGCAATTAAAGTTAAACATCTAATTTTATAACTTATTATTAATTTAAATGTTTTAATAACTTTCAAATTATTTGTATCAGTTTTTATAAAATTGAAAGGGGGATAGTAGTGGGAGATTTTAATAAAAAAAATTTCTGTGAAGAAATTGCCAATTTTGACCTTGTTGTATCTTAAAACCTGTTATTTTAGAAAATTCATTGACATTTACAGTGCAGAACAAACTGAGTATGATGACACAGATGTTTATCAGAAAATGCAAATATTCTTCACATAATATTTGTGCTTTGAATGAATTTGAACTAGTATCATATTAGATTTATTTTAGCATATGCTGCTGCCATTTTTGAAGATTAGTGCATATTACCTGGAAATTAAGAACTAACAAATATTTAATTATTTTGGAGACAATTATGTAGAAAAACCATTTAAGAATAAAATGAAAAGCAGTCAAATATGTTTATGAATGTGAATCAATGTCAAAATGTATTCCATAAATTTAATGCTTTTACATTTCTTAACTTATTACTATTGCTACCATCTGTATGCCTTTCCCCTTCTGGAGAGTTTTATTTTATTACACATATTTGCATACCATTTTTTCAAATTTGAGCATTTAATTACAAGTTTTTAGACATTTTCATATTGCTGTTATTTTTTCAGTGAACTTCATTTACTAGTTCATTCATTTGCAAAATTAAAAATGTTTTATGATTGTTTTTACAGACTATAGTTCGTGGGAGTTATGGGGGAAACTCTGTACAAGTTCACAGAAATGGCCCTGTCTCTGTCACCAGATCGAATTCCTTAAGAAAGGAGAGCCCACCACAAATTAGGAGAGATTATTTGAGTCGTCTACCACCTCCTGTACCTGAAGATGAGGTACACCATCCGCCACCTGGTGGACCCCCGGTTTATCATGGACATTACCCTCATCATCATGGCCATCAACATATTCCTCATTCTAACCGGGGGCAAGTCCATTCTGCTGGAGGATACAGGAGAGATACTTCACCTTATGGCCAGGAACGGGCTCCAAAGGGTGTTGGGCCTCCTCCATTTGATGCAATAGAGGATCATGTTCGACCGAGAGACAGAGAGGGCGATTGGAACCATGAGCAGCCTTATCACCCAGAAGTACGGAGTTTCATATTTAAATATTAATGGTTATTGTAAAGAATGTAGGACCATTGGGAATTTTCTGTAATGTTGCTGATTTTTGTTCAAAAGCAAAATTATTTATGTGGAATAGTGTTAGTGCTAAGTCAGCTTAATTTAATTATATTGCATTTAGTTGTTGGTGTTATAATTACATAAAATGTTTCTTTTAATACATTAATCTGTAAAACTTCTGATGAAAGTTTTTTTTAATGCTGAGTTAATTCTTCGTTCTTTTCTGAGCTATTAATGCATTAAGTTGTTGAATCTACATGAGTACAATATTTATGTATTATAAAAACAGCCATTATTATAATGTTTTAATTTTTTTTTATTCTAGTGTTTATCTTATTCTGTAAAAAGAAGGTATTCCTTATGCAATTTTGTTATTCTTGTACAAATTGAGTGCAAGGATTCTAAAAGAGCCCAAGAAAATAAATTTTATGCACATGTAAGTAATATGTTTTGTGTTATTTCTGACCCAGGTTCCCAACAAAATGCCTCCAGTACCTCCTGCACAACAGAATCAATATCCTCCTGCCCATCATTCTGCCAATTCCTCTGCCCACAGAATTCAAGTTCCCAATGGTAATCCCCAGGCACCACATGTGAATAATCAACAAAATATTAATAATAACAACCATCCTGTGGAGCGAGTGCCTGCACCAGTAAGCAACAAACCTACTCGACCTCAGTTCACTCCCAAAGAACAACCACATCCTCCTGCAGAAAATAATAAGGTATTGCTGTTCATGTATAAAAAAAAATATTTTGTTTGTATTCAAGTCCTCTTTAGTATTAATAGATTCTATATTTTTATATATATTATATAAATTGTATTTTTATAAAGAATTTGTTTTCAAAATGGTTTCTTCAAATGTTTTTAATAGGTTAAATTTTTATTATTCATATGTTATTGCTATTCTAAAAACATGGATAAAACTTTGAAAAAGCATTGGGGTATAGCATCAAAAATAAATAGAATAAATTATAAGACATTTATCTGATCCTTTTCTGGCTATTTTAGAATTAATGAGAACTTTCATTATCCATGTATAATCAGAAAAATGTGGGCTAAGCAAATGGGAAAGTAATGAAAATGCTGATTATTAACTTTTTTTTCATTATAAAAATTCTATTAAGGATCTTGTTATTAATAGTACTTTATATAAAATTCAAACTGCTTAGTGATATGTAATTTAAAAAAAAGTCTTGTCTTGTTAGCATGTAAGTGTTACTCAAGTTGAAATATTCAACTGAGGATGTGAGGATGAACTGTTCTACCTACATGTGAGGATGAACTGTTCTACCTACATGTGAGGATGAATTGTTCTTTTAACACATTTTCAAATTTTTCTTCTATCAAAGTATTATTTATTTTGTAATATCAATAACAGTTTGTAATCTTACTTGTATGCATGACAGCCTTTAATAAAAAAACTGAAGCAAATAATATGACCCCCAAAAAAAAGGAATTCAACTCATGTATTAACCAATAAATATTTTTTTAAATATTCAATATTGGGGAATAAAAATCTACTGCAGTAAAAAATCCAGTTTTAGCATACTTAATAGTTCCTTTTAAAATGTGTCATACAGTTCTAAATATTTTATTCATTGTGTAATTTATGTTTAAAATCTTAAAATGATAAAAGTTTTTAAAACTTATTATTTTGCATTAATCTTATAACTTCAGTTAAAACTGAAACAATGTTTCTCTTAATATAATTTATATATCTCACTTTGAATCTGAATTTTGGATTTTATGTTAATTTTTTACTTGGTACTGTTATTATCTGTATAAAAAGGATACTGCGTATTCATAGTATCCAAAAAAAAAGATAATAAAAAAGGTACTTATGTAAGCAGGATAATTGAAATCATTATTGTTGTTAAAATATAATTAATATATTTGAAATATTAGTAATTGAGAGAGAGAGAGTTTTTAAAAAGCATAAGAGTTTTTATTTTGCAAATATTTGGTACAATGATGCAACAAAGCTATATATTTGATAAAAAGAACTTTTTGTGTATATTAAAGCCTCAGAGCTTTGTTCATTCCCATCATCCGATCAATTTGTTCCTACCAATATGTATTTACAATGCTAAGAGGAGGATCATGAAAAAGTATTTAGAATTAAGTATTATAGATTTAAGTTTTTAAAAATTAAAATGGTACTTATTTAGTTAACAGCTGCAAATGGCAGCTGGTATAAAAGTAAAATTTCACCCAACTAATGTTTATATTCCACTAAAAATCATGTGAAATGAAGAGGTGCATATTAAGTTTAACTTGACTCCAAAATATTCGCTGACTGAAAGGGAAGATACATCAGTTATATTATCAGAATTTCAAATTGTAAGAATTCATCTACTATCCATATCCACAATCTATCCACATCATAGATGTCGTGGATAGTTTTGATGCACTGTTAATTGAAAGAAATTTTATATTCTAATGTGTTTCAGCAGGAACATATCAAGGCAGAACTCCGTCCACCTACAAAGCCAACTACTGGTCAAAATCAGAATCAGAATCAAAATCACTTAGAACAGCAGAGATTATCCCATGAACAGGTTTGTTGCTTTCATAAAGTAGCAGTTATTTTTATTTGTATGCTGCCATTTATGCATTGTTATTTTTATAAGTTTTTAATATGTATAAAAATTATATTTTACAAAAATATAAATTTGAAAGAAAGGAATAGTAATAATGAAAACAAAATTCTTAATGATTAGAATAATTGTGTTATGCAAAGAAAGTGAATAATTTTTATTTAAAAAGATGAAAATGTAATTCTATACCAGTCAGTTTTTACATTTTGTGTGTAAAATTTAGATTTTTAAGCCTTTTATGTTGCTTTTATGCACTTTTCCAAAGTTTTCATCATCTATAGACTGTATTTTCTTCTACAACTTTAATTTATCATGTTTTCTACCTATAAGGAATTATTTGTTGAGGAATACCATATAATTGTTTATATTGTAATTTTTATTAGCTGTTGGTTCCTAGCTGATCTGTAGGTTTGGTTTTGTTAAGTGAATGATTTTTATATTTTTTTCCTTCCTCTGCAAAAACTTTCTTGAACTCAACTTGTCTTGTGCTTTGCGAATGTTTGTATTCTTCCACAATTCATATTGTTGTACGATTGATTTCCATTGATTGTTTTCTTTACCATGATGCAAACTATGCTTTCAAACTTGTAAAGAATGTTATAAAAAGAAATTATATTGCATTAACACATCACAAATGTGTGAAAATATTCATTTTGTAATGTATGTGATATTGGCATTTATATTTGTCATAGTATCAAAGTATGTAATATGTGATAAATCAAGCTGCAGTTTCTCAAAATTGGATTTTCTTTGCAAGGAGGAATCCTGAGTCTTATGTACTCAGGCTTAAAGTACTATTTTACATCATTTTTGTAGAACACAAGTTTCCTTTTGACTACAACTAATCATGCTGGGTTTTTTTTTCCGAAAAATGTTTCCTCAGTCAAGCATTGCCTAGTTCAAGTACTAAATGTTCAACTGGCTATACCAGTCAGTCATTTTTTGATATCTATATCTTTTTTTTAACTCTGGTATGTGTAATTATTTTTTTATAAACATTATCAAAAAGTCAAATAGTTTATCTGAATTTTTATAGTAAACTCATTTCTTTCTTGTATGAGTCCTTGAAAGTATTGCCTTAATTATAATTATTGAGGGAAATTTTTTAAAAAAAACCTGTGCAAATCTGTTGAATCTTAGATTATCTCGGAGTTTAGAGAGCTGCTGTGGTTAACAAGTTTAAATCTGAATCTAATACTTTTTGTCTTTGTTAATTTAAAAGTAATTAATGCTTTGGAAAATATGAATATATTTGAAGTTGTATTTTAAAATATTGAATTAGCAGGAACCCTATTGTGTGACTAACACATAAAATTTTATCTTTCTTTCAGTTCCGTGCTGCATTGCAGATGGTTGTAAGCCCCGGTGATCCAAGAGATAATCTTGAAAATTTCATTAAAATTGGTGAAGGTTCTACAGGGATTGTTTGTATTGCTTCTGAAATCTCCACAGGCCGTCAAGTTGCTGTGAAAAAAATGGATTTACACAAACAACAAAGACGAGAGTTATTATTTAATGAGGTATGTTTCCTTTATATACAAATTATTTTTAGTGTATTACTTTTGCTATCACAAGAAACTATTTACTTTTTGGATTTGGTTAAATATGATGATTTTATTTTTCGATGAATCTTGTAATTTAGAATTATTGCATTGTGTATGTATGAGTATCTTGATTGTATTTATATCCAATGTATTTAATTAATAATTACATGGATTTTTACATGCAACAAGTGTTACTTTAAAATTCTATATTAACCTCTTCTTATTTGAAAGTAAAGTAGCTGTCAATTGTTACTAATATTTATTAAATGTTTTACTGGAAATATGGTGTATTGTTCAATGATACTTTTTTATTATTTGTACCCATATTTCAACATTTGATAGCATTAGGTATATTTTGGAGTATATGTACAATTATATCTAAAATAGTATGATTGCTCGAAATTATAAAGGTAATATTATTACTGAATACATTTGTTCATATTTTTTTGAAGTTTATAGTGATCTTCTAAGGGTTTTTGTTTCTTTTGGTGATTTTTTTAATTTTAATGTACTGTAGTAACAAACATTTGTATGATGTTACTACTTTATTTTGAAGAAGCATTTCGTTTTGATGCAGAAGTTAATATTTGTTACTAGTTAAAATATCGGAAAGAAATTATTTGGACAGATGTAGTAATGGTTATTTTAATGATATTTATTTTATTTTTAATGAAACTTGATTATGAACAATTAGGTTGTTTGAATTTGTTATAACATATATCCTAGTTGATGACATTAGTTTTTCTTTTGCTGTATGGATTCAAAGTGATTGTGATATAGCATAATAGTTATATGTTGTAAAAAATTACTTACATTTTGTAAATGACTGTTACCTATACTAGGATTTTTGCAAAAGAGAGATTTAATTAGAATGTAAAAAATAAATAAATAAAATACAATAGAAAAATTTAAAGCTTGCTAAGAAATTTTGATTGCATATACTTTAGCTGCAGTTCTAAAACTTTTGATCGCTGCGGACCCCTTTATGTCTCAGCCTGACATTGGGGACCCCTAAGATTTTGAACACCTCTTCCTGACATAATATTCGTGATCAAAATACATGTTCTAGTATGCTTTCATGGGGGGGGCAATTTAGAATGGCACATCTTTCAATTTTTCCACAAGGCCTTTTAGAATCTACAAAGGAAAAAATTTTAATGTTACAAGAAAGACTGCGCAGACCCCTAGAAAGGCACTGGGGACCCCAGGGGTCAATGGACCGCAGTTTAAAAACCAATGTTTTGTAGCATAAACAATATGTTCAAGTGATTGTGTAACTGTTGGCATATAAGTGGAAAAATTTCAAATTTCTGGATTGTTTTTTTTCAAGAAGAAAGGCAGAATTTTTGATTTGTGGTTGAATATCCAATTTTGCTAATACTGTTGATTATTACATTCATCAATGTAATCTTTTTTTTTCTTCATTTTCCTTTTTTGTAGGTTGTGATAATGCGTGATTACCATCATCCTAATATTGTAGAGATGTTTGACAGCTTCTTAGTGGGAGATGAATTGTGGGTGGTGATGGAGTTTCTTGAAGGAGGTGCTCTTACAGATATTGTTACTCACTCAAGGATGGACGAGGAGCAGATTGCCACAGTTTGTAAGCAGTGCCTTAAAGCCCTAGCCTTCCTTCACTCACAAGGGGTAATTCACAGGGACATCAAGAGCGATTCCATACTGCTTGCTAATGATGGAAGGGTGAGTTTTGCAAACATAAAATCAACGGTTCAAATTTTAAAAAAGAATTTTTAATTATCAATGCAAATTATCCTTGTCTTGTAGAAATGTGTTTAGCCTTGAGGATAAAAATTTTCTAAATTATATTTTCTGTTTACAATATTCTTTTGAAATTTTTGAAAATTTGAAGATACCCTTTTTTATAAAATATTGGTTAAATCTAAAAATATTGTCACAAAGATTGAAATAAGCACACAGTTAGGTTTAACATGTATTTATTAGAACAGAACAGAGAACTGCCCTCAACTGTTGATACTCGGCTTTTATGTACCTAGAAGAATATTCAAGAAGTATCTAAGGAAAGGGAGTTCTAGAATCAACCAGATTCCAGAGGAAGAATAAGTAATATTTTTAAATTAAAACTTAGTCTTTGGATGGAACAAACTGGCTAGGAGTCAAACCAGCGATCAACAGATCTCCAGGCCAGTGCTCCCAACAACTGAGCTATGGTGAATGAGAGCAATTCTTCCTTTATACGACAATATCTTAGTGCAATTGATTATTTCATGTAACTTAAAAACTTTTTTTTGAATTTTAAAAAATAATTTCAGAAATTAAAAAGTAATAATTGAAATGTATTTATCCTGTTAAAATTACACTGTAAAAAGTATTGTAAAAAATTTAAGTGTGAGAAATTAACAATCAATAGTTTTTATTCTTTAATTATGTTACACACAAGATAAAAAATGCACACTTAAAAATTCAGTTCACTTTATGGTTTTAAAAATGAACCCATCTTCTTTTAACACACTTTTACTCTCACAAATTTGAAATTACATGGTAAGAAGGTAGTTCCTTTTTTGAAAAATTTATTTAATCTAACTTGATTTCTAAGTGATTATTTTTATTATTATGCATGTGTCCATGAATAAATAGTCTAATGCGAATTGCACTAGACTGCTCACCAAAGTATTTGAAAAAATATTTTTTTTTATCAAAAAATTGGCTTATCAAAATAGTTTTGTTACTTTGGTACTAAAGTACCGAAAGAAATTTACATTTTTACCATGTTTCAAAAGTTAGGCTATGGGGCATGTTCTTATAACATCATAATTACTAGGAAATCCCCCCCCCCAATTCAATGACTCTAACCTACATATTTTGCAGGACATTTTTATAACATGAAAAAGTTTGTTTATTAGCTCACCTTAAACATTTAATCAACCATATGTATTAATTATATTTTGAGCATTTTTGCTAAAAATCAAAAAGAGATTTTTGTCTACATATTTTCAGTTTAATTTTAAATGAATAATATTTTAAGTTTTATTGGTCAATAAGTTGTTCATCTATATATAATTTTTATGCATATCAGAACTTAAACAGTCTACAACATTTTTGCTTATGGTTTTTAAAATAAATGACTTTTTTTAAAATTTCATCTAGCATGGTCTTAAGATAATCTGGAGCATACCCCCAATATTACTATAGGAGGCTTATCTATTTTTAACACTTTTTTTTCTTCACAAATTTCTGAGGAACATACCTACTATGTAAAAAAAAAGAGTTAGGTGTAAATTGCAGCAATTTCCCTATTAAACTGATTCTTCATACTGTTATTTTAGGTTATAAATATGTTTATTATGTTTCAGGTATTATTTTAATTTTAATGTTTTCTGTCTACTCTCCTATAAATAATCATATTTTCAAAGGTAAAATTATGTATAAAGATATGGAAGTAGATGTAAAATTAGCAATACTTTTTAAGTATGTTAATTTGAATCAATCTCATGAAAATTTTCTTTTGCTTAAAGTTTAATTCAGAATTTTATTTAGTAACTTTGAGAAAACAAGATATTTTAAATATTTATATGATTAATAATTTATGTAGTAAAAAGTATTAAGAATTTATTAAAGTCATATTTAACAATTGCAAAATTATGGTTAAAGCTTAATTTTGTTTATTTAAAAGAAAAGATTTAAAGGACTGTATTGAATATTTAATTAAATGTACATGTAAACTATGAATTAGCAGTTTTTAAATGGGAAGTAATGATGGAAAAAAATTTAATTATAATTCACAGTAATAATTGTGTTTGTTGTGTGATAAAGTAATTATATTATTTACTGTGTTCGTGAGTGTCACGAGTTTAAATAATTTGACGGACCAAGTCTTTCTGACTAAAATTTTAATAAAAACAAAAAGGTAACATAAGTTATTGTGGGTTTCGATGTGTGTGTGTAAAGTAGTTATTACCCACGTCAGCAATATTGAAATCCTTCAGCTTCTCTGAATATATCATCCGGCTGGCAGGTGCGCACACAGGCATCTTCCTGCATACGTCATACTCGCAGTCATCATTACGCAGGCGTCAACAATGATAACAATCTTCTGTTTTCAAAACCCTTAATATTCTGAGCCTAATATATTCTGACATTAAGCCCGATATATGAGCCTATTATTAAAACATTTCTTATTAAATTCTTTAGAATAGTCCACTTTTGTTCTAACAAGATGTTTCTTCATTAAATTATTCAGTTGAATGCATGTGAAATTAAGTGCTGTATTTAACATTTTTATCTGTTGAATTGTATAAAATATAATACAGATACATTTTCTTATTGTTCCTAACATTAAATTTCCTCAAATAATAAATGTCTTTTGAGTATCAACTCTTCTATTTTAATTGCTTTTTAATCTATATTATTTCTATGCATTGTAATTTAATTTGAATAATTCAAAATATCGAAAACTGAAAACTTCATACAGAATAAATCTTCAAATTAAGTATGTTTTTATACTTTGAGACTTCGTTTTCATTTTAGAGAAAATTTTAATTAATTTTGTGCGTTGTTAAATATGTTTGGTACCATCTTAATTCAGGTGAAATTATCAGATTTTGGTTTCTGTGCCCAAGTATCCAATGACCTTCCAAATAGAAAATCTCTTGTTGGAACACCTTATTGGATGGCCCCAGAAGTGATATCAAGGCTACCGTATGGCCCTGAGGTAAGAATACTGCTAAAATATGTATTTTTGTTCTAATTAATTGTGACAAGTTATATTTTTAAAACTTTGTTTTGAAAATCTCATACTGTGAAATATCACCCCTTTTTTTGCAACACAATTATCAATTCAGAAACATATCTAGTGTGTCCTAGTTATGTTTGCATAATCAGTTTTCTTTGGGAAAAAAAAATCCTACTCAAACATGAAATTTCTGTTTTATTAAATGTTTAAAAAGACCAAAGTATAATTTATATGACTAATGTAAACAGCTTTCAAATCAAATTTTAATGAGAAATGATTTGGATCAAATTTGAAATTTTTTTTTTGTTACAAAACAAATTTATATATTTTCTGAAATATTATTGGGTGTAAATTTTAATTGTTAATTTGGGTGAAAAATGAAGTAGGGGTGGCATTTGGATTGAATTTGAAAAATACTTTTTTTTGTTACAAAACAAATTTATATATTTTCTGAAATATTACTGGGTGTGAATTTGGTATTTCATTTAACTTATTATTTATTTATTTTTTTGTACTCTATATGTTTAAGGTATCCAACTTCTTGGGGCAACTTTTTTTAAAAAAATGGAGATTTTTTTGCAGTTTTCAGATTTATTTACTACACTGTAAGAAAAATATGCTAAAATTAAGAAGAGAAGAATAAACTATTATTATTAAAGTGCGAAATAATTGGTAAAAACTTACAAAAAATAACATAAATAGGGGCAAATTCTGTACAAAAAGCTATATGAACAAATTTTCAGTTTGGTTGTATTGCTTTGCTATTTATTTTTGAAATGATCTTCAGTATAAGAGATTTTAATTTTTGCAAAAACTAGAGCACTTAATCTTAGTTGTTATATGAGATTGCTTAAAAAACAGTGATTATATTCACATTAGGAACTGTAAACTTTGTAATAAAACTATAAATATGAAGGTTAAAACACTTCTACTATTATACAGAACACATGCAAAAAATTTCAGTTAATTATTTTCAAAACTATTTGAGCAATCACTGTCCCTGTTTGAGCATTTAAAAAAACAACAACACATTTTGAGTGAAACTCATTTTAAAGTATGACATCTTGCTTTAAGTAGTGGCATCTGCTTTTCCTAAAACACTTGTAGTTTTTATTCTAAAGAATGGAAAATAATAAACTTGGTATTTTTATAAAGCTAATAAAATGGCCTATAAAATAAAACTGTAAATTTTTTTAAAATCAGTTTTAGGATAGTTGGATACCTTAATATCAGTTTTCTTTTATGTTGAAATTTGAAGGGTTCGAGGTGGGAGTATATATTAAATTATGAAATTTGATATGCCTACACATCTTTCACGAGTAACTTTCTTCCTATCCCGGAGTGGGGTCAGAATGGATATTCCTTTTACCTATACGATGTCCTGTGTCTGCTATCCAAAAGGGGATAGGAGTAATAAGTTTTTGGTATATAGAGAGCCGCAGAAGATGTTTTATTTTAGCCTTGAGTGTAGTTTTTGTAATTTAAAATAAACGCTTGTGATCCCCACTATCAGTAGTCTCCTTTTCTAAGTAATTGGCCTGTTGAAATGGGCAATTTCTTCTCTCTCTTAAATTTCACTCGTTTCAAATAATAATAGATTATATCAATTTCGAATTATTTTGTATTTATTAAGACTTAGAATAATATACATATATATTGCAAATATTTTGTTTGCAAGAATTATTTAAATTTTACAAATTTGTATCTGTGTGAACAATGTATTATTTTTTTAAAATTATACTTTTTTGTTTTGGAGAGAGGGGCAGCATTTCCCATTTTTCTCCAGGAGGGCAAAACTTCCAGAGCTGGCCCTGAATGAAGTACATATTGTGTGTGTTCTACATGTCGGGCATAATGCACAAGATTTAAAATTATAATTCACATACACACAGGATTTTAGCTGTTGTATTAAAATTTGAATGCATTTTGAGGTTTTTACTCATAGCTTTCATTATCTTTATTGATATTTGATATCATTTGGGGAGATATGTCTTGCATGTATAAGTATAAAATATATATAGATAAAAGTTCCTGTAAAATATTTTTTTTTATAAAAAAACCCCACTAAAATTTAATTTTCTGGTTTTTAATGACGAATCAAATTTTTGCTGTGAATTCACCATAATTCTCATTGTTTTTCCATTATTTTTATTCTATTATCAAGCCAAAAATGCTATTACTGTAAGATTAAATTAGGCGCAAGTTTTTATTCATTGTTTTTTTAAGTATTATTAATTACTCAAACTTTTTCTGTTCTAGTTATTCATTAAAAATGATAAAACATTTAATTATAAGAATTACATTTTATATATTATAATGAAAAGTTTTTTTGGTTACCTATAACTTGGTTGTTACTGTACTGGCATGCCTAAAAGAATAATATTGTGTTGTATTCAAAAATGAAAATTTCAAATTAAATCAAGTTTGAAATTGCTAATTAACCCTTTCGCTGTGCATCCAGTGATTTCCATGGGTAAAGTACACATAAAGGTAGCACTATGCTGTGAGAGGTTTAACCCAAATGTAACATGACACCAAAGTTTCTGAAAAAATATATAAAAAAAATCTGAATTTAATGCAATTTATTCTTTTTCCATAAATTCAAAGCAATTATTTAATAAATAATAATGCAGATTACATTCATGACAATAAAGTAATGTAAAACAAAATTGGGTAATATTGGGAAAGTAACAAGAAGTAAATATATATTAAAAAAACAACATTTTGTTACCTAGACCTTGAATTTAACACAAACTAATTTTTTTAAATCAAAAATTGTTATATTTGTGCTGATACAGTACTTGTGGCAACTTTTGCTTTTTAACATTCTTTAATGCAATAGTATAGAATTTAAAGTTAAAATCCAAGTATATTATCTTGTGAGTGTTAATTTATCCTTGGAATAAAGTAAAAGTTTTTATTTTATAATTTGAGGATACTATTTTTAATAATTTGTAACTACTTGCTTTAATTTAATGTCTTTATGTAGACATTGAATATTTTTTAGAAATAGTTTCTAGAAATATGTTGGCAAATTTGATAAACAAATATCCCATAAAATATCTAAGTTAACTGCTTAAGGGACTTTAACAAATTGGCCAACATGTGGAAATAAAGGCCTACTGTGCAGTTCATAAAAAGCTTTCTTGGTTACAAAAGAGAGGGTGGAATGATCTTTTAAATGATGCAATATGCAAACAATGAAGGTGCAAATTTTGCATTCTTTGCTTCTTGGTATAGATTGAGTTTAACTCATTAAATTTACATTAGAAGTTAACTATATGGCCAACTTATAGAGTCGAAATAAGTGATAAAGCTAATACTATGTGGTAGATGCAAATGGTTAATAATCAAGTTCCTAGGATTTGTCATATAAATGTTAGTCTTCCATTGAATGTAGTTTCGTGCACACATTTTCGGTACTGTGAAAACTATTTTAGGAAGATGGCCCACATTAAAAGATGTTCGTTTTCTGACTATTTTGTTTTTATAATGATTATTTCATTTTGAATTTTGTAGAAAATTTTCTATAATTAAATTTCATAAAAGTTTCATTTGAAATATTAATTTCATATAATAATTAATTATTGATATGGATAGCTATTAAATTGTATTTATATTTCATTGTCTTGCGAATCATTGAATTGTCACTCGAATGTCTTGATCAACAAAAGTAGTAGAGTCCCCAGTTCACTGTCTCAATCTGTTGGAGTTGCAAGCTTTCATTTGCTTACTGGATATATTATTTGCTGAAGCATTTATATTGCATTTGGCTTGTTGTGTTCTGTGCTACCTGGGTGAAATGGATAGTGACCACCTCAGACACTGCCCTATTGTTTTAAATTTCTTTGAAGATAACTGTAGGGAGGCTAATATTAATTCTTTTTATGCTGCATCATCACTTTATTGGGCTGCTCGTCAACTAATAGCAGAAATGCTGAAGATAGGCATAGGATTTGAAAAAAATATTTCATTGTAGTTGTAAAAAGACATATATATTCTAAGATATTAATGGCATTTGTTTTTCAGGTGGATATCTGGTCCTTAGGCATCATGGTAATCGAAATGGTAGATGGCGAACCCCCATTTTTCAATGAGCCCCCTTTGCAGGCTATGCGCCGCATTCGTGACATGCCACCACCAAAACTAAAAAACACACACAGGGTAAGTTTGCATTTTTTCAAATAATTTTTCCATTATCTCAACCCCTTCTCTTCTATTTTGATACCAATTATTTGTTGAAGAATGTTGAAAATAAGTTTTTATGATCAAAAATAATCTTTAGATTTTTGTCTTTTGAAGATCTGTGAATTTGTGTATTCAAAGTGATTTGTCTGTATTTGATGTATTGAAAATTTCTTTCTTTCATATATATTATTGCAAACGAGTTCATTTTCATAAAAAAATTGTGATATTATAAAATATATGAAATTTACATAAAACATTTACTGTTATAATTAAATTCCTTTAATTATAATATAGCTTTTTGTCTTATTTTATATAAATGTATTAAGTGTGTGATATCTATATGAACTTGTACCAACATCCCGCGAAGACGATCGTTTTGGCGTGATGGTTAGCGTAATTTACGGAAGGTACTCAGATCGAATCTTCCCTCCGATTGGTGACCCTGGACGTGATATAATCCGCATCTATCCATCGCAAAAGCAACCAAGCCGTCAAACATTGACGCAAATAAGCCGTTACTAAAGCCGTCAAACACAAATGACGCAATTCTCAAGCCGTCAGCTTTGACACAACCCACAAAGTGACGCAACTGCTTACATGCTCTTATTTTTCGCCGAAAACACTGGCAGGGGGTATGTGGCGGTGTGAATCTATATGAACTTGTATTAACGATGTTTTGGCGTGATGGTTTACTTTTTTTTTTTTTCCCTCCGACAAGTGCATATTTTTTTTGAGTATACAATTCAGCAAGTTATAAAGCCTGTTTCAGTAAGTGTGTCTTTGTAAGTACTTAGAACAAAAATGTTAGTTTTTGCTGTCATTTAAGATATCTGTTAAATTATGAATCACTTTAAATTATCAGTGTTAATTTAGGTTTTTTTCTTTTCCTTTTTTTTTAATTCTTCACATTTTGATGCAATGGTTTAGAAAATGTTGGCAATAATTTTCAAGAACAGGGGAAAAGAACTTTGAAACAGTTGATATAAGATTTTGTTAAATTAGATATTAATTTGTATATCTTTTAGACTTCTTTAAAGAAAGAATTACTCAATATTTTGTAATTTGCATGATAACATAACAATTTTTGATTACAATAACCAATTGCTAAAAGTTTTTGGATAAATTAGAAAAATTGCTTTTTAACTTTAAACATCCTATTAGGTTAAATACAATGAATTCTTGAGTAAATTAGTTTTACTCAAAATAGACATTTAAAGTTAGCATTTTTATGTAGGAATTTGTTTGATATTGTTTGAGCAATTTTACTTCCTTCATATTTTAAGAGAACCAATAACATAGTAATTGAGGTTTTATTGCATGATCACGATTGTGATTTTGGAACATTTCCTCTCTCAGTTAAAAATGGCCTGATACCAGAGCTATTTCTCATGTAATCCATCTTGTTGCATTAGCTAAGTAATTATGCTTATGAACTCATGGCCAGCGTTCTCTCTGTCAAATTATGGGTACCAGCCCTGGTGACACTGGAGGAACTATTTAATTATATATGTTAAATCTATTGAGTCTTTAATTCCTTACATTGGTATAGCTTGGGAAGTGAGATACTGGCTGAGATGTCGGTCTCAGCATTTGACTGATTATATATTATGAAATTTTACCACAACAACCCTTATGCTGCTTTGAAGTGTGATGTTGAAGTCTTGGGAGAATGTGTTGGTTTATAAATTGAGTGCAATTTTAAACAAGAATAAATAAAACAAATCATCGTAGTTCCAAAATACCGCACAAATCTACCAACATGTATGATTTTTTTATGTACTTGATACACAGAAATTCAGTTAACATTTTCTTACTTGTAAATGACATTACTAGTCATTAATGAGATAAATATCTTTAAAAATTTATTTTCCTCTGAAGGGGTACATTTGCTTTTTTTTTTAAAGTTCATGATTGTCCTGAGCCTTCTTGGGACTTCATTTGATATGTAATTCTTTTAATTTACCTGCCTATTTGTAAATGCAGTTTTAATTGTAAGTTAGGCTTCTAAAAAAATGTCACATTTTATGGCGACATGATGCAATATTGCATCAGCCTCTATATTTTACCAATCAGCATGTTAAACCCTGGAAATATCAAAATTTCTAGTTATAGAAGTATATATGCTGAGATCTTTGAGAAAAAAAGAAGAAAAGGGCTCTTGTGTGTTGGAAACTTTGCATGTGTTTTGTTGCTAACTTTTTGGGTCTTTGTAAAATAAAATGTGTAAAATTGAAGAAGTTGATTCATTTATTGCAACTGCACCAACGTATATCAACAATTAACTCTTTAAAAGTTAAAATTCAACAAGTTAAATCATTTCAGCATAAATTATTTATTCTTTGAAGATAAACTTTTATAAAAGTTTTGTAAAATCACACCAAGGTTGATACAGAGTTAGATTCAAATAAAAAAAAAAGGCAATAACTAAAATTTGTCAAACATGTTGAAATTGCAATGAAGCAGAATGATATTCATTAACATGCTTTTGTAAGTTTCACTTGTATGTAGTAGAATCTTTGAACTCAATTTTTATCCACTTTAAAATGTCAAATTAATTCGAAATTTTGCACATTTGTCAAGGCAACGATGGCAATACAATAATTTTATAATTTTGTTTCATTGTCCAGATCAGGATTCTCTTAAATAAGGATTTAGAGATGTGGCGACTAATTCATTATATCATTTCCAGATTTGGTGACTAATTCTATATGCCATTTCCAGATTTGGCGACTAATTCCAAATTTAGCGACTAAAATTTTAATGTGTGACCCTAAAACTGCAAATATGCTTGTGGTTAAAACAAAAAAAAGTGTTCTTTGTGAAAAAGGGTAGGGTGGGTATGTAGTTTTTCTGAAAATAGAATTAAAAAAAAAAACATGTACACGTGAATAATAGTAATTTATGTTCTAACTGCTAAATATTTTTTATTTTTATAAAGCAATACGTTTAGAAGTGATGATACAAATTAACATTATAGCAATACGTTTAAAAAGTGATAAATTTATGTTCTAATTGCTAAATATTTTTTTATTTTTGTAAAGCAATATGTTTAGAAGTGATGATATGACTTAACATTATAGCAATACTTTTAAAAGGTGATAATAGGGGATTGACATTTAATATTTCTTCTAAACACACTTTTATTAGTTAGACCTGTATCTGTAGAGATGCTCTATCTTTGAAATATAACAATATGAGACTCATCCGAGGTCCCATAAATGGAGAGAATAAATACCCATCAGATCCATTAATTAATATCCATTGAAGAGCAAGACTAATTCCAGCAGCCATATAATTCTGGCTCCAAATATTGAACTCAAGAATGAATTCAACAAAAAGTAAATGATAGTTTTAACAACCAAAAAAAACAGGCTTTTATTGTAGATTGAACTAAAAAATAAATATATTGTAGTTTAAAAAAAAAACTAAAAAACATGCTTTTATAGTGAATCTAACTAAAAAGTAAAAAAATAATTTTTAATATAAGAATAAAATTATTAACAAGAAGATTAATGTCATTGTGGTAAAAACGTAGGGTGCTTCATACTACATTTTTACACTAACTCAGTGTGGCCGCGGTAGCCGAGTGGTATAGGTATCGGACCGTGGCTTGCTTTGTCACGAGTTCAACCCCAGTACCACTAAAGACCCGCCGTGTAGGGCAGCGATGCACGTTAAATCTGTCGAGAGCTGAAACGTCCTCCTGTTGGTGTGGTGTGGTAATTAGGAGAGGGGGAGCCAGCTCAGGTGTCGTCCACGTCACTTGACCATGGTTCAAAATTACGTGGTCCGTCGCCTAAAGCCCTCATGTAGCTGAACAGTGCGACGTTAATATTCAATCATTCATCATTCATACACTAACTCAGCATTTCAGAATAGAACCAGTAAGAAATTATAACAATTAATATAGAGCACCCCACACTTTTATCCCAATGACATTAATTTTCTCGTTAATAATTTTATTCTTATATTAAGAATTATTTTTTACTTTTTAGTTCGATTCACTATAAAAGCATGTTTTTTAGTTTTTTTTAAACTGCAATTTGTTTTTGATGTTCTTTTTAACTTGTGATGAAAGTTGGTTGTATTGTTACACACCCTGGAAACGCAGTGGTTCAGTATGGAATGATACTGAAAAAGTCAAACTGCCTCATTTAAGTTAATTTATTATCTGCTAAAAAAATTTTTATTTTTTTTTTTTGTTGAGGGGCGGGGATTTCATGAGAATTCTGAAACTAATTATCTGCATGACCAATATACAGTTAATGTAGTTTATTTCTGTGTGTTTTTGGTGAAGATGTAGCCGTATATTTGTCCCAAAAGTGCTCCATTACGAGTTGCGATGTTTTCCTTCAGGACATTGTGAGGCCTTTCTTGGTATAATACAAAAGTTAAATAAATTTCACTGAACAACATCTGTTCATTATTCTTGTAGTCTAAACTTACTGATAGCACTGTAAACTACCATTTGTATGGACCCCACAAAGAAGCATTTGGAAAAAGTTGTCACTCTGAATGAAGTAGAAGTATTTGTGAATGTTTGCTTTGTACTTGTTCAAAATTCTGTTTATCATGTAAGAATATAAAACTTCCTTTGTGCTGAAAAATGTGTAAATTTTAAGGAGTATTATATAAATAAGATTGATGTGTAATTCTCATAAGAAATATTTGAGAAGTTATCTATTAGAAAAAGTCTTGTTTATTATTCGATCAACCTTTGTATATTTATAAAAATAATTGAATTCATGATTATGAATTTCTTTTCAATGTGTATCTGAATTATTAAATTTGTTTTTTCAAATTTTTTCCATGTACTCTTACTTGGATTAAAACATAGAATAAAATTTTATTAACATTTATTAATTTTATTAACACAAATACACATCATTTTATAATTTATTTAAAATTTTTTTTCTTAATGAAACATCTTGATGAGGAGTTTTAAAAAAGAAATTAGTTCTTTGCTTTCCATATATTAAATATTTTTTTGTTCATAAATGAATTTCACCATGAATTGTGTTAAGTTTTTTTAAAAAACTCAAACCTTAATGAATTAAAGTATTAGGGTTAGCATCTGTATACTTATGTAAAAGAATGAAAAAGATAATTTATTATTTCAGGAATGCCTATTTTAAATCTGTTTAAAGTTGATTGTATTTAATATATGTGAGTGGGTTAATTCATGTTGATCATTGAATGATAGACTATTCAGCATTATTAATATTGTAGAAGTTTACATAGTTAACATTTGTTTGAATTTTTATTAGTTTGAATAAATTATCTTATTTATTGAAATTATTTGATTTAATTTAAATGAAGAAATATTTTATAAAATATGTTTATTTTTTTAAATTTTTCTTCTCCAAAGGTTTCTCCTCGCCTCCAAGGATTTTTAGAAAAAATGCTGGTCCGTGATCCATCTCAGCGAGCCACGGCCTGTGAATTGCTACAGCATCCCTTCCTCATGCAAGCTGGGGCCCCTAGCCTGCTGGTTCCACTTATGAGAAGTTTCAGGCACAGCCCTTGTTAAAATTCAAGGGTCAGTGGCAATGACAATACTCATAATCTATTGAAAAAACTGGTGATCTTATTGTTCTTATTTCATAGGATTTTTCATCATTTTGTTATATATGTAAATGGAATAATTGCATGAAATGAATGGCTTTTTATAATGTTAGTTTTTTTTATAAGATTAAATTGTTTAGTTAAGTATTATCTGTGTGAAGAGATGAATGGATTTTTTTTTATAGTTGGATAAGGAAATGGCGATCCAAAGTGCCGTTCTTGCCTTATGTGAATGTACATGCCCATTTTTCCTCCCTTCATACTTTACATCATTGACTAGCAGTTGTTGAGTATTTGTAAAATTAACACTTTTTTATCTTATAGTGGAAGGAATTTATTTTTCTTCATTCATGTGTGTTTATTTATTGGCATAATTCATGTTATTTAACTAAGTAATATTGCAGCTAACATTTCAAGTTAATAGTGAAATTTTTTGTTATGCCATAGTGATTTACTTGATCATTTTCCTTGTAATAATTTTTTGGTCAAAAGAGAAGAATTCTATTTTTATTTTGTAAGTGTTCTGTTACCAATTTTTATCTATATTTTGTAAATAACCTAAATATGTTTTTTTTTTTATTTTAAGAACAAGGAAATAGTTTATAAAAATAAACATGCCTGTATTGTAGTTTTATGCTTTTATAATCTCTACAAAACAAATATAAAATAAATGTTCAGGAATAACTCTGTGATGTTGATACTTTTAATATATTATAGTCTGTCAAATCAAAATGCAGTCAGTAAAGAGTTCTAGTTAAATATTAATCTTTGTTATAAAAATTCCAACAATATCTCATATTGCATAACTGCAATTTAGTTATTTTTGGAAATAACAATATTCAACTATTTTTGTTACATTGATGTATATAATAAACCAAACTGCCTTATATATATTGCTGCCTTCTAATACTGCTATAGTGCAATAAATGTGAAAAATTGTATTACATATTTTCAAAGTGTCTATAAGAAATGAGAATATAAAAATAAAAATGATTAAATCTTTCACAACATATGGATTGTTGAAGGATTTTTCATATTTTTAAAATATCTTTGTGAGAGATTATATATGTAACAGTTATAAGCTTTAATTTTTGCTAATCCTTCATTAAATATTCAAATGCTAAATATTATTTATTATGCATTAGCATTTGTTTAAATAGCCTTGTTATGAATAGCAGTGTGAGAAGATTATATAACTTTTGCATACTTTCATTTAAAAGATTATATTTATTATCACATTGTATTAGATCTTCTAAAAAAATTAAAATTTACTTTACTATTTGGTATCAGTTTTTAAAAAAATGACAGCATTTTATTTGTATTTTTTAATTCTAAATATGATTTAAAAAAACTTGAAATTTTTTTGGGATGTTTTTTGTAATTAATTTAGAACTAGGATTTTAAAATTAGATTTTACTCTTTTTCTCCAATAAACAAATTGTGAATTGAAAGTCTTGTAGTTAAAAAATTATATGTATAACTATTTTTTCCCTTTGTGTCTGGTTAAAATTTTACAAAGTGTGATGAAAGCTTTTGTTCCGTCCAAGGTTATATAGAAAAGCAAGAGTAGTTATAGAACTGTACAGATGCATTATTGTTGATTGATTCTACTTTTTGTGTATATAGTTGTTACTAGTAAATATATTTTTATAAAATACCTTATTTTCATTCTTTTTAATTTCTACAACTACATCTGATGTTAAAATTTTTTTAATGTAGTGGATCAATTATGTTTAACATTTGATCATTATTCATATGCATTTATTTTTTATTGTTGGAAGTCAAAATGAGAATGATGTAGTTTCCATACTTTTGATTCTTTTTAACAAATATTAACATTGTAAAATTAGTTAAAAATGTTTAATCATACTAATATGTTTTCTTTATTAATATGTAATGTGTGATTTTTAATTTTGGTAGCTATTATATATGTTTCATTAGCTATATACATTTTTGGTTTCTGTTGGTACCTTAAGATGTTTTTCAGTTAGTGTGTATTCTAATAGCTTTATTTATATTTTCTGTACTTGAAAATCAATGGCAGCTTGCGATTTCTTTTGGCTCAATTCATCTGTAAATAGCCTCATTGAATCATTTTCTTTAAGTAGTCTGCCATTACCTCATTCATTCCTTTCTTTCGTGCATTCCATTTACTTTGTACAGTACTTTTCTGCATAGTACGAGTCGACTTGTCAAAATAATTGCAAGCATTTTTTGCCATGTTTTTAAAATTATCCAGTCAAAATATTTTTTTTAAAAATATGTTCTATCAATTTTTTATAATTTAGGAAATTTTTGCCAGTACATAACATTTTATTATATTTATTTCATTTCCATTTAAAAATTAACACAAAACATGGAGGAAAATATATTTTGATAGAGCATTGATGAAAAAAGGTTATGAATTTTCAAATAATCTGTGCTTTTTAAAGACCATTTTGGATAAAAATTTGATTATAGGAGAAATTATGTTAGTAATGTATTATTTCATCTGTGTAAGTGTAGTAATTGTGCATGTATATTGCATGAGCAAGTGTTGAAAAGGAAAATACTCATTTGGTGTCTTTATAGTATTACTTTAGCAACTTTATTAAGCATTTATCTCTTGCAACTCAACAATTGTGAAAAGAAAATGTGATTTTTGTATATCAAATTAAAAAAAATGACCTTCAGCTTAACGCATCCAAAGAGATGTAATTTTTGTAAATTGTGTCTACAGAATCTGAATGTGTCAAAAAGGATTAATTTTCATTCCAAAGGAAGTTTATTTTTAATTGAACTCATTTTAATGTACTCCAAAGCATATTAAATTACGTTTGTCAATTTTTTTACTATTTAAATTGTATGTTTTGATAAGCAAAGGTTTTTAATTCATGATTGTTATACATGGTATGAGAAAGAGAAAAAACCCAAGTCCAATGTGTTACATATGCATAATGAAATGTTTTAAAATAGTAGTTTGCTAGCTGTACTTTTCCGATATGTGATGTAACGAGTCTTATTGCAAGCTATTTTAATAAATTTTTAAAATTTTTAATTTGTGTCCTTAAATTTTTGCTTTTATCAAAAAATTTACACAAAAAAACTGTGCAACATGCTACATTTCATATCTTGTAAAACAATTTGCTTGTAATTAACATACTTTTCTATCGTTTTGTTGCTTTCTTTGGTGTTTGGAATTAAAAATGTCTTGCTCTATGTTAAACATTTTTATGAATAGAAAATAACCAAGTGTAAAGGCTTATTAATGGAAAAATGGATATTTTTTTTTTTTGTATTTACTTTAAGATTTTAAAATACGAACCGCTGACGCTGCCGTTTATCCGTGCGCTTTCAGTAACCGCCGCGCCAACAACAACAGCTGCGCTTAGAGAACAATATTACAAATAATGACGCCAGAGTTTCGTTTTGGCAAATCGGCAAATAGTTGCTATATTTGAAATCAAAGCAACAATATGTTAATGCGATCCGTCTTTCGAAAACGCTGGGTGCCGTTCAAAGAGCATATTCAGAACAGGTAAATAGTCAGATAGGAAGATTATCAAAGTCAGAATATCTTATTCATCAATGTTTAATCATTTTCTCTCATACTTAGATTTATATTTGTTCAACAATAAAACTCTTGCTAAATAGAGACAAAGCAAGAATGTAATCGAAAATGCGATCCTTACGCTTTTGTAGCTTCTTCACAAGGTAAATCAAACTATCTGGTCCTTTCTTTGAAATGTCATGCGACAACTCCAGTGTTCAAATTTAATAGACACTGTACAGAAACCCATCATAAAACTCAGTAGCTTCAAAAGACAATACTGGTAATATACACTTGTCAGCAATGTAAAGTAGTTTTCAAAGCTGTCATCTATCTTTTACAAAGTTCTTATATTCCGGGAAAACTGGTTTCAGCCAAACCAGCGAATCCTTTACAGCTTCAGTCGATCTTGGTTTATACGCTCAAAAAGCGGTGCTGGACTGTACCTGGCGCCCTGTCATGTCAGCTCGTCTTAGGTCAACAACAGCTCCATAGCCTACCTATAGCACCAGCGAGTTTCAAACATAACATCATTCAGAAGTTCAGTCATCTTTTAGCCCGTATGTTTAATATTGTAACTTCCTGTACCAGATACTTCATTATGTTCTTGCTGACTGAGTATAAGTTGAAACAATTATTCAATAAGATCGTAGTGCCTAGAGGTTTGGACCGAGTTTGATTTTCTGTGAAAGCCCAAAGTGTGATTATATTTCAGACAGTTAAAGCGCAAAGATAAATGATTTGGAATTAGTTTGCGCTCTTGAACCTTCGCAACACAATTCTAAACTTCTTTTGATATGGACAATTATTCTCCGCTGGTGATTCATTTCCATTTGAAACATACAACAAGTATAAGTTATACTGATCTCAATGAAAACAAATGTAGAGCTTCCAGGTCATTTTCTGCTAGTGCACTTCACCCGGGGAATCAAAGCAACCCAGAGAACTGCTATAAGCACCGCTCCTCCAAAGTTGTTAATAGTCCGGCCTACCAGCTTACAAGGTATTAGGGACAAACGAAACACAGCAAAAGTTTCATCTCCGCCGCGGCAGCAGCTTAATATGGCAAAAATGGTTGTTACGCCAGCATGGCACACCAGTAGCGTTGCCATAATGTAACAGCGGTTGTAGCGCCAAACATGGCGCATCAGCAACGACGTCACGCACAGTTTCAGCCGCCTCAAGTCTACCGATTATTAGTTAGTCGTTCCTACCATTTAGTCAGTCGTTTGTCTGCCGTTGAGTTGAGTTCAGCTTCTGCCGATTATAGTCAGCTTCTGTCCACCACACGAGTTAGCTTTCAGCTATCCGCACCGTTTCTGATTGTTATAGCAGCTTAGTCCAGGTTTTCTACAGTTAAATACGCTTTTAAAATGCACAAATAAAGGTAGAATATTAAATGTGTTTGTGAAAGCACCTATTGATTAAAATGCATTAATGATTTAAAATGATCAAAGCAAATAACGCCAGTTAAAAACCCAGAATTCAAACCCTGTTATTCTTGAACAAAATACCTTGTTATGGTGAATACAGTTTCAGTTAGCGCCATCCGCTAACCGCAGCGCAAAGCAGATCTGGTAAAACTTATGCTTCATATCCGCGAACTGAATTTTTTGGGAAGAATAAAGAAAACAGTACTGTCTGGAATAGTAATGGTAGCGCCAAAAAGCTGAAAAGGCGCTTCGCGAGGAAGTCCCTGAACCTGAACCCAAAGAGTGGTCAGGAGTCAAATATAGTGGTTTTTGGACCGTACTGAGGCAGCCACGCGCTTTGAAGAAATTAGTTAGTCTCTTGATAGAAGTTTAATAAATGAGCCGCGATTTTTGGTCATTTCGCTGGTGCCGCCTCAATCTCCGGAGTGTGAGTCAGCCTTTCGTGGCAGCAGGATTATTTTGCGGTATCTTGGTAAACTATTTGAAAAACGCTAGAGAAAAAAGAGTTTCAGATATTACAGCTTCACTGAGTGCCAGCTTGTAGATCCCTGAACAGAGATTCAGCACTGAGGTACAAACTGAATGAGCAAAAACCCACCCAAATCAGAGAATGTCTTCCAAAATGAGCAGTGCTTCAAATCGTAAAACAAACAGTCGAATGCTTTTAGAGGTCGCTCTGCAATCTAGGGAGTTTCAATCAATGAATTGATTTGCTTTGGCATGTCATTGGAAGCCAATTTTGACTTGAGATAAAGGCTTCAAACCCTTCAAATATTGGGTGGTAATCTCTGATAAGTCTGTTTCTGAAACAGAGAAAGTGCTTAATGTTGTTTGCTGTATTTCAAATTCTTGAGGTTGTATAATTCAAATAGAGCTTTTTCACGATTTTAGCTGGTTTTTTTTTATAATCTTAATATAACTGAAAACATCAAAAAGCCATAGCAAAGCAAGTTCTCGTATGGCAGCTTTTCTTGCTTTAGTAAAACTAGTTTCCTATACAAACATCCCCTCTCCTACGATATTATATTTGGTCTCAGGCCCTGCAAAACTCTTAGCTGATGAATCTGTACGTGCCTGTCATCTTTCTCCCAAATAGTCGAAATGGCGGAATTTGTCCAAAAATCGGAGTCGATGGTGATGTGTTCCTGATGGAAGGGCCTCGCTTAGCGTGCGCCGATGAAGATATTGCCGTAATGCCGTAACAGCCAGAAAGGTCCTACTAGCCCAGTTGTGGAGATGACAAAAAAGAACCTTCTCAAATTGCTCATTGAAAGTAGCCTCACTCATAGTAAGATATCGTGTTAGATGTTTTGGCAAAAGTATTTTTTTAAATGAAAAACAAACATAGGAATACTTTAAATAATTTCCTGCCTTAAAAGCTAGCCTTTAAAAATGTTAGAGACAAACAATATCTCTTGTACCCGCAAGATGTAAATGGGAACTTATCTCAATATCTAAATTATGATGTCTGAAAAACGATTAAATGCACGCCAAAAATTTGATTATCCATTCTGTAGAGATGTTGAAAAATAAAAACCTTCTCGTCGAACCGTTATCAATTTTTCAAAGAGGCGTTCTTTGAGAAGTTTCAGCCACGGACAATATCTCAGAATGTAAAAATGAATATGTAAAACCTTGTTGCAGAGAATAGCTGTAAGCGGTGCCTGTGTTCTTCATTATTTGCTTTACCTTAGCCTCAGCTTCTCTTGTTCTCCTTATACTTAAATATATTAATAGAAAAAAAGTATTGGTGTTGAAAATAGCTGAAAAAAAGCCGGGAAAAGTGGAGCTGAAGAGCTGAAAAATAAAGCTGAAATATTAACAGCTAGTTGGTGGATCGAGTACAAGTTACATAACACAATAGATGAGTAGGCCTTCTTTTTCACAGCTGGTTCAAAATACACACCTAAAAATTAAATAAAGGTAAACTATAAAAATTAAAGCAAAGTCTTAGTCTGTCTTTATACATGTAATAATAAAGAAACAGTGTGCAATATAGTGAACAAAAATATTAGAGTTTATTCATCTCTCCAAATAGGTTCTTACATAGATTATTTCAAAGAGTTGATAGCAACCCAAACTTTCCCCTGCTTCTTTGGCTACGAATAACTGCAAATATATCTATTAAAGCTTTTACTGATTTTTGCCGCAGTGAAATAATGACCAGAATAGAAGCATGAATGATCCTTACAATCCATTTCTGGGGAATAAAGTCCTTCGATTCCACAATTTTCCTTTTAAATAGCCGTTATTAGAAATTAATTAATCTTGTATTTTTAAATATCAGTGTACAGGTTGTTTAAACAGCAATCAAACCAAAAAGAATGTGAACAAACAACCCACATATATGTTCTCAGTAAATACTCACCCAAACCAGCAAATAAGAGAGGTGGAACATATTGAAAAAGAATACTGGTTTTAGTTCCTGTTTACAGGTGGTACAGTTAGTTTCTCTATTTCAGTAAATGCCTAAAGCAAATGCAAGCACCATCTGTAAATGGTGGTTTAAATCATGTAAAGTTATTTTTTAATTTTTACAGAAATGGCCGATGGTAGAACGTTAATGGTTGGAATCCCCTTCACGACTCTATATACTTATTTCAGAGGTAATTTTTTAGTCCCTTTCATGAGAGTTCTACTCTTAAAAGATATATTCCCTTTTGTTTAGTTTTTCAAAGTTAATGTGTTTTTAGCCAGTATTTTGTAGCTGAGACCTATGAACCAAATCAGCAAATATGGCTCATTAACCATCTGCCATTTTTCCAGAAATATACAAAGATTTGTAAAGAAAAATTGTTTAGCAAAGAGGTGGTCGCTTCACAAGAAGTGAGTTTCTTAAATATAAAAGTCGTATTAATATTTTGTAAGCGCCAGCTTAGATGCTAGCTCTCTAAAGCCTTTCAAATTTCCAGCTCATCTGGTAAACTTAAAACTTTGCAAATTTTCATTAAATAAACAAATGCAAATAAGTTTAAAGTTTAGTAAGAGATCTTCTTCTTTTTTTTTACTATGTTTAAATGCTTCGATTGTCTGGTATTAAAAATCAGAATCTTTTTAAACTAAGGAACTTAAATGAATCTGCAGTCAAAAATTTTTTTCTAATCTAAACCATCAAAGCATGGTAATTCTCGCAACTCATATCAAACACTTTTAGTTTTACTTTTAAAGCTTAGTCAATTTTCCAAAGCAAGACTCCTGATCAAAAACAATTAAATTCTTTAAAGCAATATATTTTTTTTAGTAGAGCAATATCGGTATACTCAACTTTCCTACTTCAAGCTGAATAAACAAAACCAAGCAATGAACTAGCGGGATTTTGTCCATAAACAGTGCAACTGTATCCAATCACCCAGTGGCAATCGTTAAAGCAGAACACTCAACGTCAAAAAGCCGTAATGTTTTTGTGAAGCAAATGCCGCCCGTAATGCCACTCCGTTAAATGCGTAATCAAATGTGGTAAAGCCAAACCGTAAATATAGCACATTAAACAGTTTTACAAATATTAGAATCACCACTCAACACTCCTGAACCCTTTTCGATATGAGCAGCAAGGCCCGTGGTCTGCCAGTTCCAATCGTGCTTTAGCTCGCTTCTAGCGCCGCTTAAATGTCCAGAAAACCAGGTATAGCTAAATGAACTGAAATTTGTGGTAAATCAAAATGGAGTCTCAGCTTCAAAGAAAATCGAAGCACGGCGTCGCGCAAATCACTTATAACTCTGGAATTTAAATGTTGAAACACGCTTCCAAATCAGCGTGTATGTTAGTTCTGTAGGGTTTCTGAAAGTACTTCTATTTAAACAGAACGCCAAATGAATAATATGGTCGCGCTCAGCAAAACAAAAAGAATCCAGAACAAAGTAGAACCTTCGTTATGTTACACAGCTTGTAAAATGTTCATCCTGCAGAATAAAAATTGTAGCGCTTAAAAAGCAAAAAGTTTCTTCAGAAGTAGTTAAAACTGAAAGAACATAATAAAAAGCCAAATAACTCTAGAAAAAACAAACATGCCTAGAACTCAAATAAGAACTGAAACTTTTAAATGATTTTTTAAAAAATCAAAACTAGTTTTAACAGTGCTTCAAATATCCAAAACAAATAAATATGGAAAATGAAACGTTAGTGAGTTTTTAAAAATTTAAATAAATATTTCGAACTAAAGTGACTTAGGAACTATTTGCTGTAATGTTAAACTCATGAGCTTTGAAATATAATTAATCTGGCAGGATTGTATTTCGTAAAAATAAAGATTCTTAGAGGCGTGCAATATGCAAATTGTTATCTATAGTTAAAACAACTCCTGTTTTAGCTCTAAACCTAATCCAAATGAACACTGCAAAATCAAAGCTTAAACACTGTGCAATCAAATGCCACTGATCTTTCTTAACCAGTTTCTTTTCGTTTTTACCTTGATTATTATTTCAAGATAAAGGTATTTTTACCAACTAAATTTAATATTAATGAAATTGAAAGCAGAGGTTAGAAAAATTTTTTTTCCCAAAGCTTCATGTGTCGCAAAATAAAAAACAAATATCAAAACAAATAAAGTAAAAACAAAAAGAAATAAATAAAGCAGCTCAAACCTCAGATCAAATTTTAGAGCAAACAATGTCATAAAATGAAATAGTCGTTACTAAAGCAAAAGATAAACAGCGCCAGAGTAAAAAATGCAACAAAGTATAAAAAGAAAATACTCATAAATAAATGGAATAGTTGCAACCAAATGCAAAAAATAAATGCCACTTGAAATGATTTTGGTTCTGCTTTGTGCAAAATCAAAAGACTAAAAATTTTCTTTTAAACTTTCCGATAGGTTTAAACTTCTTGAATGCTTCAAAAGTCGTTGATGTCAGTATATTAGAAAATGCTTCTAGAATGAAACTTCTTTTAAAGTCTAGTTCTAGAAAAATAAATTCTTCACTTCAAAGTTGTGGTATCTTTCCAGCAATAAAATCCAAAGTAGTTCTAGAATCAGCCTAAAGTCAAATCAGTAAACTTTTTCAAAATCAAATTCATAAACCCTTTGAAATCCATATACCCGTAGTTCACATTTCCACAAAAAAAAAACTTAAAAGTTCTATAAATATATCGAAGGATTGGCATCACCAAAGGAGTTTAATATCTATAGAATAGTATCTTATCCTATACCCTCTAAATAAAGTTCAAAGTTTTTTCTTTACAAAAAACAGTTTATTCCTTGCAAATTTTTAAATATTTATTATAACTGGAATAAATAATGTAAAACGCCAAAAGAAACCTTTTTAAAGTAAATAGCCATCAAATTTAAGTAGTTTTTTAAATGTCAAAGCAAAATAAATTTTTTTAATCAAAAACAAAAAGAATTCTGTAATCAAATACTTTTTTACTGCCAAACCGGTAACAGAGAGCTGAGAAGAATATTGAGTGTAAACGCAATAGAACTGATGGAATCAGTTCAAAGCAAGAATAACTCTGAATTTTATGTTAAATCATCATATATTTCAAATAAAAAATAATTTAGATGTCATCAGGGCAGATTGGTAAACACCTGCTTGTAAAAACCCCCGCCAAAAAGAATCAAAGTTTACAACTGCCAAATGTTAAATTATAATCTCCAAATTTTTACAAAGCGCTTCTTGAAAACGCGCCAGAATAAAACCAGGGAGTAGGGTCACCCTTGCAAATTATTTGTCTAGTGGTGGCTCACCTGCAAACAGCTGTTTTTAAAGAAATATATAATCATTTGGAAATTAATTAAATCTGTAAAGAAAACATTAAAGTTAATATAGGGCTAAAGAAGATGTATCCTTTGATTCAAAATGTTATTTAAATTTTTTAAAATTCCTTCAAAGCTATCCCAAAGTTTCCTCAAAGCTTCAGCTTCTGAATAAATAGGGAATAAATGTAGTTCAAGAGATTTTCAAAAACTGTTCAAAAAGCTTGATTTCTTTCAAAGCAAATCCTATAGTAAATAAATTTGAGTTTCAAATAAAGTGCCTTCAAATGAATCTCCTTCATGCCCTTTAAACACTTTTAGAACTCACTTCTTCAACCTGAAAGTCTTTAAATTTTTTATTTTTACAGGTGGCTTCGCACTAAAACTTAAACTATAAATAAAATAAACCATAATATTTATTCCTTTCTAATAAAGAAATGCTCCCTCCTTCAACTCCAGCTTCTTTTCAAAGAAATAAACAACAAATAAAACAGTTCAGGTGGTCGCTTTAATATAGTTTCTTCGCTTCAGGATGGTTAGTGTCAACCATACACTTCGTAGAGCGCTAGTGAGTTTAAAACCCGCAATGCAAACAGCTTCCTCTCAGAGAGAGGTCAGAAAACTTGGGAATTCTGCGCCAAAATTGGCCGCAAATGATCCATAATACAGGCAGGTTCCGGTTTCCAGGCGGAAGCATAAAATGAGCAAAAAGATTAGCTTTTAATTGAGGTAGGGAGTATGCTTTATCTCATCGAGTGAATCGCGGAAAAACATAATGTGTCACCGCCGTAGCGCCATGGCTGTAGCCACTCAAACCATATTCAGCTTCAATAGGTTGTGGAACAGGTCAGATAAAGCTCAACCAAAAAGGTTTAGCAGCGCCAAAATTCGTCAAACACTTTCCTGAATTGATAAATATGTTAATTGCGATACAAAACAAGAATAATCTGGAAGGTAAAGCCAAAGGTCTTAAGCAGAATAACCGGATTGAATTAAATATCACACTCGCAAATCAAATAATCAAAAAGCAAAAGCAACTGAAATGTTTCCTTCCAGTGCTTTCAAAAGGCTGCAAGAAAATCAGGTAGTTTTGGTAAACTGAAGTTCTGTGAAAAACACAGTTCTAACTCTCAAAGAAAATCAAACAGTGTCATTAGAATGAATAGGTAATTAGCTAAATAAAAATATAATCATTCAAAAATTCAAAACAAAGTCCTCAGACAAAATGAATGACGACACGAATACCTAGCAAACTGAAGCAAACAAATGTAATTTTCGAAAAGATCTTTAAACTTAAACAATGCCGTGTTGGTAAAACAACAGCACTTATGTGCGCTGGAAAGATTTATCTGGTAATAGCGAAAAGAGCCAGCAAACCGCGTATATTCCCAGCATTTCCTATGCCATAAAATAGCTCAATAACGACCTTGTATCTGTTCCAGTGAACCCATCATTTTTATTGAAATTGACCTCATGAGATATTAGCCTGCAAATGACCTTCTAAGTAATCCTTTGAATTTAATATGTCTTGAAATGAGAGATATTAAATGTATAGCAAACTCTGAGTTTCAGAATCTCCAATGCAAAACAGCAAGATAAAAACACTACTTCCTGAAAAATAAAGCAAAGCAAAAAGAATATATATCATATTTAAAAAAAATTTCATTGTAAGACTAGTAAAAATTGTGTTCATAAAGAAGCATAGAAGTTTCCAATAGGCTTAACCCATTGGCCAGCTCATATGGTTCAACATAGATCTAAAAAAAAATCACTGGGCTCCTCGAGCAAGTTTAAGAGTAGCCTTGGTAAGAGCTGGGTATATTGCTAAATTTAGTTTCTGCATCACATATAAATGAAAGCTTTTAATAGATTTATAAACGATAATCTTATTCTAATAGTTTTCTTTTATAAAATATATTATTCTTATAGAACTTGCTCTTCTTGTTTTAAGAATGTAAATACAAGCTCTCTTCATTTTAAGTGGCTATGTTCAAATGAATGTAGCCTTGAGTTACTCCAAGGTTGAATGATGTTAGTTTTATTTCAATGTGTCTTCTCTCTCATAGTGGAACATATTTTTAAAAATAAGATTGGAATTCACCTTCTCGTGCAAAAGCTTATCATGTTTATAAAAGAAAATTGGAAGTTGGGATGAGATCTCTCTGAAAAGATCTTTGTTTTTATTGAGAAATTGATTTAATCATGTATATCTTATTTCCTATAATGCTTATAGCTTCTTATATTTTTCCTTGCCGAAAATCAGGCAGGGCTTTCAACAATTTATATTTTGTATGCTAATCTGTCTCAAAACAGAAAAAGATTTATTTGAAATTCAATAGAGGCCTTAAGAAATGATAAAAAGCATCGTAAGCAAATGCAAATCTTTGTGATGTTGAATGTAAACACAACATTTTTTTGTTCTATGATTTTGTGTTTCGTATTGCTTGTTATTATGGATAGTTGTGACTTTGCTGAATTTTCTTTTAGTAAGCTTCGTCATATAGTTTCAATAAATCTTGCAAAGAAGCAAAGAAAGCTTAGTTTAGATATTAATATGAAAAAAGAAATTTTATCACCTATATTGTGTAAAGTGCTCTTAACTTAAATACTCAAGTCCACCAACAATATTTCTAAATATTTCAATATTTTTCATCTTTTTTCAATACTTTTCAACTTTTTTTTTCAATATTTTTTCAACTTTTTAATTACTTTACTCATATTAATGATATTGTTTAAGTGTAAGGAACAAGAAGGGAAACAGACTAAAATTAAAAACAAATGTTGAAGAACACAAACCACACTTAATATTCTATCCATGACAAAGGCTTGCATGGCCAATGTTTTTGTTCTGAGATATTTATTCGTAACAAAATCTCTATCAAAAATTTTTTCTTTTTGAAAAATTCATTAACTGATTCGAACGAAAAGGTTTTATTTTTCTATCTCTCACAAAGTGATAGTCAAATTTGCAGCATTTGTATTTCGTATAGTTTTCCAATCATAAATTTGATATTGAGATGGATACATTTGTTCTAGACAAGAGATCTATTGTTTGTCTCTAACATTTTTAAACAAACTTAGGTAGGAAGTATTTAAAAAAAATATTCCTATAATTTGTTTTTCATTTAAAAATATTTTGTAAAAAATAAATATTACGGAAATATCTCTATGATGCGCTTCCTTCGTGAACAAGTTTGAAAGTTCTTTTGTCATCTCCTACTTCATTCATTAAGTTATCTATTATTACAAAGCATTAGTAATATCTTCTACATCGAAAAGCATGCCTTCATGAAATTCTCCTATGTCAGACATCTTATCAAACAATTTTGGATAAATTCCATAACGCCAAATAATTTTGGGAGGAAAAGAATTAATTTTTTATTTCTAAGATTCGTCTAACAAAGAAAGTTTTACCGCCAGAATTACAACTCCGCATATATTATCATAGGAAAGGGATGCTTGAAGTGAAACTACTTTGCAAACGAAAAACATATGCAGAACTTTACTTTATATAAGCATAGTATTTTTAAGTTATCTTCAGAATTATAAAAAAATACATGCAAAAATCAATGAAAATATATTTTAGTTATGCACAAAGTATCAAATTTGAAATGTAATAAACAATAATTCAACACGTATATCATAATTTTCAGAAATAGACTTTATCAGAATTATATACAAATATTTATATGTACAGAAAAGTTTGACCCTTTATCCTAATTAAAATTTGCTTCCAATGACGTACTTAAAAACAAATCAGAATTCTACCCATTTAGTTAAAACTATAAGAATATAAATTGTTATCTCTAAAACATGCATTTCTAGTACCCATTTACAGAGCCCCGAAACCCCCTTTTATCAGAGTGTGGAGGGGTGTAACATCCTCCCGGTTCAGGACCCGGGGATTTCCACTCCTCTTCGTTTGCCTAATTTTCAATCCTCTGTTTCAGAAATCACAAGCACAAAGCATCAAATTGAAATATAAACAAATAATCATTCAACACGTATATCATGATTTTCAGAAATAGATTTATACGGAATTATATAAAAATAATCATATGTATTGGCAGAAAAATTTGACTCTTTATCCCAGTTAAAATTTGGCTTCCAATGACGTAATTAAAAATCATAATCATTTAATTAAACTATATCAGAATATAACTCGTTATCGCTAAAAGGCATTTATCAGTACAGATCCCCGAAACCCTTATCAATCACAAACCATCTCTCCCCGGTTCAGATCCGGGGACTTCCACCCCTTTTTTGTTTGCATGCGCCCTCAACCCTCTGGCGCCACCGGCTCCACTGTTCCAGAACCGGTATATTTTAACTACTGCTTCGCCTGCAAAATTAAATTCATGAGATTATAAACATAAGTTTTCAAGTCTGTATGCCTCTCAGAGATATTGGTTAGCGTAACTGAAAAACTATTGTCCTGTGGAGACATTTTGATCTGAGGCCGTGAGTTTGAATCTGGATTTTTTTTATTTGAGCGTTATTTTTATTTCAATCATTTTAAAATCTGTAATTAGTGTACATTTTAATCAATAGGTGGCGCCATGAGCATCGTTTAATATTCCCATACTTCCATTTTTTGTGCACATTTTTTAAAAACAACCAACTTAGCTGTAGAAAAAAAACAATTCAACCCCGCCCTCAACTCGGAAATCAAAGCCAATGCAGGATAAAAAACAACTCAACTCGTCAGTAGGAACGAAAACAATAATCCCTAACTCAACAAGAGAAAACAACTCAACTCAGCAGCAGGGAACGAACAACTCAACCGTCAGTAGGAACGTCAACAACTCAACTCGTCAGTAGGAACGAAACAGTCAACTCCTGCACTGACGTCGACCGCCTACGACCGCCTGGCAACGCTTCATAACCGCCTACAACGCCCACAACCGCCTCAAACCGCCTACAACCGCCTGCAAATCCGCTCACAACCGCCTGCAACCGCCTACAACCACCTGCACCGCCTACAACCGCCTGCACCGCCTTTACAGCAGAATCGGCTTTTCTTACCTACCAGCGCGTCTTGACTCAACCATCGACGTGACGAATGAGAAGTCAAGACTTGACTGGTAGGTCAAGTGTCAATCAGAGCCCACTAGGAGTAGTTGGCAATGACGCGTAATCAGCAGCGGCCCACAAGGTGACACGTCTACTGTGCAGCCCCGCCCCATATCAAACAATGTCCGCTGAGCTGTGTGTTCCAAAACATTTGTACTTGGACCTTCATCGTATTGGGCTGTCAACTGACGCACTGTCTGGCGTCGATTTTGCTTTACTGAGTAGGGCTATTTCCGACGTTCTTTGTTTTGGATGATGCGTAGCCGTCCAACAGCTAGGTGTCTGCTTCTGGTTTCACCATTATTTATCCACTTTACACAAACACTAAAAAGAGCAAAACACGAACGACCTATCAGTCATGCTGTTTCGGAGATACACGTTCTTAGTCTTCGGTCCATTGCAAGCTGCCCTCTTTCAAATTCGCTTAGACCAGCCGCCTTTTTCCTCATTCTCAAAAAGTAAGTGCAAGAATGATAGCTTACCTTCTCCAGCAGCAGTTAAATACCATTCTTTCAGAATCACACCGCTTCCATGCCATCCAGATGAGTTAATTGAAAATGGGGAGGGGTTCATAATGTTTTGGCTTGCCGGTGTAGATATTGACGGGAATCCATGCTTGTCGGAGCCAAAAGTCTTGCCTAAATTATTAAAAATGCAGCACAAAACAACCGTTTAATATAATAGTGTAACGTTTTGCATATATTGGAGCCGTGGGTATCCTAGTGGTTAGAGCATCGAACTTCAGACCGGAGGGCCTGGGTTTGATGCCCGATGCCAACAAATTCCCTCCTAGTGCACACGGAATACGTGCTTGTTAAATCAGTGGTTCTGAAAGTCTTCTGGGCGGTCGCAGCAGAAACCACGGATGCTGGAGATTATTTCCTTCGCTTCCAGCTCATGCCTAAATTGTGGAGGTGGAGATATATGGTGTTGCCATTCGTGTAGAAGTCCAATCTGCCTCAGGCTCTGGCAACTTTCCTTCCTTCCGGATGGGAAGGACATGCCAACAACTTTAGATAAGTCAGTTTTAGTAGGGCTTTTTTTTTCTCGTAAAGGGTGTGAATGCTCCTTCAAAAGTGACAGGAGAACATTTGTTAGGAAGGGAATAATATTTTGCCGAAATGGCGTCGATTCAAGAGAAAAGCCCAATATGTTCTTAGTTTCACGAAACGAAATCGGCGTAATTTTTGACGTTGTTATGGAAGCAAACCTCCTAGTGCAAAAAATCAATAAAGCAATGGTGTGAAATGTTTAAAGAAACAGTCAGCGCTAAGAATCAGCCTAGATGTCGCTGGCCTTATGCGAGTTGAAGCAACCGTTGAAAAGGTTCGAAGGGGAGGTGAGGAAAGTTTCAAGTGAATCCTATGAAATCAACTTGTTAAGCATCAAGTAAACTTAAATATTTCGAACGTTTGTTCTAATACTTCATAAAAAATCTCAGACTGTTTGCTTATGAAGTGAAAGAGAGAGAGAGACATGTTAAAAAACACTTGGTGGGAGCTGAAATACCGCTTAGGCATTCTCCAAGCTACCGGGAGGGGGGGGCACATGAAAGTTACTGAGGCAAATGGTTTTATAAAATAATTCATAATAGTTTTTACAATATATCCAAACAAACATATCTTTAGTTGTAATTGTCTGATCACAATATATATTTATAATCAGGGCAAGGCTTTTTTTGTGTGTTCACCCTGTATATGTACTAATGCGAACATTGTGTTTACAACGTATATATATTGGATTAGGAACGTTGATGACATTCTTGGCAATCTATGAACTCTAGAATGTTTCAAACAGAAAGCAAATATGATGAATGCTAAAGAAATTTATATACTATATAAAGGGTGTTTTTTTGAGAGGTATAGAACTTTAAATTGCAATAAAAACAACGATGTATTATTCGATTGACATGAATTTTTTTTTTATTCGAAAGATAATCTTGTGGCATTACATTTTAAATATGATTTCTGGCATATGATTGCCACGGCTGGCTCGGATGTAGTCAATCTGGACGGCAATAACACGGCGAATTTTCGATGGTCAAGCGTTTGTGGCTTATTAGACCAATGGCTCGCCATGTAGTCCAATTTTTTTCGATTTAAGATAAAAAAATATAACAGACTTACTTTCTTATTGTTGATCCTTCCCAAGTGGAGGGTAAAGCCAACTGCTTTTAAAAATTCTGAAGTCTCGTCGCTGACATTTGTGGCCGTATATCGGCACGAACACGGCGAATGTTGTCTTCCAAATGGTCAAGCGTTTGTGGCTTATCCGCATAGACCAATGACTTTACATAGCCCCGCAGCCAAAGTAATAAGGGTAGGGCTGCTAGTGAACCCAATGACTTTACATAGCCCCAAGAAAATAGTCTAGCGGTGTTAAATCACAAGATCTTGGAGGCCAATTCACAGGTCCAAAACGTGAAATTAGGCGGTCACCAAACGTGTCTTTCAATAAATCGATTGTGGCACGAGCTGTGTGACATGTTGCGCCGTCTTGTTGGAACCACAGCTCCTGGACATCATGATTGTTCAATTCATGAATGAAAAAGTTAGTAATCATGGCTCTATACCGATCACCATTGACTGTAACGTTGTGGCCTTCATCGTTTTTGAAGAAGGATTCCACCAGCCCATAAGGGGCTGCGGTAGCCCAGTGGTTAAGGTATCCAACCATGGCAGGTATGTCATGAGTTCGATCCCAGTACCACTAAAAGACCCGCCGTGTAGGGCAGCGATGCACGTTAAATCGGTCGAGAGCTGAAACGTCCTCTCTTTGGTGTGGTGTGGTAGTTAGGAGAGGGGGGTGCCAGCTCAGGTGTCGTCCACGTCACTTGACCATGGTTCAAAATTACGTGGTTCGTCGCCAAAAGCCCTCGTGTAGCTGAACTGTGCGACGTTAATATTAACTCACTCACTCACCCACCAGCCCATAAAGCGCACCAAACAGTCAGTTTTTCTGGATGTAACGGTATTTCGACATACACTTGTGGATTAGCTTCACTCCAAATGCGGCAGTTTTGTTTGTTGACGTAGCCATTCAACCAGAAGTGCGCTTCATCGCTAAACAAAATTCGCTTATGAAAATCGACCATTATTTTCGAAATAAAATTGCACAATTTGAAAGCGTTGTTCAGGCGTGAGTCTATTCATGATGAATTGCGAAACGAAACTGAGAGTAAATCACTTGACAACTGTTAAATCGGTCGCCATCTTGGAAAGTAATGCCAACTTAAACTTCTATACCTGGAAAAAAAACACTCTGTACTAGCTGCATGGCCCGGCGTTGCATAGGCTATCTCTACTTTTGTATAAATTTTCCCTTTCTTTCACAAAATCAGAACTTCTAATACTCATTTGCAAAATGACTTCCACCCCCCTCCACCGCTTAGCCTGGCGTTGCACGGGCTTTCTCTACTTTTATGAAAAATTTTCCCTTTCCTTCACAAAATCAGCACTTCTAATACTCTTTTTCAAAGTGACTTCCACCCCTCCACCGCTTAGCCCAGCGTTGCTCGGGCTTTCTCTTTTCCTCATGACACCAGCATTTCTGTGTGTGTTTGTCCGCGCACAGTTAATTATGTCAAAAAAATTCCCCTTTTTCGAAATTTGTTCCATTCCACTTATTTTTTTTTTTTATTTAAGACAGGTTTCTTTCCCCTCTCTATAGCCCGAACACGTTTTTTAGTGTAAAATTATTGTTCTATCTTCCTCTCCTCACAGATAAGATATAGCTTCAAATTTCGATGTATGACTTATAAAAAAAAATATTGCGTTAGAATTAAAAAATTAATAATGTGAAGCACAATAAAAAGAAAACGATTCTGATGCTAAGAGTAAAACAAAAAACGTTCATCATTTTTTAATAATAGTTAGTTTCTAAGAATCTAAAATAAAACAGATTTCAGATTTTCATGAATCAATCAATCGTTATATATAGTTAGCTTAAAAATGTCTCTAAAATGTATTTTGAGTCAAAATAATAGACGATATACTTTTTAATTAACAAAGAATTCATTTCGCAATGAAACAAAATAATAAAATTGATAGAAATATCTATATATAATTTTATTATATTAATTTTAAATAAATTTATTAATATGCAAAGTTTCGTGGTTTTGTAAAAACAGTATTTTTAAGGCGAATTAAATGATTTTTCCAATTCTCTGCAGATGGCGCCACGGGTATAATAAAATTTTGATTTGCGTAAGAAACGAAAAACACATTTTTTAAAAAACCCCGTAATTTTTAAGATATTTTATCGATCTTTGTACAGATTACGTATAATATTGTTCTACACACGGAAAAAAAGTTTCGTGATATTATTTCTATAAATAAAAATGTTATTTAGTATTTAAATAAAATTTTGAGTATTTTTTGAAAAATCGTAAAAAAAAACAACAGTTTTTGACATTAAGTTTTTTAAATGACTGATTCTAAGAGAGAAATGCATAAACTTTTTTTTGATGTAAAATATTTTTTTTATTAACGAGAAAGAAAGTTCAAGCGGAATAACTTATAATTCTTATTCAAAAAAAGGAACCAATTTCGACTCATTTTAAAAAAATCGTAAAAAATATAAAATATAATTATTTTGTAAAATAAATTTTAGCATATCGTGGCGGAATAAATGTTCTTTACGAATCTGTAATTATTTTTTTGTCTGAGTTTCATGAAAAAATTAGATCGTGTTTTAAAAACCTCTGAAAAAAAAAAGTTCCGAATTTTCCCCTGGTGGTCAAAAATGGTACTAATTATGCGTTTTAAGGTTTTTAATTAATATCTTTTTAACTAATTGGAATATCGGACCGAATTGTGAATCTAAACCATTCTCGAATTTACTTGAACCCACACAAAAAATTTCATCGAAATCGGTCCAGCCGTTTAGGAGGAGTTTAGTGACGTACACACGCACAGAAGATTTTTTTATATAAAGATTATATATATATATATATATATATATATATATATATATAATTTTATTTTTATAAAATGCACATTGCTCAAAATTTCTTATTTAGACAAGAATTTACAATAGGATATTTAAGGAAACTATTATTTCTTAAAACATGCCTCAATTCGATGCAGTGTTCTAAATAAGAATACTTAAACTACGATTTTCTTATTTAGAATGAATGAGTTAACTATACATACGCTTATTATTGTAATGTAAAATCAATTAAAAAACAAGTAATATAAAAAAGGTTTTTTAAAGTCAGTTCTTACTTAGGTCAACAAAAACAAATTTTATTTTAGTTTCTTTTTGTTAAACTAGTACAATTAATCTAAACATGCATATATATATATGACAGAATCCCAATATTAAATGGCAAAACAGCATTTAAATTAATTAAACTTTTTAATCACATTAAATTTGTAATTAGTTTTTTAATAAAAGTTGCAAATAATAGGTAAGAATCTGTCTTAAAATCAGTGTAAAAGGAATGCTGACGTCTAACTAGCATATGATTATTTCAGTTAAGTTAAATCTTCATCACTAATTTAACAAAAGCTGTTTTGTCCATTGGTGCTATCATCTAGAGCAGGGGTGGCGAACATTTATGGATAAATGTGCTATTTTTTTTACAGAAATGTTTTACGAGGTATAGACCTGCCGTCAAATAATTTCGACTTATGATTATTTGTAAAATAATAAAACTAAATACTAACTCAAAATTCTTAATTTGTTACGTAAAAATACATTTCACACTGTGTTGTTGCAAATGTTTTAGTTATACGTGTGATTCAAAGTAACACTGTGACTTCTGTTATTGCAAATTACATGACAAATAACTTATGTTAGGATTGTAAGACAATAAAGGCCGTATCACACGTACACGTTTCAAGCAATTTTTCGTTCTATTCGGGCAATTTTTACTCAGTTTCTATAGCAACGACTTTCGAGCAACTTTTTGCTAGTGAGCTAAAAAAATTGCTCCAAATAAAAGTTGATTGGAATTCTAGCCAATGAGGTTCTTCGGCGCTCCACGTCATTAACAAGATGGCGGCTTCGGTTTCGTCTAACACATCAGATATGCCATATAATAATGGTGTATAATATTTTAAACAGGATGGTGCTCAATTTCTGTTTACTCCCATCAAGAAAAGCGGAAACGAAATAAAAGGAATTTTAGATGTTCGTTATCCGAAGCAGAAAAATCGGCGAGTAATTTTTCAATGTGGAAATAGAGAGCGGCTGACGTCAGAGCATGTCGTTTTGTTTATGGCAACCCTTCCCCCTCAGATTAGGCCAAAAGTCGGACGAAAAAGTTGCATGGAAAATGTACGTGTGATACGGCCTTAAGAATTGAGCCGCCGCGTGCACCACGACCGATCATTCGCGTTTGTTCCTGAAACTTCATAGTGAACATTGTTATTTTGATTCGTGGCGTGCCCCAAATAGTTTTTGAGTGTCATTGGTTCCCCATCCCTTATCTAGAGGAATAATATTGACACTGAAACATATCTCTTAAACTATAATTAATTAATTATATTCAAATATAATGAACAGTGGCATAGCTATACCTGAGAGGGACCAGTATCAAAATTTCTTGCACACCCTTTTTGGGGCTCCTTCCTAATATATCAACAGTATTTTCCACGTATATGTTGAAACCCTGTAGCTTCGGGGCCTCGTATCATTAATACGGCGGTAGCTACGCCTCTGTTAATGAATTAATATTTGAAAAAACTGTATTAACATCAAGTGTCATCCGCTGCAAGTACAAAAAAATGTATTTGAACCCGATTGGATGAATAAAAAGTATTTGATCAACGATTGAAAATTTGAACAAGATATATACATAAATATATATAGGAAGATTGTGAATTATTAGTAGGAATTGAATAAAAAAAAAACGAGTAGAGAGAACACGTCTAATATTGAGGTGTTGAAATAGGAAACAGTAAATAAACACATTTAAGAAAATCAATGGTAAATATTCACTTTTTTTAATATACGTCAAACTATTTATACAGAAACTGTTGTCATTTGGAAGACTGAAAAGATACATAAGAGTAACAGTTCACCACTTTTTGGTCATTTCACACTTTTGATGGAAAGAGAAAGTGTCTTGTTATCATGAACGGAGTTTGGAAACTCTCACTGTTATGTTTGGAAGACTTTCGTTCACTCTGGTGTACCTCACTGCGTTGGAAGGATAAGACTTCTGCTGACAATACAAATGTGTAGTGGCTGAGAACTATGAATTTCTTCACACACAGTATCCTATGGTTGTATATTTACAAAGATAAAAATGGAAGACAGTAAACAATCACAATATTTTGGAAGCCCTAGTTTTACATGTTCTCTTTTCGACTAACAAAACATGTTTAGCTCTTCCGTTTCTTATTGATATTTAACTCTGAAGCTTTCGTTACACCTATCAAATCTATATCACCTATCAGATAATTCCTCTTGTCAATCATTACAAACATAACTGTTGCTGCAGTTTGGGATGTTTTACAATATTAAAGTAAGCAAGTAACATAAAAAAAATTTAAGTCTCAATTCCTACTTAGATTAACAAAGAAACATTTTATTTTAGCTACTTTTTATTAAATAGTTACAATTAATTTAAATATGTATATGACAGAATCACAACATTAAGTGGTGATTAATTTTTATTAATTGTCATTAAAGTATCGTTTTGCCATCCAAAACAATCGTGTATATAAAATTTCAGTTCAACATAAAAAAACCTTTTCATGTTTTGACACAAGTCGCCAACGTGGCTGCATTTGTAATTCTTTAAATAATTAATTTTAATAATTAATTTTTATTAATTATAATTAAATAATTGTATTGTCATCCAAAATAATCATGTTTTTTAAGTTTCAGCTCAATTGAGCGCTTTAAAATGTATTTTATTAACGATTGAAAATTCCACCAAGATAAATAAATATATACAGAGTGTGAATTAATAGTAGGAATTGAAAAAGAAGGTAAACATTATAAGATTCCTATAATTCTTACACGTTTACTGAGAGTATTTAAGTTTAAAAACGAAAAATTGAAAATTTAATAAATTTCGATATATTTTCTTGCTGGAAAACTTTGTTTGTTACTTACTATGAATCGACTCTCTTGTGGTTTAGCAAATTTTTTATTTTCTATTAATTATAAGTATTTATAAAAAAACTGATATATGAATCCTTTCAAATTTATCGAATTATTTGATTTGCAGCTCTTCTATTATATATACTCTAATAATGCTCTTTTCAATACAAAAAATACTCTCTTCAAGGATCTCAAATATTTGGATGATGCATAAAATATTTTTTTGAGTAATATATTAACTCATTAAAATTATATTATAAATAATTCGGATAATTCTAAGCGTTTATAGAATATTTAATTACATGAAATAACCGAAAAAAGGAAAAAGATGGTATTTCAAATCTATAAACTATTTCAGAAATATTAATCGTATATCACAGGACAAAATAGATTAATTTAAACAGAATCCCTTTAAAGCCCAAACTCATACTTCAAAAAGGGACATAATTTTGTTGTTGTTGCTGTTAACGAATATTAAATCTTATTGTCTACGAAACTGATTTTAAAATCAAAATAGAAAGTCGGTATATTAAAAAATTATCTTTAAGAATATTTAGCATCATTGAGTGTTATAGTTGTTTTGAGAGTTTTAAGAGCAATACTGTTTTATTGTGGATTAAACGATCTTTATTTGGTACCACGAATAATATTCCTTTTTTGGATAGATGCAGATTTTTTTTGAAGATAATTAGAGCTTTTTATACTTAATTCTTCTTACAATTCCATTTACTAAATAAAATCTTCCTTATTTTATATCTGTAGGGACAGCATTGTAGTTGAGGTTTCCTTCTCTAGATGGCTGCCCAATTCAGCCGAACATAGTGACTTGTTAGAAGATCAGTCAGGAATCCCAATTATTAATTAATTTAGTTTTAAAATAGCATAATCAAAATATTATTGAACAATTTAAAACAGTTTTTATTAATTTTTTTAACTTTATTTATTAATTTATATTTTTGTCCTCAACTATAATGCCGTCCCTACATATCTAATATATGACATATTTTTTTTAATAAGCATCTATACTTTAAGATTACTAAGCGGCTTTCAAATAATGCTGTATACTTTTTCACCCATAATCGCAAATTTCGTATCCATTTATAAAAGGAAAATTTTTTCCACGGCCTTTTGGAACAGATTCATTTCCGTAACTGACCTATAATTTAGTTTTCTCAATTCTAGCTCTTGGAGGCAGAAAAAGGTCATTTTTCTCTCAAGAAGAATGAAAAGCCCTCTTTAAAATATATAATTCTAAATTCTTGTTTATATTTTTTAACGGGGCTATTTGTATTCCATTTCAAAGTAAAATAACTGTCTATAAGTTTGTTTTATTAAAAATTTTTTGGCTTTAAATAAAAATCCGATCAACAAAATATACTTCTCCATCACCTTCTGCTGACTGTTTTCTAAATATCGTGGAACGAGTAATGGTTAAGTAATTAATTATTGCCAAGAATTCTTGTTTATGTAAAAAATGTAACCACCTATTATCTACTGAAAGCACATTTGTGAGAAGGAAAGCTCTCCCTTGTCGAAAGAGTTTTCAATAGCCTGTTGACCACAGAGATGTCGTTAGAAACACCCAGAAGAACACGAATAATGTATGTAACTGTACAAATAATAAGGCAATGTCTTTGCTCAAGGAAAGAGAGGACATCCTAAAGAACATTGACTACGGTTTTCTATGTTCACACATTCGAGTTGCAGAAGTGGATGCATCCTGTGGGGTAGAGAAGATGATCGAGTTTTCTTTGTCTGTTGGGAAGGTCTTTTTTACTTCGTGTTGCCAAAATTTCGTTTTTCTGAAAAGAAAAAAAAAAGAATGAATAGGGCAAACTCAATCCAAAAGCTTTTCTCATATATCAGGGGTGGAGAACCTTTATGAATCAAACCCAGATGAAGCACCATAGCCACTCCTCCCGGATTCCATCGTTCGACCAATCGCCATCATGCCACTCAGCAGAATGGAAAACACCACTTTTGTCATGCCCAGCATCATAGACTCTCACGATATGGGATTGAGGACTGTTTTTACAGTCCGGATGCCCAAAGGAAAACGCCTATTCAATTTATGAATCAACGTGCCATTTTTTTCTAAAGTAGTATTCTATGAAGTATAGACGTGCCGTCAAATAAATTTTACTTGTCATTTTATTGGGAAAATAATAAAACAAATACTAAGAACACAAAACTCTTTATTTCCTATGAAAAACTACCTTTTTCACTGCATAGTTATAAATGTTTTAGTTATACGTGTAACTCAAATTAAAGTAACATTAGTGTGAGTTCTGTTGTTGCAGATTGTGTGGATGACAAATACCTTATATTAGGATTGTAAGATAATACTTTCAGTAGAATGCATGCTTAATTAGAGTCATCTGCCAATCGGTTTTTAAGCAATTCATTATTTTTGCTGTGGTTCACTTTTTTGACAAGAGGATTTGCGATTTGTTGCAAAATGCCGTTTTACAGAAGATATTCTGTGTACCACTATTGCAGAGCATAAAACACATCCCGCTTTGTCTCCTCCACACCACTTTGCCAAATTTCTAGATTCACCAAATTTGAAATTTTTATTTACACTTACTACCCAGCCCTTTTTATTCTTTTGCTGAACTAGCCATGTACAGCCCATTTACAAATCGTAAGTAAAACACAAAAAAACTTTAAAATGCAGTTGCGTCAATGAAATTAACTATGCTATGCGTAGACAAACTTTGCATCATAAGCAATTGTAGTCCACGACGTAAATAAGGCAAGATCATAACAAACGATAAACCTGCCACCCAGCGATCGATTATTCGCGTTTGTTCGTAATACTTTACAGTGAACTTTGTTATTTTGACCATTTGCAAACCATTTTGATCGCCGGCGTGCCCAAAATATTGTATCGCTTGCCATAAATCGCATGTGTGTCAATGGTTCGCCATCCCTGTCATATATCATATAAATAGTGTTTTTTTTCCAGGTATAGAAGTTTAAGTTGGCATTACTTTCCAAGATGACGACCTATTTAACAGCTGTTAAGTGATTTATTCTCAGTTTGGTTTGGCAATTCGTCAAAACGATCATCAAGCAAGGCATAGATTCGTCGAATGGGCCCAAAACGAGATTGCCGTTGTTCCCGATTTTCATAATCGAATTTTGTTTAGCGATGAAGCGCACTTCTGGTTGAATGGCTACGTCAACAAACAAAACTGCCGTATTTGGAGTGAAGCTAATCCACAAGTGTATGTCGAAACACCGTTACATCCAGAAAAACTGACTGTTTGGTGCGCTTTATGGGCTGGTGGAATCCTTCTTCAAAAACGATGAAGGCTACAACGTTACAGTCAATGGTGATCGGTATAGAGCCATGATTACTAACTTTTCATTCCTGAATTGAACAATCATGATGTCCAGGAGCTGTGGTTCCAACAAGACGGCGCAACATGTCACACAGCTCGTGCCACAATCGATTTATTGAAAGACACGTTTGGTGACCGCCTAATTTCACGTTTTGGACCTGTGAATTGGCCTCAAGATCTTGTGATTTAACACCGCTAGACTATTTTCTGTGGGGCTATGTAAAGTCATTGGTCTATGCGGATAAGCCACAAACGCTTGACCATTTGGGAAGACAACATTCGCCGTGTGATTGCCGATATACGGCCACAAATGTTGGAAAAAGTCATCGAAAATTGGACGTCAGATTGGACTACAACCGAGCCAGTCCTATGCCAGAAATCATATTTAAAATGTAATGCCACAAGAGTATCTTTCGAATAAAAAAAAATTCATGTCAATCGAATAATACATCGTTGTTTTATTGCAATTTAAAGTTCTATACCTTTAAAAAAACACCCTTTACAAGGTGTCTCCGGGCTTATAAAGTATCCAAAAGTAATGGTTCATTAGAACAGAACTACCCATCAGAATATAATAAACTGTTCATCTGTTGATTGGAAAACTTTCCGAGATTTTTCGGGTCTAGTCCAATCGGCCGCACGAGCGTGCATTATTCGTCAATTGCAGACGATAAAATTTTTACACTGACTTCATTAGTAAGGATGCGGATGCCACAGTAAAAGATGCAGTGCGTACTTTGGTTAACAGAATTTAAATCTGTCACTCATTTGAACATATGAAACACAAAAATGTGTAAAATAATAAGAAAAAGTCAGATCATTCTGAAGGAATATGAAGACGTGGAAAAACCAAAAATGCATAAATATTATACGAATTAAAGCTGTCACAAACTTAAAGCTCTGATGTAGGTTTGAGCGTGCTTTATAGTATCTAAATATTCCCCTTTTTCAACAACAACAAAAAAAATTACATAAAATATTACAAAAAAACCCCCAACAATAGAAAATATTGAACAACAAATAAACACAAAATTTACACATGTGTCGGAATAGAATGTAAACAGATAAATATGGAAAATAAAAAAGAGCTTTTAATACACATGAAAAAATCAACATATAGAAGCTAACTAAAAAAGAACGAACAGAAATTATAAAAGCATCCCTTAGATATCCAAAAAATAAAATTAATAAGTTATATAAAAAAACAATTTTAAAATCAATTCCTACTTAGGTCAACAAAGAAAAAATTTATTTTAGTTAATTAAATTTAATTAATGAATTAAAATTTGAAAAAACTGTATAAGCATCGTGTCATTCACTACATGTTTAAAAAATATATTTAAACATTAGTGGCGCCATCTGTTAAACTAGTTGTAACTTCATCAGAAATAACGCAGAATAAATTTAAAATTAAAAAATAAAATTTAATTAATATGAATTATATTTAAAAAAACTGTATTAAACATCAAGAGTCCTACAAGTTAAACAAAATATGTTTGAATTTGGTCAGATGAATAAAGAGACTTTATTATCGATTGAAAATTTGTGTGAACAAGATATATATATATATATATAGAGAGAGAGAGAGAGAGAGAGAGAGAGAGTGAACTATATATATATATATATAATAGTAGGAATTGGAAAATTGAATTAAATTAAAAAATGAAACTAAATAGACGACAGATATAAACTAGAAAATTAAATCACAAAATTATAACTTGCTATTATCTACGGTAATGACACTGTCTGTATAAAAAAATATTCAAATAGAATTTTAAAAAGGAAAGTTAGAGTTAAAAATGTAAGTGAGAAATATATTAAGAAAAGAATATAAAAATAAAATTATTATAGTACATATATATTTTACGTTCTTTAAATATAAATATATGTACTATAAAGAAAGTTAGAAGGATAATTATATTCTTGTTATAACTGAGTTTACTTTGTATGTAATTAAGTATAATGCTTTGATAAATCGAGGTAGCGATATTGTTATTCCAAAAACGACACCTTAATCATGTTAAAAAGAGAGTCATCTTTTTCATATTATATTTTAAAATATAATGATCGATACTTAATTTTGAATCCCAAAAGTCTTTGTTTGTGCCATAATTGTTTATTTAATTCAGATACCCAGGATAAAAATTAAAATTAAGGATATAATCTAAATTAGTTCTAAAATAATTAAATCATCTCTGTATCTCATTGGCGTAATAGCTCTGAGTGGACCCCGTATCAAAACTCTTTCGGGGCCTTCCTTTAGAATAGAAAGCCCCCTTTTTGGTACTGTAGTTACACGTGTCGGGGCCCCTGTAGCTTCGGGGACTCGTATCATTGATACGGTGGTATATATATATATAGCTACGCTCCTGATCTATTTCTATATACAGGGCTATCAGGAATGAATAACCCGATTACAAAATTTAATAACTCCCATATGAATTAACAGAATTAATATGCCACTGTAAAGATACAATATGAAATTTTGAGTTTGCAACATTGTTTTTGTTCAATAGGTGGAGAAACAATGTTGTAACCAAGATGTTTTTGAAATTGTGAACAGAAGTGGAAATGACGTCGATGCGGCAGAAGGCGTTTTGTGTGCTCTCGTTTGCAAAACGTCTATCAGTAATCACGGTTCAGCGTGAGTTTCGGAGAAAGTACCACAGAAGTTCACCGACATCTAAGAGTATAAGAAGATGGTACAAACAGTTCCAGTTAACTGAGTAAAGGCAAAAGTCCAGGGTGACTTCGTTGTTCGCCAGAAAATGCTGAAAGAGCGCGAGAGAACTTTTATAAGGTCCAAAGATCCCCTGGGTAGGCATCCAGTGATAGAAAGGAAGTGATAGAAACAAACTTTTGAGCTTGAATGATACGGAAACAGCGAATGTGAAGATTGTCTCGTTAAAATGTGGAAAATTCTTGATTCTCTCTGTGTGTGCCCTTTAAGGTATCCGACTACGTTCGGAACCGTGATTTTAAAAAAACCCCGCATAAATGGATAATTTTCATGATATTTAGTGTCCCTCAGATTAGAATACATGCATAAAATTGTTTTAAGAACGTTTTGACAAAAAAAAAAGTAATTTAAATATAACATTTTGGCAAAAAATTAACTTAGAATAATCTTTTTTCCAAATGTTCTTCTTTTGTGAAAAATTGTTCTATTAGAATAATACTTTGCCTGTATATAGCTCAGACCTCTCTACAGAGGCTCAACTATAATTTTTGAAAAAATCACATTATTTTCTGAGTTACCACCAACTGAAATTATTATTGGCGTTTTTTCCTTAAAATTGCTCCCCTCTGTTGTCGTAAAATATAAATAAACCCACTTCTAAGTTATATATTTCAAAAATTCTAGTTGAGCCTCTGTAGAGAGGTCTGAGCTATATACAGGCAAAATATTATTATAATAGAAGCATTTTTCACAAAAGGAGAACATTTGGAAAAAAGACTATTCTAAGTTAATTTTTTGCCAAAATATTGTATTTAAATAAAAAAAAATTTTTTTTGTCAAAATGTCCTTAAAACAATTTTATGCATATATTCTAATGTAAGTGACACTAGATATCATGAAAATTATCCATTTATGCGCTTTTGAAAATCCCGATTCCGAACGTAGTCAGATACCTTAATGCAAGGGTGGGCAGAGTTTTCCAAGGTAGGGCTACTTCTAAGTTTTTCAAGGTGCTGCGGTCCCCCTAGTGTCAGTGGCGAACACAAGGGGAGAGTTACGGGTCCGGACGGCCCTCCGTAGCCATTTATTTTTCTCCCGATTGATTATAATTCCATGTATATAGTACGTAAAATTTAATTAAATATTTCTTATTTATAGTTTTTTATTAATTAATGCTAATTATTATTTAATAATTTATTTTTTGATTTTTTTTTGTTCCTGATAATTGGCAAAAAAAAAAAAAAAATGTTTAGCAGCATTTTGGGGTATGATACGAGATTGGTAGATTTTCACCCCCCCCTTAAAAAATTCTTGTGTGCTTCACTGCCCAGTGTCATAGATGTGGTGAGGCAAGAAAAAGGTGTATATTTATTATAACTAAATAATAAATACGTAATATGTACTTTTACCTACAGAACTAAAATAAAAAAAACTAACACTTTTAAAACCGCGTTTAAAGCAAAACGCAAGATACAATAATAATAATAATAGCCACAAATATTATAATACCAAATGATGCATCTATTATCAAACAATTCCAAATACATTAAAAAATAAAGCATTTTCATCCTCAGTTAATTTTCGTTGTTATAGTCAGAAGACTTAGTCTGCTTACTATCAGCCCATTTTGAATATTTCCGTACATAATAACTAGCTGCTCACATCTTCAGGCGGTCACCCAAAAATGTCTTAGCGGTCCACCTGTCGATCGCGATCGACGTAATGCCCACCCCGGCCTTAATGGATCAAATCAGTTAATCTGCACATTAACGGCTTTCGAGCTTTAACGGTAACATATACTATCAATCTCATAATAGAGCATACACACTCATATATATTTATATATGTTTTTTTAGAGGTATGATATATCTTTACTTACATAATCGGGTCCAAGTGTTATTCCATGAAGTCGTAGTCTGCCTTTCTGGTGGCCAGGTTCCTCCAGAGCGCGTACCCGATGACCACGAGCACCGCCATGACTGCCAGCGTGCTGCCTACGGCAATAGGCACCGTCTCATCCTGAGCAAAGGGCTCGGGCAACCCGCCGATTCGGACAAGGCTGCACCTTTGAACTGAAACAAGCATTTCTCTCCATTTCTAACTCTTCATAATATTTATCACAATATTTGTTAGCAAAACTTCAATCTAAAGTTATCCCAAAGCAATCAAATCAATAAAAGGTATTTATTCCAAAGTATGAACATAAGTACACAATGAGGATAATACGAGGGGGAGTCGGAAAGTAAGTTTCCCCTGTCGACTGTTGTCAGAGTTGTGTATGAAAGTCAAAACATAGAATGAGACATTAAAGATAAGACATAACTATATTTTTCCACCTAAGTACCAAGTACATTCAGGCATTTGTCCTACCGCTTGCTAAGCTTCAAAAAACCCTCCAGGAAAAATTCAGGGCTTTGTATATGGAAGAAGCTTTTAACTGCTTGTTTGATTTCAGTGTTGCTTCCAAAGCGCCTTCAGGCGAGATTCTTCTTCAAAGCCGGAAACAGAAGAAAGTCCCTTGGTGCGAGATCAGGACTGTACGGAGGATAGTGTAGGCTCTCAAACCAAGAGTTGTAATATGGTTTTTCGTTGCTGTCGCTGAGTGTGGTCTCGCATTGTCATCCAACAACAGAACGCCAGATCTGAGAAGCCCAGGCCACTTTTTTCCGAATTAATTTGCTTGATCGCGGTCGACCTCTACCCAATGGTGTATCGGTGTCTTGCAAGTTCACCTGCTGCTTCGTCATTCACCCATAGCCTTTAAACTATTCTTCTGTATGCAAAGCCCTGAGTTTTTCCTGGAGGGCTTTTTGAAGTTTATCAAACGATATGACAAATGTCTCAATGTTCTTGATACTTATGTGGAAAAATAAAGGTATGTCTTATCCTTAATGTCTCATTCTATGTTTTGACTTTCATACACAACTCTGACAACAGTCGACAGAGGAAACTTATTTTCCGAGTCACCCTCGAATATACATATGAAAAATAATCGCTTTCTAGAAATTATACCAATTCAACATGTATACAGTAAAATTATATTTGATATATCCAGTGGCGCACAATTCAACATGTTATATTTTTAAGTACATAGTACGTTAAATTTAATTATTTGTTATTAATGATTAATTTTATTAATTAGTGCTAATTGTTTATTCAATAATTAGTTTTTACTGTTCCTGAAAATCGACAAAATCAAAGGAGAATGATACAAGAATGGTGGACTTTCGACCAAAAAATTCCTGTGTGCGCTATGGATATATCTTTATGTTTTGTTATTACCACCTTTGCACTTTTGTTATACACGACAACAACAATACCAACAGAAAAATTCCGTGAAATGTCAAAATTTTTTATATTTCTTCAGATTCAAATAGTTTATTAAAGAAAAAATTGAGAAAATTATGCGTTTTCACACAAGAATCGAACAAAGCAAAAACTTTTTTGAGCTATTTTTTTATTTTTTAAGACAAAAATACATCTGTTAATATCAAATATGACAAAGAAAATTTTAAAAATTGCAAGTTTTTTTTAATTTAATGTTAAGGTTCTTAAGTTTTTAATTGAATGTTATACTAATTAAGAAACTCACGAAAGGGGCAATCTGACGGATTTCAGCGTAACCTCTTCTTTGCCCGTTAAATTTGTGTCATTTAAAAAATCAGAAAAAAACCATCATTAAATTATTCATTGAGTTACATTAAAACAAATCTTACACTTGCCGCGTTAATGCATTTTTCAATTCAGAACAGTTTGAGGAATTTTTGAAAAAAAAAAAAAAATTCTTATGTAATACCTAAGAAACACAGCAAATGTCACATTCATTGTAAAGCCTACTGTAAGTTTGTATCTTTTATAGGCTACCGATAGGAAGATATGCCATTTTTATTATGATTTTGTAGTTAGTACAATTTCGTAGTGTAATTTGTTATGATGTATGTTTGTTAGTATGTTTGTTATTTTTATTTTTTCAATACAAGTTTCATTGTGCCAGCTAGGTGGCGTGATTGGTTTGTAGCTGACACCTAAAGTTGCGGGTTCAACTTCAACCCAAGTCAGGGGATTTTCTTGATGCAAGAAATCAAGAGCGTCCATGTCGTATGATTATGCGGCAAGTAAGAGATCCCTTGAGTGCATATTTGGATTGGGTGCTCTCGGCAAAATTAAATTTCTAAAACAAGTTTGCGTCGTCAGAGTTCAGGTGCCTCCATAGGGCGTCAAAATTACTTGCGGCAATCGGTATCGCCTATATGTTGCCGCACTACATAGTGATATCAGCTCCTGTACTAGGACTGCAATGGTAAAAATACCAATCCACCACCCCAGTGGAAAAAAAAGGCTCATTGTGTATCTTCGTTGTATTGTTTGCAAGAAAGGCATGCCATTAATCACTAAAGACAACAATAAATTATTTAAATCAGGGGTACTCAACCTTTTTTTTTTTTTTTGCTGGGCTGCATACATATGTTAGCTATTTCACGCGGGCTGCAACATGAGGATAAATGGGAAGGGGCGGGGGAGAAATGCTTTAAGACCAAGATAACTTTGGAAATTTAAAATGAGGAAAATTGATCAAAATATTATAATTCCTCTGTTTTGCTTTTTTTAATTATTATTTTTTATATATTTTTCTCACTAACACTAAATATTAAAATCATTTAAGAAACACTTCACAATGTCTGTAACAGTAAACGGTTTCATATGATTACGAATAATGTAACAAACTTCATAGGATATCTTTGTTACAGTTGTGATATTACCACAGACAAAACACTTTTTTTGCTGTTGTAAAGATTATTCAAGAAAAGCTATTATCATCCCTTGAAAGAGATCTTCGAGGGAAAGTGTCATTGGATGAGAGAGAGAGAGATATTCCTGTTTACTGGTATTTTTTACATACAACACTTTCGTGACAAATCAAACAATTACTGATCCATGTTTGTTTTTCACTGCAAAATAGCGAATCACTCAATCATCTATAAACGATATATTTTCTTCAAATATTTTTCGCTTGAAAGATATGAAAAATAGTTAAAAATTAGTTCCACACATAAAATTGTCGCTGCTCCACTCTGTTGTCTGTTATAACTAACCGCAACCATTACAAAGAGAGAAAGAAAATCAATTCGTTCCCGTACGACATCGACATCAAAATGCAAAATTGGTATATTTGATTTCTTAACAAAGAAAATTGCTCACGAAATTTTTAATACATTGTTTTTAAGTAAGTGAATTTCTAAGAGCTATGGGTCATGATTGGGCCACTTAAAAAGGATCGGTGGGTCGCATGTGGCCCACGGGCTCCAGGTTGAGTATCGCTGATTTAAATGGACACAATCACGCATACATACTGTTATATATAATCAAACAGCAAATAAAGTGGATTTTTAAACCCAAAACAAAGCAAAGAAAAATTCCTTTGTCAATATGAGCCCAATACATTTCTCACTTATTAATCTGGAGAGAGAGAGAACTCGGACTACTTTTTAAAAAACAAAACAAGATAAAAAAAATGACAACACTTAAAAAAAATGCTTAAACTTTTAGAGCCCGAGCAGGTCGGAGAAAGAAAGGTATGTCACTCACAGGGAGAGAACTTGCCCATCTGAACGTCGTACACTTGTAAGTGGACGTCCTTCATTCTGGCCAGTACCATTTTTTCTTTTTCAGAATTGTACATGGGGATGACGTCGGGGGAGGGGCAGAAGTACGATTTACCGTACTGAGTCGCGAACAGACCGTCCTCCAGTGTGCGGACTGTTTTCTTGCCCACTGCAATATAAAAACAATTTATAAGAGATATAACCACACACAAAGTGTCTATACTTGACAATCACTATTTCCACTTCACTTTAGAGGAAATTTGTATGAGAATGCCTTACCACCCCTTTCTATGAGATAAGTTAGAGCCTGGTAAAATATTGCAACAAGCTATCTAGCTACAATGGCCAGCTCAGAACCTCTGCCTATCTCCATTCTTGGCTCAGTAACAACAGTGGACTAAAGAAACGTAGACCTTTTTCTCTGGCAAGTGATATGGGCCTGTTTTCTGGGAATGTTGAACTTCACTCCGTAAAGCGCTTTCCCCATTTTAAGTTCGACTCTAATCGAATACATTTCCAGATTGAGCTATCGATCTGGATGTGTAAAAGGTCTGATATACCAGAATTTATTTGACAGACTGCTCTAGAGACAATTCATGGCATCCCTCATTCGGTATAAAAAATCTACACTGATGGCAGCATGGGTGACGATGGTATTTCCGGAAATGACGTGCACATTGAGACACCTGATGGTACATTTGACAGTAAAATTAGGAATATTAACTACTGTTCTGTTTTTAGTACGGAACTTATTGCAATTTTTTGACATTGCTTCTGAACTTGTCTTCAGGGACATTTGGATTTTAACTGACAGTGGTGCTTCTATACAGCACCTTTCTCGTTGGACAACTGTTGAGGATATGACAAGCCTAAATATTCTGGATTTTGTGATTCGACTGTCTTCTAAACACTCGGTATACTTTCAATGGGTCCTTTCCCATATTGGATTAAATGGTAACGAGACATCCGATAGTTTGGCCAAGTCTGCCACTGCTGACATCTTGAGGGGTGACACTTGTCTAACTTTTGCCGAACTCTCCTTTATTAAAAGGATAGAACAGGCATGCCCAACCCGCGGCCCATTTGGAGAATTTTTGCGGCCCAATTGAAGTTTCTGGCTATATTACTTTAGACATTTAGACTAAAGAAGGTTGAATCGAAAATATCGTGTTTTGACCCACCCCCACCTCTCCCCGTGCAGTTTTCACCGAAATAATTTTTTTCCTTCATTTGACTTCCAAGCAATTGTAATAACAGGTGTTGATAGATGAAAAAAAGCACATGAGCTTGGGTGTGTTATTCCTCTTTCAACGAGAACTTCGTTGAGAGTGAGTAGTGTATTTAGTTCTATTTGTCAAAGAAATAATTTATGTCTATATTTTGAAGTTCAGATTAGTAGTCTTTTTCTTGTTTTATTTGGCAATGAAAGAATCCGATGATAGATTTAATAATTTGCCTCAGGACTGTCAGACCAGCTAGTAGAAATGTAAGATAATTACGGCAGCAGAATAGAAATGTTTAATATTTTAACCTTCTGAAATTATGTAACTTTTTAATTTTATGATATATATTTAATCATGGAGCAATAATTAATATCATACAATAAGAAACTAAACAAGGCTATCGGACAGAAAAAAAACTTTTTTTGACAAACAGGGTTAATAATTACAAAGCTGTTCTTTACTTAATTGCTTTTTTGCATTTGAAATAAAAATTTTGAAAATCTATATAAATTTTATGCAAACATACTGTAACTCAAGTATAAAATGTGAAGATGTTACGCACATAGTTGTTATACTACGTAACCTCAGATGACAGCATAAATCTACTGTAGATAAGAACCTTGAGATTAAGAGATATTCACCAACAAGTGTGGCCGCGGTATAAATCTGGCTTGTAGATAAGAACCTGCACGTTAAATCTGTAGGTTAAGAGATGCCATTCTTCCACCAACAAGTGCAAAAAGTCCTCGGTCGAACAGTTTCAATCAATCAATTGTTGTGCATTGTCGACTTTCAGTTTGTTGTGATTGTGAGGGTAACCTTGGTGTTTTTTGATCATATCAATAATTGAATGTTGATCATATCATATTTTGAATTCTGTACAATAGTAAAATATTTTGAATATTTTTTTTTTTTGATATGTGCGGCCCACCTCAGTTTAGTAAATTTTTATGTGGCCCACCAACCAATTTGGGTTGGGCACCCCTGGGATAGAAGTAAATGCACTTTGGAGAATACCCGCGACTGACCCTAGGTATTTTGGGAACAAACCTCGTTGGTGTCACCAACTTAATATTCCTAGGGATTAGCAGACGGCTCTATCACGCTTTTTTAGTACCCACATCAGATCTCTTACTTTTCAATAGGGCCGGAAAGTTTTTTTAGAGTATCATAGGTGCGAGGCTGATCATGGCTCACCTAAGTCATATTCTTAACTGTTTGAGTTTTACTATTGATGAGGCTTTAGGCAGTACTATTTTATTTTTGAATTTTTTGGCAATTTTTCGTTTTATGGAGATGGTGTAGCCAAGCGTCACCACATTTGGGATAAGAAACAACAACAGCACGTTTTCATTCGCATCCTGGTCAATCGGAAATAAATGATTTTGGATTGAAACGATGTTATTAAACGTGCGTAAAAATTGGAAAATGTTCAATATTTGCACATATTAAAGTGACAATATTGCTGTACATTTCAGAATATATCTGAATCAACTCTAATTAAAAAAGAAGGCTAGGATAACAACACAAAAATACGGAATCATTTTGAAGTATCCAGAGATACTAAGGCATCTACATCATTGGTTTATCCCGTTCGTATATTGGATTTAAATTAATTTCTCTTTAGCAATAAACAGTATCAAAGATAAAAAAAGAGTACAAAAGTGCGACCTGGAATGGAGACATTAAAAAGAAGACCAATTTAGTGAGTATCTCACCGTTTGTGGCTCCGTCGAAAAGAGGATTCGTTGTGTCATACAGCAGCTCCATCGAGAGCAGCTCCCACGTGTCCTGCTTTTCTTTAGGATTCACCTAACAAAAAAAAAAGGAGTTAAATAAAATAATAAATGGACGAAAGCCAAATACCTTTTCTCAAAACCTGTCAATACTTTATGTTCTAGCCAAATTCTTAATATATTTTTGAACGTTTTCATTTTCTTCACAATTGAAGTGGCATTTTTCGACGTAAAAATAACCTACTATACATTGTTGACTTATGCACTTAAGAGGACAAAGTACGAGATTCAATTAACAAAAATCGGTCAAAAAATCAAATTTAATTTTTTTAGTCTAAATTTTTTTATGTCCTTTTCTACAAACTCACAAAATTTGAAAGCTCTAAGTTTTAAAAATGCAGAGTTGTGTTAACTTGTACTTTTGTTTTTATTCACATTCCAATGGCTAATCAAAACTTTAAACTGACTTATCCCAGGAAGATAAAATAACTAGTTGGTCTTCATTTAAAATGCTAAGGCTTTTTTTTCTTTTGTGCTTAATACATGGAAATATTTTTCACTTGTTGCTAATAGTACATGGAACAAAAGTTGGTATGCAGTTTTCAATCAAAGCAATACTTATTTTTTAAAAAATAATTTAAGTTAGAATTTACACATTTTTTAAGGAATTTTCAATAAGCATTCATAAAAAGAAGTATTGTACGAATACCAATCATGTTATCATTACAAAACTCATACCAACTTTGATAATACATAGTTTAGTGTACTTGTAAATAAAATATTATACATGTACGTCAATTTTTGTAGGAGGAATAGCATTTTAAAATCATTTCATAAGTTATATGTTTTTCCCATAAAAAATTAAATGGTTAACGTTTTATGAAATTTTGAGTACAAAATCTGTTTTACATGATATATACACATATACACATAAAAAATTTATCAAAATCATTAAAATAAGAAATTTTGTGTAAATCGTTCCTCAAAAAGAAAAGTTTGTTGAAAAATCAATTATCATTCAACTAGTGTTCTATACACTATAATTTATAAAATTAAAAAAAGTGTCCAAATGTAACGCTATTTGCAAATTTTTAATGCAAAAAGCCCACGTCAGCATTCCTATCTTTTGTTTTAATTTTTTTTTTGGCTATGAAATTTTACTCTATGCCTTTTCAAGGGCATTGAAAAAATAAGAGAAGGATAGTAGTTATAAATACCTGGATTTTAATTTTTTTAAAATCACTTTGGTTGATTTTGAATTATATCGCTTCTGGTACTTAAAGTAAATAAACTTTCGTGTAAAAGTAGTGAAAATTTAATTATTTCAACTTAGTACATTATAAATTTTAATTGAATATGAAAAATATAAAACTAATTATAAAAATTTTTGCAGAGAGTATAAAATATTATAAACAATCACTTTTGAAGACGAATTGATTTTATTTAAAATTCTAAAATGGGAAATTATCGTGAGGAAAAAGATTATACTTTTTGAAGTTTGCAATGGAAAAATAATTTGCGCCTACCTTATCAAAGTTATTATTTTTGTCTAAAAAATGTTCCATATTATCATAATTTAGTGTCTTATGGTATTAGTAATTTATTTTACAATGCCAGGCAGACCATCAGAGCATTTCAAAATTTGAAATGTAGATGCAGTTAAGATCATTCAGTGCAGAGCACTCGTCAAATTCGTGGCAGTCATGTCTTTCAGTGTCACACAAAACTCAGATAGGTGAATATAAAGTTTTGTCTGTTATCCTATTTGGTGTTTGTAATTTTAATCGTTTCAGAATAATTTTACAGTGGAATATCTTTAATTTTAATCAGCTAATAAATTTTCCAAAAAAATTTGTTTATGTTATTTACATTTGACAACCGTCTGAGATTACATGACAAATCACTGAGATCATGTTTTTGTTGTAAAGTATGTTTTGTTACCCGGCGACCTCTAACAAAAAAGTAGCTAAATTTTGCCAAGTTCATCTTAACATTTTATGTTTTTCAAAATTATTTGAAACGTTGAAAGAATAGTTACAATTTTAAAACCATATACAAAAAGAAAGCCAAAATTACACTTTCAAAAAATTATCGAGATAAACAGATAAAAGTCTCCTTAAATTATGCGAGATTCTTAATAATGTGATTGAAAAAATCGACCCTCAAGAGTGCCTTAGTAAAAATTTTTTATAATTTACGATCTATCATATATTAATTATTTTTTTTTATCGTTGATGAGATAGCATTATCTAATTTGTTTAGGTATTTATTCATATTTAAACATTAAAAACTTTTTTTCTTTAAATTGTGTTTTTACTTTTTTATTTACCCGTAAGAACGGGTATATATATATATATATATATATATATATATATATATATATATATATATATATATATATATATATATATATATATTCTATTTTTTAAGTAAAGTAATACTTCGACTTACGCGATTTTAAAACCACCGTGTCAATTCGTCTTTTAATTATTTATTTTAAACGCTGTGTCGTTGTCCCCCCGTTTTTGAAACTCATACTGAATCAGTACTAAAGCCTGATAAAATTGGTAAAGTGATTTAAGTTCTCGATTTTTCCAGGCTGATAGATTTAGGATAGTGATGACGTTCAAAAACTGCTGTATTCCCACAATCAGGAGCTGACGAGCTCATAGAAATGCATGAGCCAGAGCAAGACATTGAAGAATTTGAGTCTTTAGACCCAGTTCAATCAGAAGATCGAACGATGGTACGGAATTTGACAGTAGGCATCAGTTTGATAGAAAAAGAGTTACAAATTTTAGAAAATATAGACTCTAACGACAAGCGTATCTTTTTTCAGAGAAATAAGGAATAAAAAATTTATTAGCATGCTACATGGAGATTTTGCGAGAGAAAAAGTTCCTGAGCTGGCAGACTACTTGTTAGATTTTAGGAAACTTTTTACATAAAAAAAATTCGATTTTCGATACTTATGCCACCTGATTGACAGTTACATCAGATCAAGGTCCATGAAATTCATCGTGGCTAAGGGCTAGAATTTTACGCCTGACGTTAGCTTTACCTTTGAGCACCACGCAGGTGACAGTACGATTTTGCTCGGTTTGACCCCAATTTTGAGGGACAGCACCCTGGGAGTGGTCAGAGGCCTCCCACCAACCTCACGAGAGGACTTGCGGCTCGACGGCTATTTAGAGTACCCCCATGCCACGAAGGCAATGTACATTTACAAACATCCATGCCTTCACCGGGATTCGAACCCAGCCTTTACAGCTCCGCAGTCAGCGTCACTAACCACTATAACGGATGAGCGGTTGCGTTTTTTAATTAGTGTTATATAAGATTTTATTACACATTTTCTTTCTTAATTAGTATTTTTTCCGTCTCCAGCCCTTACTAAAAATAATTTATATGTATTTATGTGCAAAATTATACCCCTACTTACGTGGTTATCACTTAGTCCCCCTATTGCGAAGTTCGGGGTATTACTACGCTTATATTGCTGCGTATTTGAAGAATATCTATGAACAATTTTATACTTAAATGCCATCATGTAGTTCGCCATTATTTTGAGTGTTTATAGGAAGTTGGTATATTACTTTTTATTACTTATGGTTATTATCCATTATATTCTACGAATTAACTTTAGTTTTTTCAGATTTCTTACATACTTGTAAAAATAAGTAGATTATTATTTTATACTATATAATTATGAGGCTTTATATTTAAAAAATATTTTAAGCTTTTACTGATTTTAAATCTGTATTTTTTCTTTTTATTTTATCCCAGTGGCATATGTAAATAAATGGCAAGGTTTAGTACCTTCCCCTTTCCTTGAAACTATACATATATTATTGATGATTATGTATGTTATACAATGACACATCCCCGCAAGCCTAAATTGCAGGGATGTGTTAAGGCATGGGCCAACTGGGCCGAGGGCTTCGTCTCTATCTCGGCTCAGCCTTTATAAAATCATGATTCGAATAATTTTAACGGTCAAATGTTATTTATTTCCCGTTGTATTCTCCGAAAAACTGGGAAATTCGAACTATATGTCAACTGGCAACAGTGGCAAAACGGCATTATTATGTGATGACCGTCGTCCATGTATGGGTCTAGGCCTATCAGCATGCATCATTATTAATATCTTAAGTCGAAAGGCCATAGTAGGTCGAGTGTGCTTGTGCGGTTGTAAGTCCTTGCACATTTATTTGTTTCAAGTTACAGTTTGTACGAATATTTGAGAATGTTTGCTAGGTACTGTCTAATTTTAAGGTTCACAGATGGGGCCTACATTTATGTAGGGGCCAAGGGCCTCAAGAAGTCTTAGGACGTCTATGCTAAATGGCACAGAAATAAAAAAGAAACTGCTAAGATAGTTTCAGGAAACTGACGAGTGTTAACGAATAGGTGGAAGGAGTTCATTGGTATAAAATGTTACTCGAAAACAGGATTGATGAAGTAAGAGGTGCTCACCACTGTGAAGGCCATGAAGAGCCGGAATCCTGTCCAGGAAAGTTCCAGGAGCGGCTCCCGATCGAATGTCCCGCACCTTCCTTTCACTTTGGCATCTTCGGGAACATTCACTGATATGTGCTGAAAAACATACGCAATTAAAAATCGAAAACAGGCATTAAAATGAGACAATTATCTTTAATATGGAGATCGAATCTGCTTTAAGTACCTCTTCACCTCCAAGACTTGGATAGGTGATTTTGAAAGAAGCGGAAAATTTTGCCAGGATGCATATTTTGCCATTTGAATCCCACACGGCAAACGTAAAATCCGGCGCTACGTCTCTGGCCAGAATATCTGCGGAAAAAAGAAAAATAGAGCACAATTAGAAAAATGGTAATAATCACTATTGTAAAAGTTAAAAATCTGATAGTCTGTGGAGGATGGGGTGGAGTTGAGTTCCCAAACCCTGCAATTGTAAGGGACGTTTTTAACCTACCTGGCGCTCTAAACCCTTCAAATTGCTATGCCTACCCCCTCTCCCCTATTTCCAGAGCGCCCCCTTCTTCAGTTCTTACATTTCCAGTTTTGGTTCGACAGAGATTTTCCCGTAACTCTCTTACTAATTTTAATTTCTTTGTTTTTGTTTTTAGGGCAGTCTTTATATTATCCACCAACTATAAACCCCCGTGTCCCGGGCAGGCAACTGTCAGCATACGGAAAGGATAGTGGCATTGTTTGGACATTCTTGTTCATTTCTTACTTTACGGCATCACGAACCACCTACCCCTTTGTGAATTAATGCAGTACATTGATGAAATCGTTTATAATTATGGTATAGGTTATACATTATTGTATGGACTGCTATCAACTTGTTAATTATCATCGCTTATTGCTTTAATATCCATTACTTTTAATAGCCTAATTCTTTGTTGAGTCACTGTCATTGTACTTCTACAATAAAGGTTTTCTTCGAGTTTTGGTCACGGCAAAATCGTTAATGACATCATTGTAATCAATTTACGTTGCAATATCATTTTGAGTGCATAGCAACATCAAATTGTTAAGCTTTTTATTTTCCATAGTAGATGTTTTCCATAGTTCTGATCCCCGCCACACACAAACACAACGCATACATGATTCGCAAGACGGTGGTTCATTCACTGTAATTTTAATTTTTCTGTTTATTTGTCCTCCATTTTTTTGCGGTCGCAAATCTTTTGCGCCCTAGGCACGTGCCTAAGCGGAAAAGCGGCACTGGCAATTGTGCCACTGTTTAAATTTCTGTTTCAGCAAATGAAAAGTTTAAGAAAAATGGTATTTTTTCTTAAACATCTCCTTTCGGTAAAGATAATTGTTTTGTGCAAAATAGATGTGCGAATGTTAAAGATAACATTTTTTCTAGACGTAGGGAACTTATTTTTTGTGTAATTCATCGTAATAATCCCTGAAATAAAATCTTAGAGAATTATTTATTAAAATGGCATTTATACTAAATATATATATAAACCCGGATTATAATTATTTTCGATTAATTTCTCAGAAAGAATGCGGAAGTCTTAAAAAGAAATTTATTACTTTCCGCATCTCGACTCGTTTTAATTTTGAGAGTTATCATTATGTGATGTATGTTGTAATAGAGAAGCAGATTGAAATAATTATTTGCTCATGAGAAAAGTAAAATCCTTGACACTTTCACATTACATGAATTATTCCATTCCTTTCATCTTCTGCCACCATTTCTAATACTTATACCGCAATTCAAAATTTTGCTAATAGATGGCGCTGAGTGTTTATGTGATTGAAGCAACATTGTTATATTTCTCCCTTTTGTGATCTAAAATTATTATGGTTGTTTTAAAACAATGAAATTCTTACCGTAAAACGTTTTCTTTTTTCAACGTTTTACTAAAAAAAAAAAATATTATTTATGAAAATATTTCTTTCGAAATGGAAGCATTTTTTTTTTCCGGATCAAAATTTATCGGTTGGGAAAGTTCATCTGACAATAATTTTTATTCTTGCATCACATAAATAAAATATGGAATAAAAATAATTTTTAATTGCATATTTGAATTTTTTTTTCGTACAGATAATATTGTAATATTGTTTTTCAAAAATTATAAGCCTTTATCAAATTACTTTTGAGAAAGAATTCAAAAGTTTTGAGGTTTCCAAGAAAGTCAGTGTTAAATTTACAACAAATTGTAAATCATTACTTTAAAATTAAATATGTATTTAAATCTATTAAAATATACTTGCTGCTGAACGCTCTGTGCGAACGAGATACACCAAATTAACAAAATTTCTAATCTATATTTAAGCCCTTTCTCAATATGAACTGAAAACCAATACTTTTGTTCTTATTTGTAAGAAATTTAAATTAAAATTTGTTAGATCGCAAATACGGAAATAAATAATTGTTATAAACAAAAAAAATGTAACGAAAAAAAGTCAGTAAAATTAAATTAAATGATCAGAATTTTTTTTAATATAAAGGTCTAAAGAGTTGAATAATATAGTATTTAGCTAACTAATTTACTAGTTAAAATTCTGATCAGATTATGAAAAGATTTGTTTCAAAATTGCTTTTCCTTTTGTTTTAACTTTGTCGAGTTTTTAATGACGAATTTTTTGCTTAAAATTGACCATCAGTCTTTAATTCTTCCAAAGAAATTACAATGAAAGAAAAAAAATTTCAAATAAATATCTGAATACTTACCATCTGTTGGAGCTAGGAAGTGTTCTGTTACGGGTGGGTTTGCAGGAGTCTATTGAGAGGAAAATTTAAAAATATCTAAGATATACTGTTTTTTTAACTTTCAGAAAAAAGAAAAAGAATAATAAATTAAATTATAGTTAGTTGGAATTTTTTATTACTTGAGTATACGGTACAAAATGCTTATATGTAACTTATTTTCTATGCGAATAGGATTATTCCACAGGTACGTGAGATAAGTCTATGAAAAATTACTTAAAAATGCCAGCATTTAGTAAAAATAAAATTAAGTAATCTTTTCTAAGGTTTACTCTAGATATCCGAGAGATTTATAATGTTTACTTGCAATGACTGCAAAATGGAATGAAAGATTTATATAGCATAATTATTAATTAAATAAAGATACGAAATCATGAATTAATTAAAGATTGATGTATAACATAATTTTTAATTAATAAATAAATCGAATGATGCTTAGTATAATATTTAATATGTAACACATATTTCAATTGTAAATAGGAAATTTGAACTGACCGGTGCTGCTTCTTCTGGGAGAGATTCACTGCTACAGCATTTAAGCACCACTAAAAGAACTAAAAAAGAAATATCCATATGAATGAATAATTCCAAAATCAATGCTTGTTTATTTAATCATTAAATAATATCGCAAATACAAACATCGAAAATTTTAAGATTAACTAAGAATATCATACAGTAAGATCAAATCAAGGACGTCGTTAGCCGTAGCTTTAAGCACTGTGCAGGTGGCAGTACGATTTAGCTCGGTTCCATCCCAATTTTGAGGAAGAACTCCCTGAAGGGTGGGCAGTGGCTTCCCACCTCTCTTCCTCTTCCACCAAACTCACAAGACGGCATGTGGCTCGACGGCTATTTAGATTGATTGATTGATTGAATATTAACGTCGCACTGTTCAGCTACACGAGGGCTTTTGGCGACGGACCACGTAATTTTGAACCATGGTCAAGTGACGTGGACGACACCTGAGCTGGCACCACCTCTCTAACTACCACACCACACCAACGAGAGGACGTTTCAGCTCTCGACAGATTTAACGTGCATCGCTGCCCTACACGGCGGGTCTTTACTGGGCTCGAACCTGTGACAAAGCAAGCCACAGTCCGATACCTATACCACTCGGCTACCGCGGCCGGTACGGCTATTTAGAGCAGCGGTCGCCAGATTTTTGACCTCACGGACCAGTAAATTCATAATTTAAATACCGCGGACCAATAATAGGATTTTTTAAGTGTTAAGTTATTGTTATGAATTGAATTACGTTTCAATGCATCTTAAAACATAACTTAACGTGATGAATAAGTACGTTCTACACATTTTTCTGGGGACCACCCCTTTGGCGACCTCTGTTTCAGAGTACCCCCATGCCGCAAAGACAATATACATTTACAAACATCCATGCCTTCTACTGGATTCGAACCCAACTCTGCGGCAATGCAGTCAAAATCATTAACCTCTATACCCGATGGGCGGCAACTGGATTTCTGAAGTTTAACTGTGTTTTTCTTCCTTCTAAAATGTAAAATAAAAATGCATTTGGATTCCTGTGGATGGAAAGAATTAGAAGATAGTTTATACACTGATAGTTCATGAGTAGTTTTACAGCCATATAAACTTACAAAAGAAAAAAATATAATCTTCAAATTTTGTAATATACCTCAGAAAATATTATTATTCTCAAATTTGAACAAGAAAAATAAAATAAGTTAATATTCCTTTAGATTAGATTATAAACCAAGCTCGTTTCTCAAGAAATTAACTTCCAGAAGTTTCTTTCCGTTATACATATTTCTTAATTTCTTATACATATTAATAAATTCTTATACATTATATATATTGTGACATCTTCGAGGGAGTGAATTCCCATCTTCCGATTCACAATAGGTTTTATGGTTTCACCAGCTGGTCAAGGACAAGAACGACACCCATCGATTGTCCCTGGATTTTTATGATCAACCAGCTGGGGAGTGACCAGTGCACGTGGCCATGGGGCCATTGTTTATTGTCTGAACTCAGGGAGTGGAAACAGCAGACGGGTCGCCATAATGGACTTCGGCGCCCCATTGACAATAGGCGAAGCCTATCTCAAAATAATCATGTCATCTTTTCTAGGGTTTTGTGAATGGAATACTAGAAACAGGTGGAGTGATGGACAAGTGTGTCCAGATGTGGACAAGGAACTATGACGCCTTGGGCCAGACGACTCGGGTGTGTTTTGACGGGTTATGCGCCAATAAGAAGAAGGAGGAGGTCAAGAGAGACTTTGGTGACCTGCGAATAAGAAGGAGTGAGGGGCGTGTTGTGAACACACCCCTGGTGTTTAAAGGGTTCTTTTTCAGGAGACGAGAGGAGACCCGAAAAAGAAAAAAAGGAAAGAGGTGACCCGAAAGGAGAGGTAGAGGGAAAAGGGACAAGAGAGTCCGGGAGAGAGAACGGACGGAAGGAAGAGAAAAGAGCTCGGAAAAGAGAAGGGCTGGTCGGTTGATGAAGCAGAGAGGAGAATTCCAGAGTTTTTGCTCGGTGATGCTGTCCAGGAATCGAAACGCGAATGAGTAAAAAAACGCCTTGCGGACTGGACGGAGACAAGCTGTGGAGTGAGCGACCCCAAAACGGGGTCAACCATACTGGCTAGGCACGGAAATTATCAACTTCTTAATCTAACTAAAATCAATTTTTCCTATTGGAGAAAAAAAAAAAATTAAAGTATTTTTTACTCCCACAACCTTGCTGTGATGTATTTTTTTCACGCTACCATCTGACGACGTTACAGCAAGATATAATTTGGTGGCAGCTTGGTGGAATAGGCATTTCTGTGAATAGATGCCTCGAACCCTTTATTGAGAAGAAAAATAAAACGCCAGCCGTATGGAGTTATACCCGCCTGATTCTCGCACAACTTGTGAAAGAAATGTGTTTCGTCGAATTACATGCAACAAGAAGTGACCGGAGTGCCTTGCTTGTGCCCGTGTGTTAAGGAAGCGTGCCCACCTGAAAGGTTTCCCGGAATTCCTGTGTTTTCCTGCTTGTGAAGAGTGCCCGCGAAGTGCCTGCCTTCCGTTTTTCCCGGAGAAGGATGAGGAAGATGTTTCCAGAGTCTCCACCTGCAATGTTAAGGTCAGTCTTTTTCTTTGAGTATCGTATCGGGGCAGCAATACATTTCTAGCTTATGTAAAATCTTGTAAGAAAAGTAATGCTAGATAAAGGTAAAAGTCTAGACTGAGAAACTGCAGAAATTATTAAGTTTGTTTGAAGTGTATTGATGTGTTATGTTTGTATGTGTGTTTGCTTATTGAGTTAGGTCGTAGTATACAGTAGTATACTTGTTTCGTTAGCACAGTTTTTGCGTAGTGTATTGTCAGGTTACTCTGAGTATTTTTATTATTTTGTGAAATATAATTAAGTCTCAGTCTAGGGTACTGTTAGTTATGCTAGTTATGAGTATAATTTTGTGAAGTATAATTAAAGTCTAGGTTCAATGTACGGTTAGTTACGCCGGGTAGTTGTATAAGTTTGTGTAGTACAACTAAGTATAGTGTAGTGTTGATTTGCGTTGGATATTTGAATTGTTTTAGTGACAATCGAGATTGGATTTAGTGTTGTAAATTATTGCATGATGACTTTCCTTTTAAGATTAAGAAAAGGTGATTTGCTAGAAGTAGCAAGAGAATTAGGGGTAGAAGTCAACGGCGATCAAACAAGAGTAGAAACTAAGGATATGATTTTACAAAGTGATAAAAATGATATGGAAACGATCAAAGCGGTGATGGAGGGAATTTTAGAAGAAAAAAGAAAGGGAAGTTGAGGAGCGAAGACAAATTAGGGAATTCGAGTTAGAAAGAATGAGAATTCAACTCAGAAATAAGTTAAATGAAAATAAATTGAAGGCAGGGAATAGGATTAACGATCTCGTAAATGTTTGTATTTTGTCAGGAAAACGTACCGCAGAAGTTAGTGAACCGGTTAATAAGTGTAGGTCTTTAATTAACCCGGTAGTTAATAAAAGCGTGGAGAACGCCACGTCTTGTGATTTTGAAAAGGAGAATTGTGACCCCCAGTGAGATGTACGAACGTATCCCACCCTTCTGAAGTAGGAGGGAAAAAAATTCAACGTGAATAGGAATAGTGATTGTGACGTGGAAATGAAAGTAGGGGTATGTGAAAGAAGGGTCAAAACTGTGGCGATGGGTGCACAGCGGGTAATAATTCCGGATAATATTGTAGATGGCTCTTTTGAATTGAAAAGAGATAAGGGAGTGGCGAACCCTGAAGGATTGATTTGTGAGAATAGCTGCGAGGAAAAATATACCCTTGGGACGTTAATGGGTTGTGAAAAGCAGTTAACAGTGAATCGGGAAAGTTTTCGAAATCATACAATAGCTAAGATAGTAGGACCGTCAAAAGGGAAAGAAAACACATGTAAAGCAGATGTGCGAAAATGCTGGGAAGACGGGTTAGCATTGCGATTGCCTCTCTCAGAACCAAGGGAGATTTATAAGGATGAGTTAGCGACGGACAATAGGTCTAACATCGGTTCAGAATTTACTTTCGAGATAGATTTACCCGGAAAAAGAGATCGCAGTACCATTTATCGTCTTAATTTAATAAAATTGTACCGTAGAAAGCCGGAATTGGCAAATTTGGTTATGGAGAATAGCTCAGAAGGAATAGATTCCGAAACTCTCTATTCGGTAAAGCTATTTATGGATTTTGGTTTTCAGGGTAATTTAAGGAAAAGTCAATTGTATTTTAAATTACCGCCTGATCGAAGTAGCTACTTAAGGATGATTAACGCTAAAAAGAAAGAAAGGTTTCTACCAGAGTCTGGGACTATTTTTTAAGGCGGAAGGATATTAATTTGGTTACGGGAAAGCCATTTAGGATCAAAACTTGTTGTTCATCCCAGATGTTAATTAATTCACTACGAGAGGATACAAAGTATCTTTTAGATTTAGGTGTAAACGGGATGGGGCAGTCAAACCGTACTCTGCCCGTTGTTTGGTTAGGAAGAGTGAACAGATACCCGTACCCGCGTATCAAATGTATGAAGTATAGGAATTTGAACCAGGTGACGCGAGCCGAAATTTATCTTTTGTTAAAAACGGAAAGATTGGTAGGAAAGATCAACGCGGCATCGTGGGTGACTGTATTGGATTTGTGGAAGTGGTATTTTCGTTGTTCTCTAATGATGAATTATCCAAAGCACACCACATGGGTTATGACAGTTGGCACGTACATTATTAAAAAAATCGAGGTTTGAGTTTCTTTGTGCTTATGATGAATGTAATTTAACGACTCTGATTTTGAGGTTGTTAGAGCAGATTGAAGTACCGCGAATGGTCGATATAGACATTCTGATGGAAATTTGGAAAAACCGTGTAAAGAAAATAGACTTTGTGTTAAAATGGTTGAGTAGGGTTGGGTCGGAAGTCGTACCGACTAAAGGTAAATTAGACACATGGGCAAGTATGTTCCGTGTTGACGTAAAGTAGATATAGTGAAATTCATTGCTTGAGCTATTGAGGCTTGTTAATTATATTCCCAATTAAAGTGTTTCCTCAATAGCTGACGTAATGGAAGACAATACCATGAATTGTGAATAACCTGTTTTGATGGTTGTGATAATGATTGCTGATAGCCATAATTTAAATAAATTTAAAAAGTCTTAGTTTAAACTTCTTAATTTAAAAATTTGGTTTTTATGTTTTTTGCAAAGCTTGGAATTTATAAATGTTTATTTTGTTTATTTAATATCGTTGGAAACAACGTTGGAATAAGTAGATGGGAATGAGTAATACTTAGGACTGTGTACGCTCACAGATGTTTACTTCTGTAGTCCTGCGCGATTAGGTGTAGATGGTTAGTAAGAGATTGGCATTTGACGCATTTTGTTTAAAAATTATAATTTAAAGGTGAAATGTAACTTTGAGAAAAAGAATCCCAGATTCGGTTTTAAGATCTAATGGTGTGAAGTGTACATTTTTTTTGAAATTTGACTCATGTATTATGTTATTTTTTAATGTGTTTAATACCGGGATTGCTGCCCTGATCAATCTCATTGATGGGACGATCTTTATGTGTGTGATTTCTAAGAACTGAATCCAACTAGGACCAGAGCAGTCCCGTGAAATGGACCTTTTTAGGGGAAGGAGTTGTGACATCTTCGAGGGGAGTGAATTCCCATCTTCCGATTCACAATAGGTTTTATGGTTTCATCAGCTGGTCAAGGACAAGAACGACACCCATCGATTGTCCCTGGATTTTTATGATCAACCAGCTGGGGAGTGATCAGTGCACGTGGCCATGGGGCTATTGTTTATTGTCTGAACTCAGGGAGTGGAGACAGCAGACGGGTCGCCATAATGGACTTCGGCGCCCCATTGACAATAGGCGAAGCCTATCTCAAAATAATCATGTCATCTTTTCTAGGGTTTTGTGAATGGAATACTAGAAACAGGTGGCGTGACGGACAAGTGTGTCCAGATGTGGACAAGGAACTATGGCGCTTTGGGCCAGACGACTCAGGTGTTTTTGGCGGGTTATGCGCCAATAAGAAGAAGGAGGAGGTCAAGAGAGACTTTGGTGACCTGCGAATAAGAAAGAGTGAGGGGCGTGTTGTGAACACACCCCTGGTGTTTAAAGAGGTTTCTTTTTCAGGAGACGAGAGGAGACCCGAAAAAAAAAAGGAAAGAAGAGGTGACCCGAAAGGAGAGGTAGAGGGAAAAGGGACAAGGGAGTCCGGGAGAGAGAACGGACGGAAGGAAGAGAAAAGAGCTCGGAAAAGAGAAGGGCTGGTCGGTTGATGAAGCAGAGAGGAGAATCCCAGAGTTTTTTGCTCGGTGATGCTGTCCAGGAATCGAAACGCGAAGGAGTAAAAACGCCTTGCGGACTGGACGGAGACAAGCTGTGGAGTGAGCGACCCCAAAACGGGGTCAACCATACTGGCTAGGCACGGAAATTATCAACTTCTTAATCTAACTAAAATCAATTTTCCTATTGGAAAAAAAAAATTAAAGTATTTTTTACTCCCACAACCTTGCTGTGATGTATTTTTTTCACGCTACCATCTGACGACGTTACAATATATATACAGTGGTGGCAAAAAGTCTTGAACACACTCATTTTTTAGCGTAATTTTTGTGTTTGACTTCATTTTTAGTTGTGAAATTATCGCACTATCTTAAATATTGTTACTGATTTTAATGTATTTTTTTATGCTGATTTCAAATCTACTACTAGTTTCTTAATGACTAAAATATTTTTTTGTAGTAAAGTTGCCTGAACACAATAATGTGAAATATGTGCAGAATAAAACAATAAAGAATAGCATAATATGCAAAGAAAATTAACACGAAAATTGACAAATACGGTATATTTAATATAAGCATTTTGAAAACGACATTGTTGTCACGTGTTAGAAAATCAATATTTTATGGGCCAGACGTTTACTTTAATTATGGCTCTACATCTTTTGGTATGGAATGCACCAATTTCAAAAGAAGATCTTTCGTGACAATATGGTTGAAAGAAAATATTAAAGCTTCAATTAATTCACGTTTGTTTGAAGGTTTTTCTTTGAAATTTCATAACCAATTTTAAACCATAAACTCTCTATCGGATTAAAGTCAGGAGACTGTCCTGGTCAGTTCATTCTATTCACAGTATGGTCCTTCAACCATTTCTGGACTACCTTTGCACGATGACAAGGGGCATTATCGTCCTGAAAATCCATGACTGATTCCCAAAAGATCTCTCGCAGTTGGTAGCAATTTATTTTTGTAGTATTTCAGTGTAATTCAGTGCTTTTACTCTTCCGCTAACGATGTGAAGTCTTCCAACACAATGAGAAGACATGCAACCCCAAACCATCACTTTTTTCGGGTACTTTACTGTGGGCTTCAGACACTGAGGGCTGAATTTCTCATGAGTTCGTCGTCTTACATAGGCACTACTTTGATTGCCAGAAATACGAAACTGACTCTCGTCACTAAATATTACCCTTTCCCAGTTTTTAGTCCATAATGAATGTTCCCTTGCCCACGTCAATCGACTCTTGTTGAAATTCAGTCAGTAATGGTTTTGGGCGTGCTTTACAGCCTCGTAACTCAATTTCCGGTAGTCTTCCTCTAACAGTTCTTGGGTACACACTCACATTTGATGTCAAAGTCCATTGTTTCAAAATTTGTGAGGAATTAGGCTTTCTGTGTGAAAGTGGAATTCTGTGCTATAACTTGTCTTCGCGTAAAGATGTTTTTCTTGGTCGTCCTGATCACCCCTGTCCGCAATAAAGTTTGTTCCCGAAAATCTTTTCAAAGTACTTACAACAGTAGAAAGGTCACATGGTACTTTAGCAGCAATTTGGCGCATAGAATAACCTTCTTCCTTCAAATGTATTATTTGTACCTTTTATTCTCAGGCAGATATGAAAATTTATCTATAATTCCAATATTTTCCACAAACGCACTTCAAATTGCTTTCAATACACAATTTTCCACAAGCACACAACTGCATTCAATACAATAAACCCTTTATGGTTACTGCTCTCTGATTGGTTGAAATAACGGAGCATTTCATTAGTAGAAAACACACTCACTCATTCTTACAGTGATCGTGTGCTTTCTTGTCAAGGTTTTTTCAACATATCAATGAAACTATTTACTTTAGATGAAATGTACAAAACAGATTTGAAATCAGCATGAAAAAAACCATTAAAATCAATAACAATATTTAAGATAGTGCGATAATTTCATAACGAAAAATGAAGTCAAACACAAAAATTACACAAAAAATGAGTGTGTTCAGGACTTTTTGCCACCACTGTATATATATATATATATATATATGTAATAATTCCCTCTAGCATCCTTTTAATTAACTCTTTTAATAATATTGAAATAATATTTTTAATTATTTGGTTCGAAATTAACACCCTGATCTTAATCGTAATCGACTAATATTATTACATCATAAATCCCTTTTCGCCCATTCTAGCCAATCAGAACTGCGATTACGTAAACATCACGCGCTTGCACTGTTGGTATAAAACCAAACTTCTTGTGTAATCCCGCTCTCTTCCTCTTTGCCGTCGTCATGTAAGAATGAAAATAACTACTCTTTATGTCTTTGTGTTGTGTCCTCCAAGATGTTGCTGTTGCTTGTCTCATGTCCAATTTGCTTTAATATCGTCGCAAGTTTGTGTGTCTCGTAAACGTGAAAATGTTCAGCAATTTTGTCCTAAGCTTTTGATGTGTGATTCAAAATAAAGGAAATGAACGTCCACTGAAGATGTGTTTAATGAAAACCTACTAACACTCGACAAATACACCACTCTGTAAATATTTTACACACACACACACACACACACACACACATTTATATCTATATATATAAAGGAGAAGAGCGACTCACTGACTCACTGACTGACTAATCCCGATATCTCCGGAACTATTAAACCTACAGACTTAAAATTTGGTAGGTAGGTTCCCCTCGTAGAGTGTGGCCGTGTTAGCCGAGTGGTATAGGTATCGGACCATGGCTTGCTTTGTCACGGGTTCGAGCCCAGTACCACTAAAAGACCCGCCGTGTAGGGCAGCGATTCACGTTAAATCTGTCGAGAGCTGAAACGTCCTCCCGTTGGTGTGGTGTGGTAGTTAGGAGAGACAGGGTGTCAGCTCAGGTGTCGTCCACGTCACTTGACCATGGTTCAAAATTACGTGGTCCGTCGCCAAAAGCCCTCGTGTAGCTGAACAGTGCGACGTTAATATTCAATCAATCAATCAATCAATCCACTCATAGAGTAGACGTCAGTTAAGAACGGATTTTGCAAAGTTCGAACCCCGAGGGGCGTTACTGGGGTTTAAGGGGCGTTATAGATAATTATTTCCATTACTAAACTTTTAGATGAACAGTCGTGAAAAAAAAACTTGGTACACAGATTTTTCATAAAGTAGAATTCCTACATAATGGTTGTTACGAAAATCGACTTCAAGGGGTGTTGAGGGTGTTTAAGGGGCATTATGCATAATTATTTTCATTTTTAACCTATTAGACGTACAGTCTTGAAATTTGGTAAGCGGATTCCTTTCATAGAGTACACATCCCCCTACAGAATGGGTTTGTGAAAATCGACTCCCAAGTGGCGTTGTAGAGAATTAAGTGGCGTTATAGGCAATTAACTTTTTAAACTATTAGACTTAAAATCTAAAAATTTAGTGAGCTTATTTCATTCATTGAGTAGACATCCGCTATAAGATGGGTTTTGTGAGAATCGTTTCTAAGTGGCGTTGCGGGGGCTTAAGGGGCGTTATAGATAATTATTTCCATTTTTAAACTATTAGATGTACATTCTTGAAATTTGGCAAGCGGATTCCTTTCATAGAGTACAGAGCCGCTGCAAAAGGGTTTTGTGAAAATCGACCCCAAGTGGCGTTGTGGAGAATTAAGGGCGTTATATATATGCAATTAACTCCTTTTTAAACTATTAGGTGTAAGATCTTGAAATTGAGTAAGCAGATTCCATTCACTGAGTAGAGATATGCCGTAAGATGGGTTTTGTGAATATCGTTTCCTAAGTGGGGTTGCGGGGGCTTAAGGGGCGTTATAGATAATTATTTCCATTTTTAAACTATTAGACGTACAGTCTTGAAATTTCATAAGCGGATTCCTTTCATGGTGTAGAGATCCGCTACAAAATAGTTTTGGGGAAATTTGATCCCAAGGGTCACTGAGGGGGATTAAGGGGCGTAATACATAAATATTTCCGCTTTTCAACTAATAGAAACACCTGCTTGAAAATTAGAAGGTATGATCCGTTCATGGAATAAATTTCTGTTTACACAGATTTTTACGAAAACGGACCCCCAAAGGAGTGGGGTTGCGAGGGATTAAGGCGTATTATTGAAAAATTCCTGTTTTTTTGAATTTAACTCATTTACTTGAAATTTGTTGAGCACTTTTCATTAGTTGAATAGCGTTCCACTAAGAATGGATTTTACGAAAATAAACTCCAGGGGGACGCGGGGAGAGTTCTTGGGGCGTATTGATAGACAAAATTCCCGTTTTCGAACTGCTAAGACTACAAGAATAAAATTTGGTTTGCATGCTTCTTTTGTTGAATGGAATCCGCTAAGAATACTTTCAACAAGGTATTGATGATAAAAATTCCGTTTTTACTCTGTTAGATTTAGTCCTGAAATTTAGCACGCATGTTTATTTTATGGAGTAGAGATTCACTGAAAGTTGCTTTGGTGGAAATCACTTGATTATTAGGTTAAGTGAGTGAAAAAAATCTTTCTCCTTCTATTATAGATATAAATTGAAATATTAGATATTATAATTTATGTTCTTTATACATCAAGGGGTGAGAGTGTAACAGCTATAAATATATTTTCAATACAATCGAATTCTTAATGCTAGATATCAATAAAAATATATATGTAAACAGTATACATATATACAACATCATGAAATACCCAGTGAAGCGGGTGGGCGACGGCTATCTCTATATATAAAGGAGAAAAGCGACTCAATCACTCACTGACTAATCACGATATCACCGGAACTATTAAACCTACAGACTTGGGGGATTTGGTAGGTAGGTTCCCTTCATGGAATAGACGTCAGCTAAGAACGGATTTTGCAAAGTTCCAACCCAAGGTACGTTACGGGGTTTAAGGGGCGTTATAGATAATAATTTCCATTACTAAACTATTAGATGTACAGTCGTGAAATTTGGTACACAGATTTCTTTCATAAAGTAGAGATTCCCTACATAATGATTTTTATGAAAATCGACCTCCAAGGGGCGTTGAGGGCGCTTAAGGGGCGTATTACATAATTATTTCCATTTTTAACCTATTAGATGTACAGTCTTGAAATTTGGTAAGCGGATTTCTTTTTCATAGAGTACAGATCCCCTACAGAATGGGTTTTGTGAAAATCGACTCCCAAGTGGCGTTGTAGAGAATTAAGTGGCGTTATAGGCAATTAACTTTTTTAAACTATTAGACATAAAATCTTAACATTTAGTATAAGCTGATTCCATTCATTGAGCAGAGATCCGCTATAAGATCGGTTTTGTGAAAATCGTTTCCTACGTGGCGTTGCGGGGGCTTAAGGGGCGTTATAGATAATTATTTCCATTTTTAAACTATTAGACGTACATTCTTGAAATTTGGTAAGCGGATTCCTTTCATAGAGTACAGATCCGCTGCAAAATGGGTTTTGTCAAAATCGACCCCAAGTGGCGTTGTGGAGAATTAGGGGTGTTAGAGGATATTAACTCCTTTTTTTTAAACAATTAGACGTAAAATCTTGAAATTCAGTAAAAGCAGATTCCATTCACTGAGTAGAGATATGCCGTAAGATGGGTTTTGTTAATATCGTTTCCTAAATTGGCTTAGAGGCGTTATAGATAATTATTTCCATTTTTAAAACTATTAGACGTACAGTCTTGAAATTTCATAAGCGGATTCCTTTCATGGTGTAGAGATCCGCTACAAAATAATTTTTGAAATTTGATTCCCAAGGGGTCACTGAGGGGGATTAAGGGGGGCGTAATACACCAAATATTTCCGCTTTTCAACTAATAGAAACACCTGCTTGAAAATTAGAAGGTATGATCGTTCATGGAATAAATTTCTGTTTACACAGATTTTTTACGAAAACGGACTCCCCAAAGGAGTGGGGTTGCGAGGGGATTAAGGCGTATTGAAAAATTCCTGTTTTTTGAATTTAACTCATTTACTTGAAATTTGTTGAGGCACTTTTCATTGGTTGAATAGCGTTCCACTAAGAATGGATTTTACAGTCAACTCAGGGGGACGACGCGGGGAAGTTCTTGGGGCGTATTGATAGACAAAATTCCCGTTTTCGAACTGCTAAGACTACAAGAATAAAATTTGGTTGCATGCTTCTTTTTGTTTAATTGGAATCCGCTAAGAGTGCTCTCAACGAGTTATTGATGATAAAATTCCGTTTTGCTCTGTTAGATTTAGACTTGAAATTTAGCACGCATGTTTATTTTTATGGAGTAGAGATTCACTGAAAGTTGCTTTGGTGGAAATCACTTGATTATTAGGTTAAGTGAGAGAAAAAAAATCTTTTTCTCCTTCTATTTTTAAATATAAATAGAAATAAGATATTATAATTTATGTTCTTTTATATCAAGGGGGCGAGAGTGTAACAGCTATAAATATATTTTTCAATTCAATCGAATTCTTATTGTTTGATATCAATAATTAATATATATGTAAACAGTATACATATATACAACATCGTGAAATACCCAGTGAAGCGGGTGGAGTAACGACTAGTATCTATATATATATATATATAAAGGAGCAAAGCGAATCACTCACGCACTGACTGACTGATTCACTGATTGACTAATCCCGATATCTCGGAACTATTAAACCTACAAACTTGAAATTTGGTAGGTGAGTTCCCTTCATGGTGTAAGACGTCAGCTAAGAACGGATTTTGCAAAGTTCGAACCCCAAGGGGCGTTATAGATAATTATTTCCTTTACTAAACTATTAGATGTTAAGTCGTGAAAAACTTGGTACACAGATTTCTTTCATAAAGTGAGATTCCTACATAATGATTTTTTACAAAAATCGACCTCCAAGGGCGTTGAGGGCGCTTAAGGTGCGTTATACATAATTATTTCCATTTTTTAAACGATTAGACGTACAGTCTTGTATTTTGGTAAGCGGATTCCTTTCATGGTACAGATACCCTACAAAAATGGGTTTTGTGAAATCGACTTCCAAGTGGCGTTGTAGAGAATTAAGTGGCGTTATAGGCAATTAACTCCTTTTTAAACTATTAGACGTAAAATCTCCAAATTTCGTAAGCTGATTCCATTCATTGAATAGAGATCTGCTATAAGATGGGTTTTTGTGAAAATCGTTTCCTAAGTGGCGTTGCGAGGGTTTAAGGGGCGTTATAGATAATTATTTCCATTTTTAAACTATTAGACGTACAGTCTTGAAATTTGTAAGCGGATTCCTTTCATAGAATAAAGATCCGCTGCAAAATGCGTTTTGTGAAAATCGACCCCAAGTGGCGTTGTGGAGAATTAAGGAGCGTTATATAGGCAATTAACTCCTTTTTTAAACTATTAGACGTAAAACCTTGAAATTGAGTAAGCAGATTCCATTTACTGAGTAGAGATCTGTCATAAGATGGGCTTTTTGTGAAAACCGTTTCTAAGTGGCGTTGCGGGGGCTTAAGGGGGCGTTATAGATAATTATTTCCATTTTTAAACTATTGGACGCACAGTCTGGAAATTTGGTAGCGGATTCCTTTAATAAGAGTACAGATCCACTGCAAAATGGGTTTTGTCAAAATCGACTCCCAAGTGGCGTTGTAGAGTATTAGGTGGCGTTATAGGCAATTAACCCCTTTTTCAAACTATTAAACGTAAAATCTCGAAATTTAGTAAGCTGATTCCATTCATTAAGTAGAGATCCGCTATAAGATGGGTTTTGGGAAAATCGTTTCTAAGTGGCGTTGCGGTGGCTTAAGAAGCGTTATACATAATTATTTCCATTTCTAAACTATTAGACGTAATGTTTTGAAATTTGATAAGCGGATCCCTTTCATAAAGTACAGATCCCCTACAGAATGGGTTTTGTGAAAATTGACCCCAAGTGACGTTGTGGAGAATTAAGGGGTGTTATAGGCAATAAACTGCTTTTTTAAACTATTAGACGTAAAATCTTGAAATTGAGTTAGCAGATTCCATTCACTGAGTGGTGATCTGTCATAAGATGGGTTTTGTGTAAAATCGTTTCCTAAGTGGCGTTGCGGGGACTTAAGGGCGTTATAGATAATTATTTCCATTTTTAAACTATTAGACGTACAGTCTTAAAATTTGCAAGCTAATTCCTGTCATGGTGTAGAGATCCGCTACAAAATAGTTTTGGGGAAAATTGATCCCCAAAGGTCACTGAGGGTGATTAAGGGGCGTATAATAGATAAATATTTCCGCGTTTCAACTAATAGAACCACCTGCTAGAAAATTAGAAGGTATGTTCCGTTCATGGAATAAAGTTCCTTTTACAAAGATTTTTGCGAAAACGGACGCCCAAAGGAGTGAGTTTGCGAGGGATTAAGGCATGTTATAGAAAAATTCCTGTTTTTGAATTTAACTCACTTACTTGAAATTTGTTGAGCACTTTTTTCTTTAGTTGAATAGAGTTCCACTAAGAATGGATTTTACGGAAATCAACTCTAGGGGGAAGCGGGGGAAAGTTAATAGGGCGTATTGATATACAAAAATTCCCCGTTTTGAACTCCTAAGACTATAATAATAAAATTTGGTTTGCATGTCTCTTTTGTTGAATTGGAATCCGCTAAGAATACTGTCAACGAGGCGTTGATGATAAAAATTCCGTTTTTGCTCTGTTAGATTTAGACTTGAAATTCAGCACGCATTTTTATTTTATGGAGTAGAGATCCACTGAAAGTTGCTTTGGTGGAAATCCACTTGATTATTAGGTTAAGTGAGAGAAAAAATCTTTCTCCTTCTATTTTAGACATAAATAGAAATTAGATATTATAATTTATGTTCTTTTTATATCAAGGGGTGAGAGTGTAACAGCTCTAAATATATTTTTCAATACAATCGAATTCTTAATGCTAGATATCAATAATTAATATATATGTAAACAGTATACATATATGCAACATCGTGAAATACTCAGTGAAGCGGGTGGGTAACGGCTAGTATATATATATACTATATAATTATTAACATTTCTTTCATACATATTTATTAAATATCTTGTCGCATTTTTAGAGTAAAATCTAGACAGTAAGTAAAAGTTTGCATACTATTTTTTAAGTTCAAGTGGTATCATAAAAAAAAAGAACGTTAATAATTAATTTCATAATAAAAGCAATATTTCACAGGTTTCAGCTAAGAAAATACATAAAAATTAATCGGCGGGGAAGAGATATAGGAATATTAATTCACTACACTTAATGCATACACACACTCATTTTACGTTGGCGGTTTCAAAAAATAGTTATTTTCTAGTTCAAATATTTTAAAAATAAAATTTGTGAAGAAACTGAATGGGATTTGTTATGAATTTAATTTTTTAAGTAAACATCATAAATCTACTTTCAGTTTTTAATGTTCCATTTTTGTGTTCAAATCTGAAAAAATTTTCTAACTCACTAATAACATGAATTCACTTTTGGATTGTCTAAAATAAACTCGAGTGATTTGTGAGTAATATTCACAAATGCCTCTCTGAAGCTCTTGGTGGCAAAAATTAATGATAAAATACAGTCGAACCTCTATATAATGAAGTGACTAAATCCCGGAAAAAAAGTTCGTTATAAGGAAAATTCTTATATGGAAGTTCATTTTCAATATACTTTATAAAAACCACATAAAACAAATTTTTAAATTCACATAAGCTCTATGTATTAAAAAGCAATTATTCACACCTTTTTTTTAATTAATATATGTTTATTTTATATATCTTACCAATAAAAACAGAAAAAAGAAAACCTGCAAGGAAAACAAGAAAAAAAGAATGTCGCATACACTGTATTTTAAACATTAAGAAAATAATTTTCTTTTAAAATTAAATAATTTTAAGGACATTTTCTAATTTAAAACGTACTAGTAATATTAAACGTACATAGTTTTATAACCAGAACACGGGGATACGGGACACTCCACTGAGGCTGAAAAGGGGATATCGAAGATGTTTCTATAAAACATCTAGTTAACTGGACAATGGGTGTTAAAGGTTGCCCTTCTTGGATGAAACATACAGAACTCTATTGCTCTCGGCGAATTAGTATCTAATAAAACCAGTTCAAGATTTATGACCACCATAAAATGTGTAAGAAAGAGAATAATTTGAAATGTCCAGAAATACGTTAAAAATGGAGAGAACAAAATTGAATCACAAAAGAAAAAGTTCGTTACATAAGAAATGCACTTCGCTATACAGAGGTTATTTTACGAAGAAAATCGTGAATTGTTCAAGGTTTTAGGAAAAAAGTTCGCTGTATATAGAAAATTCGCAAATATAGAGGTTCGATTGTATTAGTAAATAATATACAGGGTGGTCCCGAGTTCATGGTACAAATTTTAAGGGTAGGTACAGGACATTTTGTAACAATCATTTATTGTGTAGGAATGTATGGGCACAAGTGCGCGGTGAGGGGACAAACATAAAAAATTACAGACGAATGGAAAGACAAAGTATTTATTGAAAGCGTCGTTGACAAGTATCATGTTTACAATATCTGTTCAAAATTGCATAAACTAGTACCGATACATGATTAACAGCGTTGATGGAGTGATTGGTATACGCGATCAAAGATGCTATGCATTTCACGCATACGCTCAGCAGCTTCGGATATTTGAGCAAAGCCATCCTTATCTAAATCAAGTGCAGACGTCCCCATAAAAAGTAATCGAGGCTCTACAAATCGGGAGATCGTGCTGGCCAAGGAATTGGTCAATCACGCCCAATTCATCGTGCCGTAAACGTGTAATTCAGATAACTGCGTACATAACTGAAGAATTATGTGATCCGTCGATCAGGAAATTGTGCGTGATACATTCGTTGCGCAGCTCTGCCGTTGCCATTTACACGGCCGTACATATAATGCATGTCTTTCTTTTCCGCATGCGTAAAGTCTCCTATCGTAGACGTCAGCACAATTGCGAATGGCGCTTTCCCCTACTGAGATGCATCATGTTGAACGGTGGCTAGACATCTACTGCCCCCTACCGACCTACCCCTGCGACCCTACTTTCCTATACAATAAATGATTGTTGCATTATTCCGTATCTACTTTTAAAGTTTGTACCATGAATTCGAGTCCCCGCTGTATTTGTTCAACTGATTTGACAGCTATCATTTACATTTTCCTATTTCCATAACATAAAATAACTATGCTTTCTTAAAAAGTAACTTCCCACCTGTTTGTTAAAAATTTTGTTACGTAAATAATATAATACAGATCGGGGGTCGGCAACCTATGGCACGCGTGCCACATTTAGCAAGTGGTACAATTTTCAATGGCATCTTACGCTTCAATACAAATCTGTCAATTTTTGAGTGGATGGAAATTGATAACTTTGAAATATAGCTTATTGGACTAACGCCTTCAGAATTACGGAAAGCAGCATTTATATACGAAATTTAAAAAAGTCTGAAAGATAACTCTAACGATAAATTGACAGTTTTAGATGTCATTGATGGAGAGATTTAATTGTGTTCCCAGAATAAAATTACATATACTGTGCTTTGAGCTTTTGGTTCTACATATTTATGTGCTTAAAATATTTCCTCACAGAAAAATATTTTTAAAGAATCTGAATGTTCAGAATGATATCAAATTGAAAGTCAAATTATACTCCCGATTATTGGAATACGAAGCAGAGTAGTGTAGGGATATAAAATTTGCTTTAAACTATTTATTTTTATTTAACTATATTATAGGAATACTTATTTTTTGTTATTTACTTCTTATTTTAATAAATTTTCGTAAAAGGTACAGATTTATATGTACAATTTTAATCTTTTGTTTATGTTGAGGGAATAGTTTTTTTCGACACGTTTTTATTAGCTTCACCTGTATGCAACGGAATTGTGAACTCGATGTTTACCCACTTTTAAAGGTCAGATTAATTCGAAATTTTGCACAAGGACAGATGACAATACATTAGTTTCATAATTTTCTACCATTGTCCTGATCAGGATAATAAGTGTTAAGGATTTCCCATTTTCAGATTTGGCGACTAATTCCAGTTTTGTGACTAAAAAAAATTAAGTTACAACCCTAAAGCCAAAAAGCTCATGGTTAATACAGATAGTTATCTTTCTAGTGAAAAATATCTTTGACTGTGTGTGTGTGTGTGTGTACACCTTCATCTGCATTAAATAATACAAACAAACAGATTTCTTTCAGTTGGATGATCCTACATTTTGCAAACGAGGCCGTATCGACGCACTGATAGGACGCCAATGGGTATTCCAGATTCTAAAAAAAAAGATGCATTTAAGATTGATTTATCAATGAATAAATGATAGTTTAAAAAACTAAAAACAACACGCTTTTATTATAGATCGAACTAAAAAATGGAAAATAAATTATATGTTAAAAAAACTAAAAAACACGCTTTTTTATAGTTAATCGAACTAAAAATAGAAAATAAATTATTGGTTAAAAATAAAAAACACGCTTTTATAGTTTTTTAATCGAGCTAAAAAGAAAAAAATAATTCTTATTATTAGAATAAAATAATTAGCAAGAAAATTAATGTCATTGTGTTAAAAGCGTGGAGTGTGCTTTATGCTACAGTTTTTACACTAACTCAACATTTCGCAAAAGAACTAGCAAGAAATTATAACAATTGATATCGAGCACCCCTCGCCTTTACCATAATGACATTAATTTTCTTGTTAATTATTTTATTCTTTCATTAAGAATTATTTTTTTTACTTTTTAGTTCGATTAACTATAAAATGGAGTTCTTTAGTTTTTTTAAAACTGTAATTTATTCATGTTGCTTATTTTTATATTCATAAATATCTTTAAATGATGCATAACTAATACATAATAAAATTCTAACTCTATATTCTTGAATTTCATTTCCTAATTCTGTATGTATTGCCCCGGGAAACGAACCTTTTAAAACATTTTCTATAGTATGACACTGTGTATCATATTGGTAGAGCGGTTTGGCACGCTACAGCTACAAGGTTGCCGATCCCAGGTGCAGATTGTTAAGACACACTTTCAAGACATCAATAATGAAGAATAAGGATTTTCGGAATAGAATCTGTGTGTGTTTATATTTAGGTTACAAATTTATTGATTATACCTTCTAAATGACAAGCATTTAGTGTATATTGCTAGATTAAAATATATTTCTAAGCTTTTGAATATTTATACAATACGTCAAAAAATATCCTCCAAAGGCCCAATTTTTTAAGTTATAGGTAATTTGGGTACACACGTATTATCGCAACAATCGCCAACTCTATTAATAACTTGTTAAGTTTGGCAAACCAGATTTATTATGTGCCATACGTGCTGAATTGGCAACCTTGTGCTTTGTTTCATATAATGTCACCTATGGGTTGCGATAATACGCAAGTACCGATACCTGTTTCTTGAATTTATAAGAAAGATTCGATCGCCTGCACTGGAAATTTAAAAACTAATAATTTAAGTATTTTATTCATAGTTTTACACAAATGATAGTTTTACAAGTTATTCAAATTAAATTAAAATTTTTAATAAAAATTTTCAAAATTTTCAACTTTTAATTAAACAATGATAGCCGAGAATTTAGTTCAAAAGAAAGAAAGTATGTGTCCACAGTGAGATAGAAGAATATTTTTTTTAAAATGGAGAGAAAAAACAATAAACAAATCTAATAAAGAACAGACAAATTATTCTTAGATGAGATATGTTTATCTTATATTCTTCAAAGTAATTGCAAGAAAATGTACTTGTTGATAAAAAAAAAGAGCCCTTTCGAAAAAGTGTGAACATTTTTCCTTTTTCTTCTCAGTGATGAATTCCCCTGTTTACGGAAATATATCTTTGAAACTGATCATTACATTAGTTACTTCAGGCAAAATTTTCCAAGGGGACACAATATGATTCAATTGATAAAAATTGGTCAAAAATTCAAATAAAATATTTTAAGCCTAAATTATTCTTTATATACTTTTCTTTTATCTCACAAAAGTTGAAAGCTCTAAGTTAAAATAAAAATTAGATTTGTGATATATTTTATGCTCGTTTTTATTTACATCCTAAAGGGAAAATGAAAAAAAAAAAACTTAAAAATGATTTGTCTCAGAAAGGACGGGGGCAGGGAACCTAGTTTGTCTTCGCTTAAAATTCTGAGCCTTTTCTATAGTGCTAAATGCTTTGAATTTTTTTTACCTGTTGCTAATAGCACATGAAACAAAAGTTGATATTCATTTTTGAATCAATTCAATACTTATATTTTGAAAAATTGTTGAATTTAGAATGTACGCATTTTTTGAGGAATTTTCCATAAACATTTCACAAAGTATTTTACGAATACCACAGTCATGCTAACAGAAAACCCATACCAGCTTCTGTTATACATAGCTTGACGTATTTGTAAATCAAATTTCCTGTGTGTAGGTCGGTTATTGTAGGAGAAGAGTAGCATTTTAAAATCCCTTCATAAATTAAAAAACTTTCCTTTTAAAAATTAAATGGTTAGTCTTTTGTAGTATTTTGAGCACAAAAACTGTTTTTTATAATTCATATACACTGGTTACAAGCCTGGTTTTAAAAACCATTAAATTGAAGATTTTTTTTATAAACAGAGTACTCTGTCCACCTAATCATGTAAAGTATTAAGCATAATTTATTATAACATTACTAATTAACAATCTATTTATTTTATTATTAGTTTTTGTAACATGTCACATCTATTTAGTTTAAGGGCATTAGATCTCAAAAATCCTCAGAGATCTTACTACATCAAATCATCAGTTAAGCCGAAGTTGTTAGTATCAAAATTAGGGGTTTGAGGTTTCTTAGTAATTATATTTATGTTATATCATACGTAATGTACACACACAACAAATGCTTGTTTCGTTGCGACACAGAAAAGAAAGAATTATTGATTCTAAAAGCGGCTTAGAATTTATTTCCAGGTATATATCATTTCTCACTAGCCTTGAAATTTAAACTTCGACTTATATTTTACATAAAAGGGAAATGATATGTTTCATAACCCGGCTTTGTCTGAAATTGAAGGTTTTTACTTTAAATGTGGAGGGGGGGGGGCATTAGACGTGAAGAATAATTATTTTTAATAGTGTACGATTAAACAACTCCAAGGATTTGATTTATGTAGCCAAGAATTATTTCGATTATGTTATCAAGCTTGTTTTGTTTTTGTAGGGATAAAAGGTAATTTATTAAAAGTTAGGTCACAGAATGAACAAAACACGCGAATATATATACATAACTTCTGTATTAGTTTCTGAATTTAAATAATATTTAATTTGAAATTATTCTAAGATTCCACTTTTGCAACTATACGCACAATAATAACTTAAGAATAAAATATTTAGAGAAAAAAAATGCAGTATTCCTTTTTCATTTTATATATAGACACATTTTTTAGAAAGAATGAAAAATAACCTTTGTATTGAAAAGTTTAAGAAAAAAGAAGCACAGTTTCTCTCTCTTTCAAGAATTTTCTATTTTAAAATAAACCTGTTTTATGCAAAATTATTAGTGTTCTATACTTTTAAAATAAATAAAAGGCTTAAGTTTAGTCAAGACTGTAGGAAATGAGTAAATAACAGGGTTCTTACGTTCTGTTCAAATATTTAGCAAGTATTTTTGAGAAAATAAATTTACATTAATTATATATATCTAAATGCATTATTAAAACTGCTTATCCTTTACTCGCTTCCACCTAAGATACATACATATATATATATATATATATATATATATATATATATATATATATATTATATTTATATATATTATTTTAAGAAATATTAACTCTTTCTGTCTGGAATCAAGATTTGAAAAGCAGAATGCCAAAGATCTTTTTAATTTTGTGATTTATAAATTTGCATTATCGTTTGCTTTTTAAAACAATTAATAAGGAATAATTATTTAATAAAGAACTTCATACATATTGATTCAAAGCAAGGGTAATTATTTAAAAATAAGTAAAAAAGTTCAAGTAATCTATTTGTTATCATAGTTATTAAAAACTATAAGATGCAACTTACTTTTATTAAATAACTTAATTTTACTTAGCGCAATTTGAAATGCATCGTCCCATTAACATTATTATGGGAAAGGTTAAATTTAAATCGGGTGTGAGAATAATGCTTTATAAAATTATATTAATACGTTTATTGCATTTCAAAATAAATTAAACTAACATAATAGATGTTAAAATTTTTATTCAATTAAATTACATACATAATGTTTTTCATTATTTTATTATATTTTAGGATCTAAAAGACTTTGTTCATGCAAAATAATTCGAGTGAAGGTGAAGCACTAAATAAAACAGATTATGAATCTTATTTTTCCATAATGTAATAAAAATACATATACATTTTTAATATGAAAAAAAAGCACTTCAAATAGATGTGCTTTTTCTATACGAGAGAGACTAAATATTCAAAAATAACCAAATAAGCCATTTTACCCGCAATGACGTGTGCTAAGCTTGCAGACTCCATCTTATTGTCTTTCTGAAAAGGATAACGGTTTGCAGAAATCAGCTCATCGAGTTTCTTAAATGATCCTGGATCATCGGGGACATCTTCTCAGGCATCCTGGAGGATCGGGATGGGGAGTCGTGTCTCCATCCCGACGTCCATTGTTTACTATCGATCCGATGTCGCCCCTGCGCCTGCGCACTTCCCATCATTTGCTTCAAAAACGCGATTTCGAAGTGAAATAATTTTATCTCTGGTATCTTTAGATCCTTTTAATAATTCACGCGCAACTTATTGAATGATTTGCTACTAGCTTTTATTCTCTGGAGTATGGTATTTCAATTGATGGTTCATATTTGATCACCTTTTTCAAAAGGGAAATTGCCTTGAGTATTGTGGTCCTTTTTTTCCTCATTCGTATCCCGGATTTCAACCAGAGTCACTTTTATTAATCTCTTATCTTGCTATTTAGGCCTAAATTAAACTAGCTTGAAATAGTTTGCTTTGAACCAGATGTATCTTTATCACATAACTTATATTTTGTTTCATTTATCTTCATTAGTAAAATGCACTGAAGAAAAACACACATACATAAAATAGAGCAACTCCATCACCAAGACGGAGTGGCGCTATATCAACGAAATTTGGTTGGCGTGTTTATACATCAAAATTATGACTTTGATTCAAATTTCGCGTTAGGCGCATATGGTGCTAGTTGTGCCTCTTTGAGGATGCGAATCAAGTATATAAATACTCGCTATAAAGTTATTAAAGTGTTATTTATTATTTAGACTTGACGTAGTTAGTCCAGAAGGACTTTTAAGAAGACGAAAAACCATTATCAACAGCTTACTGAGTTTGAACGAGGTAATATTACAGAGAAAAAAAAAAGTTGGATTTTTTATTTCCGTAATATTGCTGAAATACTTGGTAGGAATGAATCCACTAAGCAGGATTTTTAGCAGCGGTCCCGGGAAGGCACTACCTCAAGAAAAATATGATCCACGCACATATCACCACTGACAGAGACAACTACGAATTTTACAAATGGCTGGGGAACATCGTAGTGCATCTAAAGCAGAAAATACAGTTTTTTTTTGGCACCAGAATGACACAGTAACAAATCAATCGTTTGAGAAATAGCTCCCAGCCAGATGCCCTGTAGCGTTCATACCATTAGCTCTAAATCCTTGACATCTGTTACTTCAGTGATGTCTCGCTAGAGATCATCGGAAAGTGGAGTGGCGATGTGTTGTGTTCGTCGATCAAATCTGTTTCTGCCTTGGTGCCAGTGATAGCTGTAGATTGATTAAAAGAAGGCCTGGTCAGCGCATGCACACAACCTTTCTGCGGCCTAGACACATTGGGCTTGCACCTAGAGTTATGATCTGGGGTGAGCAATTTTCTTTGATTGCATTAACTCCCTCGAGGTTAATTCAAACACCCTGACTGCAAACTTGTACGTCAGTCTGATGATTCAGACTGTTGCATTTCCATTTATAAGCATCATTCAAGAGGTGTTTTACAACAGGATAATGTGCTCTCTCATATCCTGTTGTAACCTAACATGCTCTATAGAGTGACAAGTGTATTACCTTGGCCTGCTAGATCATCAGATCTTTCTCCAATCGAGCACCAATGGGACATAATTGGACGGCAATGGCAGCCTTATACACACCTAGAATTAAGCAACCTTATACTGACCGACAAAGAGCAACAGAGGCATGCGTTTTCATCGCACAAACTGATATCCGTACTTGTACACTTTACATGCACGTTTGCGTTCTTGCATTTAAAATCCTGACGGTTTCACCTGTTTTTAATGTACCATCATTTCCTAATTGAAATGGCTCTTCTCATGTTCACGTTCACATGTGATCTCGAAACTTAAATTAATTAAATATGTTACCTAGACAAATGTATTGCCGAAGTTACATTAGTCTACAGCAATGTTTTCTTGGCGTTAGGATTTTTTTCCCATGAGTGTAAGATGTATCTGAGAGTAACTAAGCAGACCTGTGAGCTATAAACGAACTTATTTAATTTACGTGGTATTTGTTTGTTCGAATAAGGTTTGTTCAAAAAAAAAAACGCATGCGAAAATTTTGTACAGATTGCAACAATACAGATATATGGAAGGAAAATGGCTACAGCTACTACACGACTCAAATCCGTGGAAATAATCGAGGTTGGAACATCGTTATTGGAAGGATGGATGATCTTTTTGTACGTAGAATTTATAACTGGAATCCCTCAAGCTTGGGGCACCTGGCGGCCACCAGGTCCACCAGCCGTTTAATCCGCCTCTGATAGTAAGGTATAGTACAATATATAAAGAAATCATCTTTATAATCAAAAATGAATATTTGTCTATATATCTCTTATGCCTTTCTAAGCCGTTCGTCCGATTGCGGGGAATGGTTGGACGGATGCCCGAGAAGGTTTCCGAGTTAGTAAAATTGACCCCTAAGAGGCGTTGCGAGGGCTTGAGGGACGTTAGAGATAAATATTCCCGTTTTTGAACTATTAGACCTACATGCTAGAAGTATGGTAGGTCCGTTAATTTTATAGAGTAGAGATCCGCTACAAAAAGAGAGCTTTGAGAGTCTACCCGAAAGGTCGTTGCAAAGGTTCAAGAGGTGTTAGAGAGGTATTACCGATTTTGTGTGTGTGTGTGAACTTTTAGACGTACGGACTTGAAATTTTGTTGGAATGTTTTTTTTTTTATGAATATAGATCCGTTAAGAACGGATTTTTTATGGAAATTGACTCGTATTGGGGAGGGAGGAAGGGAATTGCTGGAACTTATTTATAAGAAAATTCTTTATCGAACTACTACTTACCGTAGTGAAATTTAGTATGCACGTTGCTTTTGTCGAATGGAAATTCGCTGAGAAAGGATTTTACGGAAATCGCTTCTCCTATGGGGGAGAGGGAATCTTTTGAGGCGTATTGAAAAAAATATCCTTTTTCGAACTACTAGACCTACAGTAATAAAATTTAGAACGTATGTCTATGTTGTTGAATTGAACGGGTTTGTTGAACGGGTCTTACAGAGATCGACTCTCAAAGTTAGTTACTGGAACTTGATGATAAACAAAATCCGTTTTTGATCTTTTATATTTAGATTTGAAATTTGCAAGCATGTTAATTTTATTGAGTAGAGATTCACTAAAAATAGATTTTGTGGAAATCCACTTGGGAGGGAGTTACGAGAGAGCAAAATATAATTCTACTTTAGTTTTAGACATTATTATTTGGAAGCTCTGTTCTCACTCTCTTTTTAAATCAAGAATTGTAAGAATATTTTTCAATTCAATCGAATTCTTAATGCTAAGATATCAATAATTTATATATATACTAGCAATCCGGCAGCCATTGTCCTGTATACATCTTAAATCCAAAAATTTCAAACTTTTTTTGAATAAGTTGTACCAATCTGGACCGTTTCGATGAAAATTTTTATAAAAAAAGTTATTACAATAACTGACGTCATCACACGCACAGTTACTACAGTTACTCAACGTATCGATTGCGTGGGAGTAAATGTATACTATGAACTAAGTTGAATATAGTAGAAGCTATTCTGAAAAGAAACTTAAACTTGTTTTAATTAAGTGATAAAAAAGATAAAACTCGAGCTATATATATATATATACTAGCTGGTATACCCGTTCTTCGCACGGGTGAACTGAAAAATTAATCAACACAGATTGAAGGAAAAAGAAGTTTTTAATGAGTTAATTTTATGTGAATTGAAAATTAAACAAAAAAAGCTTTTTGCATATCTCAGCTAAACAAAAAAAAAAAAAACACCTTTGTTAAATTTTAACTATGTAGATCTAATAGCCGATAAAAAGGATTTTTTAAATTTATAATTCCTCGTAACACTCTTGAGGGTCGATTTTCAAAATACCTACCTAAGCTGATCTCTGCTCAGCAAAAGTAATTCATTCTTAAAAGTTTTGCGTAATGAACGCTTAAAGTAGTGTAAATAATTTATATCTGAAAGTGTAATACATTAATATTACTTTCTGTTGTATTTATTTTGTTTTAAAATTGTAATATTCGCAAGCAACGCCGTTTCTTAAATTATAATGGCGATTCAATGAAAAACATAGCGAAATGTTAACGATAGAGTCAAGTTGGCAAATGTTTAGCTACTTTTCCTAGCTCGAGTTTTATTAGAGCTTTGTAAGACCCGCCGTGTAGGGGAGAAATGCACTTTAATACTTTATCCAACCGCATTATGATTTACTGCAGTTTTTTTCATACAATTTTTTTTGGATCACTACATGTACAAATTAAGGGATATACATAAACAAAATACTCCACTTTGGAAAATTTAATCCGTTAGAGCTAATAAATTAATTAAAGATATTCCACTGTAAAATTAATTATGTACACCGTTCACTTAAAATAAGTAGTCAAATCATTTTCCAAGGTCTTCATTAACAGACAAAACCATAAGATACTTAAATTTTGACATTAACTATTTTTTTGCGACAAAAATAATAATCTTTGCAATCCGCTGAAAACGCAATATCTGCTACAAAACTTTTCGCCTTCCCCACTAAAATACTCATCATAGAACCCGTGCTGCCATATATCTTGGAAGAGTGGATTTCAAAGAATATTAAAGCTAAGTATTGGTAGAATATTCCTGCTAAGTTGGTGTGGTGTGGTAGTTAGGAGAACGGGTGCCAGCTCAAGTGTCGTTCCCGTCACTTGACCATTGTTCAAAATTAAATGGTCCGTCTCCAAAAGCCTTCGTGTAGCTGAACAGTGCGACGTTAATATTCACTCACTCACTGCAAAAAGTACAGTGCAGTAGTTATAATTAGTTTTATACTTAAAAATGCAATATCTGCATATTCAATTAAAATTACAGCGTTATAATTAACTACTTACCACCAAAAAATTATGAAAGTTTGTCCAAATGATGTAGTGTGAAAGAGAAAGTTTATTTACTTTTAAGTACCAGAAGCGATAAAAGTAGTTATTTTGAAAATAGATCAACTTCTTACCACCAAATGTGCATAATAAAATCATAAAAAAAACATTAAAATAAAGAGAGATTTATAACAACCTCTCCCTTCAAAACTTAGTTTTATTCTGAAATAAGGCATTGTTCTGATCACAGGAATTAATTAGAAGCGATTCCCTTGCGTAGCCAAAACAAAAAGAGTTTTTCACAAATAAAAGATAGATAGATGCTGACGTGGGCTTTTTTGCAGCTTTTTTGCTTGCAGATGGCAGAATTTTTTCCTTCTTACTTGACAAATAGCGTTATATTTTGGACACTTCTTACAAATTTTTATAAATTATAGCCTATGGTATAAATTATAGCCTATGTGTTATTCTGATGTATAAGCTATATTACTGTAAAGTTTCATTAAAATCCATTAAGTTGTTTTTGCGTGAAAGAGCCACAAAGATTTTCACAAACTTTCACATTTATAATATATATTAGATATATATTCATAACAGGTATATTTTTTAATGCAAAATAAATAAATTTATCGTAATGCCATTGAATGCACAATATTTTTGGTTAACCCTTGAGGGGTATAAGCAAACAAATGCGATGGTTTGCCAACCCTCGGACACGCAACATAATTAATTGGCCGTGCGAAAAACAAAAAAAATTCCCCTCTTATTTCTTTTTTTTTTCTCTTGCCGCGCATTAGCGGAATAAACAATACAAAGGGGTTAAACAATTGCGCTTTTTAAGGTTTTTAATTAATAGCTTAACTAATTGCGATATCAGACCGAACTGTGAATGTAAACCATTCTCGAATCCACTTGAACCCACATAAAAAATGTTATCAAAATCGGTCCAGCCGTTTAGGAGGAATTGCTTGTCAATGCGGTGCTATCAAGAAATCGACAATTCCAAATGCAAAAAAAGTTGGTAGAAAAACATGGGAAAAATTTGTGTAAAATCTTGTGATCACAAAGAATTTTTTGACATGAAAAAGAAACCGTCCTTTAACATTTTAAACCAAAATGTAATAAAAAAATGATATTCTCTGCTGGTAGAGACTCGAAAATTAAAACTGTATCTTCGTCACTTTGTTTAAGAAAACACATTAAAACTGATTCCTCTTACACTAGTATTTTTATTTTTTACGTAATTCTTATGCTCACCTCTCAAATGAAGATTTTACAAAATCCCTTTGAATTTGATCTATTAAAATTTTTTTCAGTATAATATTGCAATTTCACTCGTCTCAAAATAGGGGGAAATGCGTTTAACACGAAAACGCTTAAGACGAAATATCAGTTAGCACGAAATAAAGCAACGATCTGACAAAGTACTATGCATTTTCATGCCTTTTTTTCTCTTAACACAAAACGAAAATCGATTTACATGAAAAGATTGCCCTTCTGGGAATGAAACACCAGAGATTTTAAGAGAGATGTGAAATTACAGAAAGGTATTTTCGCATGTTTCGTAGAAAGGGAAGCTCCCTTGGCTTTGAAATACCCTCGGGATAGCCTGTGGCATGAGCAAATTTTGTTTAACTAGGTACTTTCACCCTCCATCCCTACAAACGCCCCACAAAAATGTCTCATATCTCAACAGTTGGATTTGAAATTCAGTGACGAGTACATCGCAGTGTGAGAAAAAAATAAATGAGTTTGGTTCCATTTTTTTTATTTTAAATGAATATTTTGGCAAACACAACAAAAAGAGTTCAGGGAGAAAGCAAACTGCTATTTCGCTTAAAACGTGGATGGAGCTTCTTAAGGCAGCAGATAAAAAACAGAAGACAAAAGCTGAAATCTGTAAAAATTTTGCTCTTGTTAACTAATCTTTATCATCTATAATTTTAAATAAATTATAGTTTGAAAAAACTAAAAAATACACTTTTATGATTTTATTCGAACTCAAAAGTAAAAAAATAATTCTTAATATAAGATTAAAATGATAAACGAGAAAATGTTATTATGGTAAGAGCGTAGGGTGCTCGATATCAATTGTTATAATTTCTTACTAGTTCTATTGCGAAATGTTGAGTTAGTGTAAAAAATGTAGTACAAATCATCCCACGCTTTTACCACAATGACATTAATTTTCCGTTTATCATATCATTCTTATATTAAGAATTATTTTTTACTTTTTAGTTCGATTAATCATAAAAGCGTGTTTTTTATTTCGATCTACAATAAAAATATACTTTTTTTTAGTTTTTTAAACTATCATTTATTCATTGATGAATTAATCTTAAATGCGTCATTGTTTTTAGAATCTGGAATACCCATTGGCATCCTGTCAGTGGATTGATACGACCTGGTTTGCAAAATGTAGGAACAGCCATCTGAAAAAAATCTGAAAGAACTAAGTTTGAAATATTTTATAAGGAAGAAGCTGCGAAGTCAATGATATTTTTCACTAAAAAGAGTTCAATATTCTCTCTGAAACTTGCACCAGCATTAGACATATAAGTACCCGTCTGAATCGAAGGGTTTGTGAGAAATTATTTTTAATCCGGTGACCTCTGAATCAATTCCCAGCTGTTTTGGTAAAATGAAGCAATGAATGATGCTTCATTTCCCAGATCCGATAAAAGAATTAAGAAAAATAGACTTTAGGTCTGAATAAAGCAGTTGAAACATAATTTTTTTTCACATGCTGGAATCTTTTTTTTTTTAATTTCCATTTTCAGAAACACTAGACAATTGTTTATATTATGGTAAGAAATTGCTGACGTACCCTACTTTTTTCATATAAAGAACACTTTTAGGGTTGTAACTTAATCTTTTAATCTCCAAATCTGAAAATGGAGAATAATTAATCCTGGTGATCCAGATCAGGACAACGGAATAAAATTATGAAACCATTGTTTTGTCATCGGTCCTTGACAAGTGTGCAAAATTTCGAATTAATCTGACCTTTTAATGCGGGCAAAAATCGAATTCAAGATTCTGTTACATACAAGTGAAGCTTATAAAAGTGTGTTAAAAAAAAGAGAGCAAATTACGGAAATGTTTGAACGTTTTTTTATTAAATGCATGCATGTACACATATTAATGTGAATAAAATGAAATCTAACAAACTTAAAGTTGTTGAATTTTTTTGCAGTATCCTTTGACACGAAGTTCTTTTAACACGAAACAATATTTCAGTAACTTGAGTTTCGTGATAAACGATTTTCACTCTGATAACTACCACATTTGGATTCTTCACTGCCTTTTTTCCATGATGGCATCTCAAGGGCTCAGTTTATGCATGCACAAGAGCAGAAGATCGAAGAAATGTGTTCACATTATGTTCACTTGTGTGGTGTGTGGTTACATTTTCCATTAAAATATCTAATAAAAGTATCAGAAAAAAATCGTTATGACTAAAAAAAGTTATTTTCAAAAAAATCTTAGAAAATGTTATTATTAAAATTATCAAAGGAAGTATCCCGTACGTAAAGAGGCAAATTAACAGATGTCTACTTGATGGAACGTCAAAAAAATTTGCACATAAATTTAAAAAAATCTCTCTCAGTTTTATTTACGATTTAATCAGATAGCATCAGTTAAGTTACGAAAACTTTCTTAGGAAATTCCTGCTATTACCTGACGCATAGTTATTTCAGTGCAGTATATACATTAAAATATGCTTAATTTATCTATCTGTGAATGGAATCGTGACCTGATCCTGGAAAGATTGCGAAATTACAAATCGTCTGATGCCCCTCGCCGCGCAAACATTTTTTTGAAGAAAATGTCAAAGTTATGATTACATTAAATCATTCGCTGTTGTAGTTTTTAATCTTAAATATGATGTAAAAAAACGGGCTTCAACTTCCCTGTAGACAGATATATAATTCCCTTGGCCTCGAGGGTAATAGGGGAATTTACCATATTGTTAGTTTCTTTCTTGTTAGCGTTTCTGACAGATGTGGCCATTTTGTTAATACAAAGAGATTATGTTTCACGAAAACGGCTAATCGAATATCAAAGGTTTTCTTTCTGTGTTTGGTCTATTCTGCAGCTTTCGCTAAATCAAATAACCATTTTTTTTTATTCTTTACTTTCATTCCTTTTAACTAGACAAAACAATATGAATTGTTTACATTGCGTTAACCACGTTTTTTTTAAAGCGGTGAACTAAATAGCGACCGAAGGGATTATGCATTGTGCATTGTACATGGAATGTAAATTGGAAAACATTTGCTTTTTTTTAAGTCTTGGGAGTATTAGTTGTTGAATTAGATAGGGATCTAAGGACTTTTTTTCCCCATACAATAGGACTTGCTCTGTTCTTTTTCTTATTAATGTATCATATTCAGAAATATAGTTTAACAAAAAGACAAACTACATCAATTCAAAATAAATTTATTTCACTTTGGAAATAATATGTTCAAGGCATTTATGCGTAATCCTGATCATGTTTTCATTAATTAACATAAAAATGTCTTATTCCTTGTTATGCCTAGCAAGGTATATTTCTTAATATTTAAGATTCACGAGAAATAGTTTTTTATCCCTTACAATTTATTGTTGTTGCTGTCGTGTATTTTTATCCTGGGATACATATGAAAATACGAGTGGAAGAACAGAAACATACAAAACAAACAGAAGAAAATAGACATTTATTACAAACGATGATCCCAGCATGTAACAGAATGGGTGCGCTGCTTTTCATTCGAGACGGGAATCCATTACAGGCGGAAGTCCGACTTCTTTTCCCGAAGTAGATACAACCATACCTTAATCAGGATTCGAACCCGAACGACATCAAATAATGTAATTTTTGTTTCGTGATTTTGTATTTCATACAAATATACTACGTTATTTTGTATATATTTTCAAGCTGCAGCGCAGCTCTTTCAACGCTTGAACCTTGAATATAAAATAAAATCATCGTAAATGTCACATTCAGAATGGGAATTTAATTTACTCTTTAATTCAGCGTTTGTGGCACGCCCTCGGAGGGGCGTGATAACCTTATTTGGGGGCACGAGCCCATCGAAAAGTCGAAAATAAAAGATTTAAAATAATTATTATTTTACTAAAAGGAAGCAAAACAAAATACATTCTGAAATAGTAAGAAATAAAATGTAGATTTTTCACTGATATGGTGAAAAATGTGTGAGTACTGCACAGTGTATTTGATAATTAATTTTTATGAATACAAAATTAAAAACAAGTTTAATAATTACAAACGACTCTCATGGGCTTATCATATACAAAATGATTTTAAAAATTTAATATCTTGATAATTTGTAGGGCTCATAATTATAGTCATATTGTAGCTTTGTGTCAAAGTACATTATTATTGTATTCAACTAAGGCAGCGATACTCAACCAAAAGACCCGCTGGCCGCATCTGGCCCATCGAGCCTTTTTAAGTGGCTCGGTCATAGCTCATTGTTCTGAGAAATTTACTTATTTAAGAACATCGTATCAAAATTTTGGTGGGAAATTTTTCGTCAAGAAATGAAATAGATAAATTTTGCTGTCGGTGTCGTATGGGTACGAATTGTTATTATTTTTCTATTTGGAACGGTTACGGTTAGTGATAACAGAAAACAGTGGAGAACAGTGACAATTTTATGGGTGGGGCTATTTTTTAATTTTCTTTCATATCTTGCAAGCGAAAGATATGCGAATAAAATATATCGTTTCAAGACGATTGGGAGGTTATCTATTTTGTAGTGAAAAACAAACATGGATCAGTAATTGCTTGATTTGTCACGCAAGAGCTGTATTTGAAAAATACCAATAAACAGGAATCATTCAATGACACGTTTCTTCGAAGATCTCTTTCAAGAAGTGATAAATAGGTTTTCTTGAATAATCTTTTCAACAGCAACAAAGTGTTTTTTCAATTCCTCTACTATTAGCTTACACTCTCTATTTATTTATTTATCTTAGTGGAATTTTCAATCGTTAATAAAATACATTTTAAAACGCTCAATTGAGCTGAGATTTATATATATGATTATTTTGGATGACGATACAGTAGTTTAACTATAATTAATAAAAGTTAAGTTAATTTTCAGTAATTCTCCTGATTTCTTTCTATCTTGTTCTAGTACTAAAATCATGGAATGCAGCAAAACTAAGGAAATTTAAAATTGAGTCCAAATTGTGTCAAAGAATCCATGCTCTCCCCGACATGCAGATTTGTATTATTTGAAGGGCAATGTCTCATGTGTTTGCAAAGAAAAAACCGTTTTTTTTGCTCTAGATATTTTTATAAATAATTCATATCTATTCTTATGTAAGTCTTTTTTTTTGGAGAAAAGGAGAGGATGAGAGAATTATTTGGTTGATCGTCTTTCAAGTACGATTAGAGTTAAGTTCTTTCGGAGTAATTTGTAATTTATTGTGAAACTTTCCTATCATTACAACACATTTAATTAGCATAAACTAAAGTTCAGAATCCACACAGCAATACACAAATCCATAGTCCCAATACCGCATTAGATCAATGAAAATGCACGGATGCTGTCAAGCTTTGATCCTCATGTTGCTTATCTTTCCATATAAGTCCATATATCTTTTTATTTGAAAGAAGTTTCAAAAACAATACCAAACAAAATATTAGTGAACAAGGAAGAAAACTTAGAAAAAAAAATGAAATGAAAAAGTTAAGAAAAAATGTTTAGTATCGATTTTCAAAATTATTAGAATGTGAAAAAAGTGAAATTCATTATTTATGTGCCAAAATTGTGTTGAATGGCGTTAATGAAAAAAGAATGTGATAGGTTTTTTCATATAAAATCTTCCGAAGATTACACGAATAAGATGTTAAGTAATTAAATTTTGTACAAACCATTAACAAAAGTTTTTCTCAAAGTAGCTATTTTCACGTAAAAATTTGATTAAAAATATGATGCATTGTAAGAACTTAATTTAATTCTCATTTGCAATTTAAGTTGTACAAAACATTTTGGTATATACTTACGTATTGTCTCAACAATGACAGCGTTAAAGATAACTCGCCCAGTTGGCAACTCCAATTTGGTATGTGTCGTTCGCGCTGAATTGACGCTACTATATGTGCTTCGTTTTATATTATGCCACTAATACGGTTGCGGTAATACGCAAGTACCAAAAATTGTATTATAATTCCCTCCCCTTATTTACCTCCAGTTTAGCAAATTGAATTTTTGTTGTTTTATAGAATAGCAGTACCAATATTGTAACTATTATAACTAAATACAAGATTCTAATTAAAAAAAACATTCCCTCCCCCCCCTTTCACCAAAAATTGGGACATTTAATGAAATTATTTAATCACATATTGCAGTTTTTAATAATTTCCGAATTTCTTCGGAATTGAATTTATTAATTTTTTGTGTAATACACAAAGTATTTCAAGATTAATATAAATTATTTTGGTATTTACGTATAATCGCAACCTATTGGCGACATTATATGAAACGAAGCACAAGGTTGCGTGCAAGGTACACTGCGCGTAAAACACATGGGAAATCGGGGTTACCAACTTGGCGAGTTATTACTAGAGTTGGCGACTGTTGCGATGACTCGAAAGTACCGTTATTTTTTCGTAAAAACTTATTTGACGCGAAGTCTGTATTTGTTTTGTTGGACTATGTCTTGTATAGAGTAATTGTGTAGATGAAATGAGTTTTTTAATTTTATTTTTATTATGAGGTGTGAATTATGGGAATGACGATGATAGTAATTGCGATTTTGTTATGAAATTTGGCAAAGAAATTTTCTCAGCGAAAAAATGACTCTATTGAATTTTTACCACGATTTTGAATACTATTAAAAAGCATCAAGTTTGTGTAGTATTTCTATTTACTACTTTTAATATTTGCTTCTTGAATACAACAACTTATCTATAAAAGCTATGGATTTTTCTCTAATTTCTATAAAAATCAAATTAAAGATGAAATTTAGGTACTTATACCTTGTAGGAATCATGTGGATCAAAGACTACTTTTCTGAACTGTTGTTGAATGAGCATTGGCGATATTAACCCTCTCACGATATGTATTTACCCCAAACACAATGAAGGAGCAGAATTTGGCGTGTTTTTTACGTGTGACCATTTGTGTTTGACTTCATGGTCTCTATAACCGGTAAGTACCTAAATAGGTTTATTTTAATAATGGTAGGCAAATAAATGTCAAAAAATAGTTTTATTTTCGATTGAATTGTAATAAAAATTAAAAAAGTTTTTATAAAAAGGAATTGTGAACATCGGTTTTTGTTTCTATTCTTATTTTGACGGCTTTTCAAAACTTATATTGATGTTTTTTTCTACCTTCGTGATTTAAAAATAGATTTTTTTCGTATGCATCTAATTGTATATAATAATACAATGAAATGCATCAATAAAAAGAGGAATCTTACTCATTGTTCTGATATACATAAGGAAAGACTTCGCGCATAGAACCTATTTCACAAGGTTTCGCACCGGGGCAAATGTATCGGTCCACCATAGTCCTCTGGTCCCATCAGGGGAGCTTCAAGTTGCCAAACATTTTCGGCTTCTTCGTTTTTGAACCTATCCAAATATAAATGACCCGACACTTCTTTTTCTTCACCCAGCACAGTATTCATACTCGTATTTTTCTCGAAGGCTAGATTTTGACCCGTCGCAAGATTTCTCAGGATCACATCAGTATTGGATTTCACAAACTTCCCTTCCGTCTTGCGGCGTATTTCTTTATCAACATGCAGAATCTTCCAGAGGGATCTCGATGATAGTTCCTTGACCCATTTGACCTCTCGATGATCAGACTTCCGGGCATAAGTGGAGAAAGACTTCTGTTCACATTCTAAAAGTCTGTGACCTGTGCCGTCTACAGTACAGAAAAGAATACATTCCCCATAGGTCAAAGGAATATGGTTGGGTATCAGATTATTGTTTCTGAAGACGTGGAGTGCGGACCTTGCCATGATTCTGCTATCTTCAGTCGCTGTCGCCAAACAAGGTTCTTCAAATGTCCCGTCAGCAGCAATGCTAAAAGGCAACGCCGCCAAAAAGTATAATCTTCCACTGGAAATCTCAGTCCATTTGAGTCTTATGATGTCGCTGTGGTGAACAAATCCATCCAAGTTTCTGGTGAGTTGAATGGGCCTACTTATGTTGACAAGATACCTGTCTAGTTTTTGGAATCCTAACTGGTTCTTGGACATCTTGTACAGCATGACTTCGGTTTCTGCTTCAGCTCGGGCGCGTTCATCGAACCAGTAGTCTAAAAGAACCCCGAAGTCTGAATATTTATGACGTTGGTTGGCAAACTTTTGTTTCCTGTCTCTACTTGTTTCGTAGAAACCTTGGATGCCTGTGCGATTCATTGCAAAGTTCTGACGTCTATTGCAGCTAAATTAAAATAAGCGTATTCATCTCGAAATGTATTAAGGATAATTAATCCATCTGTGAGATGTAATGAAGTTGCTGTTGCACAGTTTGATAGATATATTTCAAGGACTGATTTAACAAAATTCTTATTTGAAACTGATCGTTGCCATTGAATGGTTTAAATTCTTTATTTTTGTGGTATAAATATTTTTCTCCGTTAATCGATATATGTAAAGAAATTTATTTAAATAAAAAGATTTTTATCGGGAAACCTATGCTTATATATAAAATGTAATATTTTATATGTTCAGCATATACTGTGTGATATGTTTTATTACATGATCTTCAATGTACATAACTTCTATTAATAACATTAATACTTTTTGCCAGACTAAAACACAGATTACAGTATTTTGGCCTTTATTAAATATTTTGTTTTCTGTATTTTTCTCAGTGCTGTTTTAACATATATGCTTTTTTCTGTAGCTAGCGGAAAGTAGGGCAGTGACTAATGTGTTGATTTCGTCATTTGATCATAATTTCAAAATTACGAAGAATGTGAAAAAGTCTTTTAATGGGAAAATAATGAGTGGTTGGAAACAATAAGACGTAACGAATGTGTACTTATTATATTTGCTATGAACATATGGGGTGAATTACTAATATTTGAAAAGATGAATATTGTAAAAATGAGATTCCTTAAAATTTTCGGTTATATGCACTATATTCCCCATTCTATTTTGCAGTGAACTCGAGACTAGCTTTATTCCTGCTACGTCAGGCAAAAATGGCCTATAAAAGCCTGCCTCGTACGGGGGGCTAATGATTATTAAATTTGTCTGTAGGATTAAAGTTTTCATGTAAACGTTGAATAGAAGTTTGGAGAGCTGCTACAAACTCAGATGTTATCCTCGTCACTTGCCTGTGGTCAAAATTCAGAGGTTTGTTCTGAATAATATTCGTATTGTTTTGAAACACACATACACACACACAAGTTTAGTGCAAATTGGTGACTGTGTGAAAGTGTTCAGAATGCAAGCTGACCGTTCTCATTCATTAACGTACTTTATTTTTGGATACAATTTTAAAGAATATGCATAACATAATGTATAAACAAACATAAAAGCACATATACAAAATCATTTACAACTTATAACTGATGTATTCGTTCCTTCAATAAGAAAAGATATGAATTTTTTTAATGCCTGTATTTTCTTACAGAATTTAGATAAAATGATCAAATTAGCAAACATTTTTTAAAAAACATACGTGATCAATAGTTTAAACTCGAGATTGATGAAATACTACAAGAAACAAAGCCTTTTCCTTAAATATTAAAATACACTCAGGAACATTGAAAATAGCGACCCAAGAAGAAAGCATAGGATTGAAATGAAATTTAACACACATAATGACACAGATGAGAGATTCACTTGATCTAAAAAACAAGACATGGTGTGCAACGACACAAATACAGGGCAACTTCAATAGCGCGTTGGACCACCTCCAGCTGCAATACGTGCCGCCACACGGTCCGGCATTGAGTTGATTAGACACCTTATGTTGTCCTGAAGCAGATGGGCCCACAAATCTTGAAAAGCCAACTCTAAATCATGTACAGAGTGACACGATGGCATCTGCCGTTTTAGCTTATCCCTAATGTGCTCTACAGGGGACAAATCGGGGGAGCGGGCAGGCCATGGAAGAGTCTAAAAATGACGTAGGAAGTCTTGAGCAACTCTTGCTGTATGCGGACGAGCATTATCTTGCTGGAAAATTGCCCCTGGGAGACTATTTAGGATAAGTTCTACATGGGGTCGTAGAATATCGTCAACGTAACGTTGACCCGTTAAGGCTCCCCACATCACAATTAAAGTGGACCGGCTATCTTAGGCTATGGCCCCCCAGACCATTACACCAGCTATGCGGGCAGTGTGACGTAGAACAGTGTGAAGGGAATTGTACCGCTCACCAGGGCGCCTCCACACCCGTACACGGTTATCATCTGTCCCCAAAACACAAACCGGGATTCATCACTAATGACAACCTTTTGCCAATCTGTGACATTACACATTGATCTGGCTTGGCAACCACTGTAGACGCAGTTGCCGATGTTCCGGTGTTAAAGGCAGTGCACGGAACGGGTGCTTGGATTTAAGATTTGCTTCTGCAAGGTGTCTGGAAATTGTTTGTGGAACAATTGCTACGCCTACGTCTGTTCGTATCGTTGTGGGGTTCACAGGTGCTTGTGGCACGATCCTTCTATCCTCTCTCCTCGTGGTCTTCCTGGTCGCTCCAGACCCGGTTTTCCGCGCGTGGGTACCTTCTCGTGTCCACTGCTCCCAACAATTTCTAACGGCACACTCCAAACGATCCACCTGGCCAGCAACACGGCGCGTCGACCAGCCTGCAGTTTTAATCCCGATGATCAGGCCTCTCTCAAACTCGCTTAACTGTGTGAAATGTCTTCTAGCACGTTTACCTGCCATGTTTCGCTTACCAAAGTCTTCCTACAATCGGCGGGTAATCATCACGTTTAGGAATCTTCGAACTTGCGCTGGCTTATATAGCACCCTCTTCCTGATTGTAGCGCCACCTCGGCATGTATGAGCATGCGTATTGGCACAAAGCTTGGATCATTTGTATATCACATTACGTTGTACTTATTTGCAAAGTTTCGCGATTGTTCTTAGCTTCCTTCTTGGGTCGCTATTTTCAATGTTCCTGAGTGTAGAAATGCTGAGAGTTTTTCTAACAAGATTTGAGAATCTGTTGGTAAAGTAGTTGAATTAATTCAGAGTTTGGTTCCAAAATAGCTATAGTACTTATTTGTAAGAATAGGAAATTCTTTTTATATAGATGCAAATAAATATTTCGTTACCTTTCGAGGCCCTTTTACAATGTTTTATAAAAATGTATAAAAAGGATTTGTAAAGATTAAATCATTGTAATTAAAATAATTAGTATAAAGTAGAAGGAATAAAAAAATGTAATGATAGAGAAGATATAATAATACAAAATTTAGTAAATATGAAGAATTATATAGATGCAAAATACAGGTATTTATAGAAAAAAATGTTACCACATTGTTTATTTCTGAATTATGTAATTACAAAGTTTCCTTTCACCTGTAAATATTAATTGCGAGTGTTTATAGAAGGAAATCTCAAGAAAGGATTCCCAATTCGAGTTTGTGCATTTATTTCTGTGTATTCCCGTAAGTTTTGAATTCTTTCAAAATTTCCAGCTTCTTCCTTTTGTAAGTTATTTATTTCTGCTTGCGCAAAGCATTTTTTTAAATTCCTACTATTATACATATATAACTCACCCTCTCTTCCCTATATTTATTTATATATAAATCTTGTTCACAAATTTCGAATCATCAATAAAATAATTTTTAATCATCCATTGAAGTTCAAACACATTTTTTAAAACTTGTAGTGGATGACATTTAATGTTAATACAGTTTTTTCAAATATTAATTCATTAATTAAAATTTATTTTTAAATTTATTCTGTGTGATTTCTGACGAAATTAGAGCTGGAACCAATAGATGGATCCAGAAAGTTTTTCTAATGAAATCTTCCTTAATTTCAAATGTATTTTTTTAACTGATGTTAATTTTGATGACATTTGATGTTAATATTGTTTTTTAAAATATTAATTCATTAATTAAATTTAATTAACGAAAATAAAATTTGTCCTTTTCGACCCAAGTAAGAATTGACTTAAATTTTTTTTATATTACTTGTTAATTATTATTCTGTCTGCAAGTGCGTAAAGGAACTTATTTAAAAATTTATGGCACATTCCACGATAAAAGTAATGAAAATGTAATTTTCGTGGGGATAAATAATTGTAACAATCTATTTCATCTTTAAAGATTGTTCTGAAGTTCTAATTGTTTTCAGTAGCTTGTGATTTTATATATTACTTCGAAAAAAAAATGACAAATTATTCTATTTAATTTATCAATTTCTATCTATTTTTCAAAAATAAATTTTCCACATATGGATGAAACATTTTAATTTTCAATAGATTATGGAAAATATGTATGTCTGAATTAATTTTAAAGGATTTGAATGTAATAATGCTTTAAAAGTGCTGGGCGCAAAGTTTGAAATTCACAGAGAATTTAATGTCAGTAATTAAAATCTTAGCAATACGACATTTTATGTCACTCATCGTATTAGAGCTCGCACACTGTTTGAAACAAAATTCAATCAGCGCTCCACTGAGCTATTTAAATGCATGCAAAAATGTTTTAACACGGTATTTCTTCTCTGTATTTTACATAAACTCAATTTTTAAAGTTTAGTTTCCTTAAAGAGCAAATAGTTGAAACTAACGAAGGAATTATTTCAAGACGAAGCAAAAGTAAGTGAAGTCATCCGTAAAAACTGAGAAATAATTTGAGAAATTTTCCTATATGACTCCGAGAATTGTGATCTAAAAAGGAGAGTGCAGTCAGGGATTTAGTTCAAATTTTGTAGGATTGTAAATTAAATTTCCCTGTTGATGAAGGTATATGGTTATATAGGGACCACTACTCAAATTCTTTTAGATACTTGCAAATATGTGTGTGAAGATGCAACTCACTTGTTAAATTCACTTCTGTAGCAAACGATTACACGTAATGGGTAATACTACACTAATTCGATGCGCGAGATGCTTTTCGAAATTGTTTCATTTGCTTTAATGACAAGTTTCACCATTGTACGTACAATGAGGGGTATAAGAAGCTAGTCCTATTTTTATACTAATTCTGCTCATCAGATAAATTTTTTATTTCTTGTTTACTTTCACAATTTATGGTTTCCAGGCATGATTAACTGGCAGTTAAAAGTCTGTTCTTCTGTTCTTCTTGCGAAATGCTTCTTTGTTTTGTAATAAATATTATTCTGTACTTACACACATGACAATGACAAATAAAACTTTTATAAGGGTTCTAGTCATTAACACGACATTTCATTTCCAATTTATTTACATTCCATTATATACCTTTAAATGTAAAAGTATACATAAAACGAAAAAAAAAGTTTATTCACCCTCCACGGACTCGAACACGGCTCCTAACGACGTGGAACACCAATCCGTGTTGCTGCTACGCCAGTGGCGCACACAAGGAGGGGGGAGGTCCTGGGGTCTGGACCCCCCCAAAACCCTTGATTTTTTTCCGATTGATCATAATTCTAAGTATATAGTACGTAAAATTTAATTAATTACTTGTTATTAATGATTAATTTTATTAATTAATGCTAATTTTTTATTCAATAATTAGTTTTTTACATTGTTTTGTTCCCGAAAATCGACAAAATCAAAAGGAGCATGATACAAGAATAGTGAACTTTCGACCCCGGACCTCCCCCCTTGAAAATTTCCTGTGTGCGCCACTTGCTACGCTAAACCCATTATGTGTAATTTTTGCTACAGAATTGAATTTAACGTGTGAGAATTGCATCTTAATTGTAAATATCTAAAAAATTATTGAGTAGTGGCCCCTATAAAGCCATATATCTTCATCAATAGGGAAACTCTAAATCTATCATCCAACAAAATTTGAACTAAATCCGTGACCCCAAGACCATGCACTCTCCTTGTCAGTGGATTGTGATTCAAGTGCATGATAGGAAACGTGCAATATTTCCTTCTCACAGCGTGTATAAATAGGTCAATACCGATAATTCTTAAGAATAATTTTGTGTTTCCAAACACGTGATGACGTATGTTTGGATATATATCGTAAAGGATATACGTAATATACATCTGGATATATCGTACTAACCAAATAGAAGATCTCCAGATTTTTAGATATTCTACAGCTTTAGATACTCTACATATACATTTATTAACCCGAATGACTATCTTGGGATATGAACAAGGTAATAGCCCGCAGGTGGGGAACCTTTTTACTTTTAGAGGCAACATAGGATATAATGTACCTATATATAAGTTTTTATATAGATTTAACAGTTTTGTGCACTATATAGAAATATAATTCAAATAATTAAATCCTTATTTTTTTATTGTTTGACATAAAATGTTATAATATAAAATACTTTTGTGTTCACATAAGGGTAACACATTCATCATTGATTATTATTTTTCTATAAGTTTATTAAATTCATAGATATTATTGTCTTTCTATACATCACTGTCGGTATTTGTATTTATGTAAGCATATATAATATACATATATTTGAATCTAATTTCATAACGCGAAGCCTTAATTCTTCCTCTACATCAGCGTGTGTGGTAGTGTTACCGTGTTGCACTAGATGGTGTTCTAACATTTGAAATGTACAATTGGTACACAAACAATCACATTGAAACAAACATACATTCATGCCGTTCTTTATTTAATTCCATTGATTTGCAAACTGTTGTAATGTGTATAGTTAAATATAAATTGATAGAAGCGCTAGCTTTTATGAAGGCCGCGCAAGAAAATCACGGAGGCTAAACGCGGCCTTAAGGCCGCATGTTCTCCTCCTCTGTAAAAGCACATAAACAAATGTTCCTCTTTAAGGTTCTTTAGAATAATTATATTAATACTTATTTATGTGTTTTTAAAACGCATGTGTGATTAGACTTTCTCATCAATACACTTTTTAGGAACATACGAAGTGTGCTCGTGATTTGATCCAAGTTGAAGTGATGAAGGTGACACCTGAGCGTACATCTCACTCTCCAAACATCCACACCATATCAACGGGAGGACTTTGAACTTTGACAAATTTAACGTGCATTAGACCCTCTGCTCTCGGTTTGATTTGTCACACAATTGTTCTAACTATTTTCTCTCCCCGACAGACTGATTGATTGTTTATTAATTCCTCTTCGCAGTAATGCGAGGACTATTTCTCTATATCGGGAATAATGATGTGTAGGTGGATCATCGCATTCTACATGATATCTATTACTTCGTCCTCGAAGATCTGTTGAATCTTGTGGTTGATTTGCATTTTAAAGTCCCTCAACCTTGCTCAAAATGTTCTCTCATTTTGTTAAAACATGGAAATTCTATGGCATTCACTTCCACGCTCATCGACAGTCTGCTGGCGACTGAGAGTTTCGTAGACAGGAAGAAAAAATGCCGAATACACTTGAAGATAGTGTTCATACATTCACCAAACCACATCTTCCTATAGTTCTCATTTGTTTATGGGCTAAATATTGTGGTCCGATCTTTTTTGAATACACGTCGTGATTGGGCATCGTATGGACTTCATCTCCCTAGATATAGTGTGATGCTAATGCTGGCATTTTTCTTTGGGAGGATATCAATTCTCAACTCTCTTTTAAAAGGAAGGGAGCTCAGAAGATTGTTTAGTTTTTCATTAGTTAAATAACATTCAAAAGAATATCATCGTGTATTGATGAAAAGGTTACATATCGTAAGACATCTTTCAGTATTTAAACATATCATAAGAGACTATAATACTTCTTGATAAGGTCCCACATGATGATATCCCACATGGATACATGATAACCCCAAAAATGTCTGGCACCAACTCAACTCATCTTACGAGCAACGTAATCGGATAAAAAAAAGAAATATATTACAACAAAACAATATCACACTTTTTAAGTCCGCACGCTTTCATTGGAATGGGAAATGCACGGTCTTATTATTGCAACAATGACAACAGTCTAGTCGATGACTCCATTGGAGTCAAAGGTCTTCCTTGAGAAGAGTAGTCAACAGGGAGGGTTTTCAGTTGAAGTCTATGTAACAGGAACATCCTCCTGGGAGCAAGAAGGTGTCTACTGTAGGACTTCGGTCAGGCGTTTGTGGATCGGTGCTGAGTAGCTGCACTGCAGTATATCGCTGCAGGCAGGAAGAGTGCACGCACGGGGGCATCATCTGGCAGGTCCGATTCTCGTACCTAGCATGGAATAAAGAATGTACTACTTAATTCTTTCATGCACTGAATTTTTGACAAAAATAATGCACTAGAGAGAAACAGTTACAAATAGTTTTGATAAACCTCATAAAACCATAGTTATTGAAGAAAGGTTGGTACACACATATTAATACTATTAAACACTTTTGGCCGTGGGTAGCCTAGTGGTTAGAGCATCGGACTCCAGACCGGAAGGCCTGGGTTCGATGCCACCAAACACCCTCCGAGTACACACGGAGTACGTGCTCGTTAAATCAGTGGGTCCGTAGTCTTGTGGGCTGAATCACGAGCGCAGGGACTGGAGAATATTTCCCTCCCCTTCAGTTTACATGCAGAAATTGTGGAGGTGGAGATAGAGGTCGTGTCGCCATCTATAGTCTCTTCGGGGAATTTCGCCGAGCTAAATCGTACTGTCACCTGTATGGTGCTCAAGGCCAACGACAGGCGTACCTCTTGCCCATGCCACGATGAATTTCGTGGGCCTCGATCTGACTACGTCAGACAGGTGGCATTAGAAAACAACAAACAACAACATCAAATAAAGGGTGTCAAAATTTAAAAAAATAGGTGGTTCATATTTTGTGTACCACCACACTTTAAGCAGCACGATACGGAAGCATGATTTTTGAAGTTATACTTCTTTTTGCGCGTTAGGGAAAAAGTATGAGGGTAAATTTTTACGATGCGCGCACACCGTTGTCTAATATCTTAACATGTCACTTTTTTGGTGCTATGGGACTGATATTTGGGGAGTCGTAATAACTATTATTATAAATCATATCTATTGGGACGCATCCCCCTCTACAGCTTTTTGGCCAATATCTCGGCACCCGAGCCTCACAGTCCATTCAGACCTGGCTCATTCAATCCCTTTCTATCTTCTTTTCAATTTCATGCTCATAGGGCTATTTCTTCCATAGTTTTTAATTGTTTTAGACTTTTTAAATTTGTTTAAATTCACAATATCTCGGCTCCTGTTCGAGTCTCGAACTGTTTCACTCGTCGAGACCCATCCAGTTATCTACTTCCTTCCCATTGTGTAGGCATGGGGAGGGCTTAGCACTAAAATATTATGCTCCCATGTTAATCCTATGGGGACTGGAAAAAATTTCACCCTCCCTCTAAGGAATTGAGCTTGGAACTTGATTTTTGGAGGTCTGCCATATTTTCGTTTTTGCGCGAGCTTTACGTGGAATCAGCCCCCTCTGGTGCTCCCCCCTATAGGGTTTCCCAAGTAATAACTCGAATCCTATGCCACCTTGGTCGACCGCACCGGCTGGATTCGATTGTTCTCCCTATGAGCATCCTAGATATGTTTTTTCAGGACCATAGCCCTATTTCTCTTTACCTATATTTAGCATTTTAAAATAATTTTAAAGTTTTAAATTTTTTTAAATGCCGCATAGTTCCGAGGATTTTTGAGCTTCGTTAATGAAACTCGGACCATAGGTTCTCCTCATTGAGCTGTTTCATCTGTTATAATTCGTGTGTATATAGCGGGCCTAGGGGTGGCGTTATCAATAAAATTAGAATTCCTATGGGGCTCGATCTTTTGATGACGTCACGATATTACAGAGATAGAAGGATGAAACTTTAGAGTCACCTACTACTCTGTGTATCGTTGGGATGTACGCGACCATTTACGTAACAGTTGCTTCCCCCCCCGAGGGAGTTAGTTACGTTTTCCTTTCCCGAGCTAGCACCGCCCCATTTACAACTCCGGACCAGTTCGAATGGATTCCTCTCATATTTCCTCACAACCAGGCTGAGTTTCTGAGTGCCCTGCTTCTATTTTATTTAATTGTTTTAAATGTTTTAATTATTTTAAAATGTCCATAACTCGGGGACTCTTCAGGCGGATGTCTTAATTTTCTCAGGAACGGTTCTTCACGCCGAGACATTCAATAGGAGGTCTTAGGTGTCACATTCCGTTTACCTGATCTCCAGATACAGTCTGCCGTCCCCCCATGTTATTGGTCCTATTGTTCCTGTGCGGTGGTGTTTAAATTTATTTAAATCGTGATTATCTCGGGTTTGGCTGGTCCGATTGACTTATGGTTAGTATCGTTCAACTCTGCTCGTGACCGCCTTTCTTTCTTGGCGCAGCTTGTCCTACTCAAGATTTTTAGAAAAATTTTAATCTTGTTAAGCCAAAGAAGTATTTTTTTACGTGCGTACATAAGTAAACACACACTTTTTTTTTCTTCTCTAGGCACAATGGAACTTTTCAGACATAACATATTTATTCAGTACGAACTCGGATTGCTTTGAACTTGGGATAATAAATAAATATACGTCTTCATCTTACGCTGTTATATTCATCCTATATATTAAAAACATATTCAGTTTTTTCTAATCTAATGTTGTAAGCTTAATTTTAGTTTAATCTTAATTTACCTAAAGTTAGTTTTAATTTTAAATATTCCCTTGCATACATTGTTTTATTTTACCCAGTTTATGTTTAGTTAACATACATAAAAAGTGTTTTAGTTGCATTTATCTTTTCCTGAACACGAGCTATAATTCATTCAGGACATTTGTATCATTTTGTACTTAGTATTATTTAATAAATGTTATTATTATCTAAAAAAATGTATTTTACAACAAATTTATCTGGCACAATAAAAATGTCCAATATTGCTAAAAAAATAAACGGAATGAATTTTGTACTTGTAAAGAAGATGGTCTTCAATAGCGTGGTGGTACCTTTTTGGACTCGTAGAAATCAAGAAGTAATAAATAGATAACATATTACAAAAATATTTTAGGAATAAATTTTCAAAAAAACTTATTTTAAAAGTTCTCAAGTAAAAGTATTTTTCTTTAAAAAAGTATATTTAGAAAATTAGAGGGGGAATGCTATTTAAAATTTATTCATATTTTAGAATTTTTTATAATTACAGAATATACCAGGAAATGAGAGAGATTGAAATAAATACTTTTGATTCCGACAATTTTTCAAAATAAACCAGCACTTTACTTTTAAGAAAACGTTACAATAACAATAAACTTCTAAATTAATTTTCGAATACGAAAATAATGCCTAATTAATTAATCACAATAATTTGAAATTTGTTACATGCTTAATTATTATAACATAAAGCATATCTAATTTACAATATACTCTTCTACATTTAAAGTCAGAAATATCTGCATTACAAAAATATTGAAACTTTGTTTGAATTAACTTTATAAGTCAAGATTTATTACTTAAAATTATATAAATGAATTAAAACAATTCTTTTTGCATAAAATAAAAATAGCAAATTTTTCATGGTCCAATTGAAACTCAAATCTTATCTAACATATTTTTGTTGATAATAACATAAGATGTTAATGAAAAATAAATAACACAGTAAAATTATAACAAAAGAAAGAAACGCTGAAATAACTTATAAAGTTTCAATGCTCATATATATATATATATATATATATATATATATATATAGTATGTTTTATAAATTTAATTAATTATAGTCATATATATATATATATTAGTATGTTTTATAAATTTAATTAATTATAGTCAGTTTTTTTCATGTTGAAATGCTAAACTAACTTTACCTTAGATTTATGTCATCATAATACCCCAACGGGTATAAAAATAATTTTTCAACAATCACACACGCTTAGTATTTTAAAACATTTTTAAACAAAATACCTCTAAATGCAACGTTATTTTATAATTAAATATTACTTGAACAGATTTCCTGTTTTTATGGATTAAAAACACCCTTTAGTTGTTTTTAAGCCGTTTAAATCCGATGATACCATGTCGAACTTAACGTATTTATAATGAAACAGATTATCCTCGGTAATTTCTCGGAAGTTCTTAGGAGCTTTGTCGGTCAGTTTCAACTGGAATCTTTTCTGGCTTTCATTCTCGGTAAAGTAGGTTTGTAAGTTCATGTTTAATGAAGATTTAACTAATAATCAATTAGATATTCAAATCGATTACATCTAATGTCTTATCGAAATCCTCTTAAAATATTTAATTGTGAGTTAATTTTTTTTATTTCTGCTATTAGAGAGAGAGAGAGAGTTCACACACTCTCCCTATCCTCTACTAAACATCTTATTCTAATTTTTTCAATCTTTAGTAAAATGCTTTTTATTCATCCACTCAAGTTCAAATACATTTTTTAAAACTTGTAGTGGAGGACAATTGATGTTTATACAGTTTTTCTAATATTAATTAATTCATTAAATTAAATTAATGAATAAAAAGAAACAAACCAAATTAATAGTCCAACACCATACATAAAAAATAAATTCGCTCGTTGTGTCCCTGTAGCGCAATGGATAGCACGTTGGACTTCCTAATTGAAAGGTTGTGGGTTGGAATCCCACCTGGGATGGCCTAATTTCTGAGAAAGTGATTTCTTTTTACTAAACTATTTTATTGGAAGAATTAAATTTAATTAATGAATAAATAGTAACAAACAAAAATAATAGTCTAACACCCTTTATAGAAAGGAAAATAGAAAATTGCAAAGAAAATCGCTTTCTTTTTTTGTCACTTAATATTGTGATTCTGTCATATGTATATATACATTTATATTAATTGTAATTATTTAATAAGAAGTAACTAAAATAAAATTTTTCTTTGCTGACCTAAGTAGGAATTGTGATTTAAAGTTTTTTTTATATTACTCGTTAATTCTCCAATCTGTGCCAGACTCTATTATATGCATATGTATTTTTTGCATTGAGTCAACTTTCGATCTAAACATTGTTGACTTGCTTCCATTATTTACTGATTGCAACACCCATCACTGGTGACTATTTGAAAACTAAAATACTCAAAATAAAATAGATTTCCAAGGAAAACAGTACAATGAAAATACTTGAAAGAGATTAAGTCTTTTGTCCCTCCAAAACAGCGTATCAGCCTGTGTGTTATTCACTTTGTATTACTTTAATCAAAGTAGAAAGCGGCCTTTTGCACGCACATACAATTAACTTTTCACTAGGGTTTGACATGTATCCCATTCGGAAAGGAACGCATCGCTGGAGAGGTGATGAAGATAAGATCGCTTGTTCGAGCCTGACCTGTTTAGTGATAGTTAGGGACTTTTGTTAGTTAATGGCGGTATTGGGAGACCTTCGCGAATGGAGGACGTTCGTGACCACAGGATTTGGAAACACATGGTAATTATGGGATGAGAGTGTAATTCACTCTGCTGGAGAGAATGGAAGTTCACGCCGTCGCTTGTCCCTTTCTGTAAGCTGAGACGAATTTATTAACGGTGTTGTGACATTTGTCATTTGCGGAAGGATTTGGGAAGAAGTTGTTGAAGGGTGTTCTTTGTCTTACGATATCCGACTACGTTCGGAACCGTGATTTTGCAAAAGCGTATAAATGGACTATATTTATGATATTTAGTGTCACTTAGATTAGGAAACGTATATAAAATTGTTATAAGAATATTATAACAATAAAAAATTATTTAAGTATAATATTTTGACAAAAAATGAACATAGAATGACCAATTTTCAAAACGTTCTCCTTTTATGAAAAATGCTTCTATTATAATATTATTTTGCCTGTTTACATCTCAGACCTCTGTACAAAGGCTAAACTAGAATTTTTGAAATATATATTTTAGAAGTAGATTTATCCATATTTTACTACAACAGAGGGTAGACATTTTAAGAAAAAAAACGCCGATAATTATTTCAATTGGTAGTAACTGAAAATAATGGGAATTTTTTAAAAATCCTAGTTCAGACTCTCTGGAGAAGTCTTTACTTAAAAAAAGCAAATTATTATTATTATAGAAGCATTTTTTATGAAAGGAGAACGTTTTGTAAAAAGGTTATTCGAAGTTAATTTTTCCCAAAGTAGTGTATTTAAATAATTCTTTTTGTCATGATGTCCTTAAAACATTTTTATACATATATTCTAATCTAAGTGACACTAAATATCACGAAAATTATCGATTTATGCGCTTTTTTAAAATAACGGTTCCGAAAGTAGTCGGATACCTTAAGGTCTGATGAACGGATATTTTTCATTTGATACAAATAACTTCGCAAACATCAAAGGATTCGTATGTCATGGATGTCATGAATTCGTACATTTTATCCCTATTTTGGATGATTAATTGACAAATGATAAGTAAAAGCAAATGATATAACTTATTATTGTGTTCATATTGCTGACATTAGTTAAACAAAAGGGAAAAACAGAGTATGTTTTGCATTTGTTGCCAGCACAATTAATTTTTGTACTCCTTGAGCTTCAAGGATATCATAATGCTGGAGTAACCAGTAGTCACGTGGTACTTTTTTCTTTGCTTGTTTCAGCATTTCTTACTTCTGCTATCAAAGTTAATAATTTTTCTCGAGGTAATGTAGCATTGTTTTCCTTTGTCCCACACTCATTGAATAAAAATTCAAGTTTCGTGCATCAAATCGTTCTTATTAAGAAGTTAGTCTTCCAATCTTGCAGAAGTCTTTGCTTGAAAACAGTTTCAAAAATATTTATTCATTTTCTAAAATGTAAAGCACTAACACAGCATTTTTCAAACTGTGGGGCGTGAGCATATTGAAAAGTCGAAAACAAAGGATTATTTTAAAAAATTACTACTAATTTACTGAAAGTAAACAAACAAAATACATTCTGACATAATAAAAAATAAAATGAACATTTACACTTATATAATACACTTATAAATGTATCAACACTGCACAATGTGTTTTTAGTGTTTTGTGTAGTTTAGAACAAGTTTAATAATTAACCAGCGACCCATGAGCTTGTCATGCATAAAATATACACAAATTAATACTTATTTATCTTGATAATTAATCCGTTAACTGTCGATCAAAAGTTACGCGATTCACTCTATAATGCCGCCGTTTCCACGTAAGTACGCGTGTGTGATGTAGGGGGGGGGAGGAATAAATAGGCAAATCATCTGAAATAAGTAAATCCTTCGCGAACACTGTCAAGTTCCTTTTATTACGCTCCAAAGCCTTCGGAATAATTTTATGGATAGCACTGCACATAAAAGATCATACCTCGGAAAGACGCATATATGCGTCTGGAGCAATTAACGCTTTGGCTTAATTACCCCAGGGGGACGCGATGAAAATTATGATTGAATATTGGTCACCAATATTGAAAGTTTGAGAAGCACTGCATTAACATATATACACCACCTAAATTCTACATTTAAAAGCAACGGAATGAAGCGTACACACACGCGCGCCGTTGCAAAACAGCTATAAGCGGCTCATATTCGGAGGAATTTAATGATCTAGTCTAGGATGGAACATCTTTCAATTTCCCAACGTGACCTTTCAAAGTATGTAAAAGACGAAAAGATTAACATTAAATGTGAGACCTTCGCGGACCCCCTGGTAAGGTGCTGGAAACCTGCAGGAATGCACGGACCGCAGTTCTAGAACCACTGTTACAATGTATTATTCGAGAAATAAACTAACCTTTCAATGAACATTGATTTTTTTGCTGCCTAACTAAAATTAAACCTTTCTTGTTTGGCTCAAGTTGGCTTATGAATTTGACACCATTGTTTTAGACCTTATATTAAGAATGTAATTGTATTTAAGCCAAGCTCATTTGTCATTCAAATCAAAGTCTTAACCATTTACCTCAGTTTGGCTTGAATTAACGTCACTTTTAGGATAATAAAAGGACTAATGGCCCTATTCCTTGTAATTTTGCGCCACACCACATCACGCTAGGACTTTCGTGCAGCTTTATTTTTGATTAGAGTAATTAGACTTTGAATGATCAAAGGACTTAAAGGACCATTAGTGTATATACTCACTTGCAGTGTTCTAAGCGCACGGACTGCGGGAATTGTTCTGTGTTGAGAACCACCTTCCACCTTCCAGCCCAGTTGCGGGCCCACCCTATGCGCATAGTGAACACATCTGTCTCGCAGGCCCAGGTGCCTCTCTCGGAGGGGAAGTTGTACCGGTAACTGACGTTGCCACCCACAGCTACTTCTACGGGTAGGGGTTGCATCTCCTGGTACATGCGATAGATCTCTCCCTGATAACGCTGGACGACACCCCGGACCATGTCCCTGGGAGGAAAAATATAAAGCGATGAACATGTGGCACATACCGTTTATCAATGAAAATTAATTGAACTAAATTTCATATGCATTAAGATTGGGGTTTTCAACACTTAACGTTCGAGGGACATATCAATAAATACATAATGATCCGAGGGCCACATTAATAAATTTACAATGATCCGTGGGCTACATTAATAAATTTACAATGATCCTCGGGCCATATTAATAAATTTCAGAATGATTCGTGGACCACACGATTAATAAAAAATATTCAGAAAATTTTAATAAGAAAGGGAGGTTTATTTTACAAGAATACGACTGATACTAACGGAAGAGAAAACGCGTTACAGATTTATACATTTATATCGGTATCAAAAACATTAAACGGAAGTAGAAATAAAATACTTTGCGTGGTAAAGATAAAAGTCTAACTTTTCTTTTGAAAACTTCTGATATTTTATATATATAGTCAGAGATTTCTTATATTTTAAATTATTTAAAATACAATGAAATTTTTGAAACATTAATATAGTTTTTAGAAAGTTTTATCTCAAATGGATACAAGAATATCAATCAAGTGTTTTAATCATCAAGAATAACAGAAAAAAGGGGCGTTTTTTTACGACAAAAAGAAAAACAAGCAATTTTTTCGGAAATTTTCTGATTCAAATGAAGGGCCACTAAAATGCCTTCAACGGGGCATTCATGGCCCACGGGCCACAGGTTTTAGAATCCCTACATTAAGGAGCACCGTATTTTGTATACTACTTTTTTAATTCCTACTATTAGCTCAAAATCTCTATTTATTTATCTTGGTGGGGAATTTTCAATCGTTAATACAATACATTTTAAAGAACTCAATTGAGCTGAAATTTTATACACATGATTTTATTTTGAATGATAATACAATAATTTAATTATAATTAATAAAAATTAATTGATTAAAACTAATTATTTAAAGAATTACAAATACAGCCACGTTGGCATCCTTTTTGGCGACTTAGCGACATTTTGGCGACTTGTGTCAAAACTTGAAAAGGTTTTTTTCTCACTTTTTAAAGCATTCAATTGAACTGAAATTTTATATACATGATTGTTTTAGATGACAATACGATACTTAAATGATAATTAAAAAAATTAATTACCACTTAATATTGTGATTTCGTAATATGTATATACATATTTATATTAATTGTAACTGTTTAATAAAAAAGTAGCTAAAATAAAACTTTTCTTTCTTGATCTAAATAGTAATTGACTTAAAAAAATTTTTTATATTACTTGTTTTACATATAATTTTATGAAAATGATTACGTGTACCTCATTTGAACACACATGAAATATACAGTACAGAAGAGAAGCACCACTTTTAAACACAAACAAGCCTTCTAAGTTTTTAAAAAATATATATATCAATATTTCAAAATTCTTTTTTTTTTACTACTTCTACAAATTTTATTATTTTTTGAACAATTTTTTTTCTTATATTCTTAGAAGTGCTATTCCCAATCCTGTGCATGGGATTGGTATTACGATGAATACTTTTATATTTGAATCAGATACTATAAAAAACAGTACAAAAAACAATTATATTTAACTTATTGTTGTTTTAACAAATAACTGTTCTTACTAATCATTATTCCATGCGCAGAATCATCGAACAAACACAAAATAAGCAGAAAAAGTTTGAAAATTTGTATTGAATATATATATATATATATATATATATATATATATATATATATACCGTAAAATCCGGCGTATAACGCGCACTTTGGACACAAAAAATAAGATGGATATTTAAGGGTGAGCGTTATACGCCGAGTATAAAAACGATAGCTTTAAAAATAACAAAAGAGATGAGTAAAAAAAATTTATTTCTACATATATCGAAGTACTGTTTATTTAAAAGAAATGACTTGCCCTATGAACTAAAAAGTTGTAGTTCTAAAATTAAACTATTTTTCAAAAGTTTGGGATAGTACATGGAATAAATGACTTCAAAACATAAGGGCAATGTATACTAATATTTCAGATTTTTTTCGTAAAAAAGGGGGTGGGCGTTATACGCCGGATTTTACGGTAAACCCTTTGTGTTTTAACAATGCGATTATCGTAAAAAATAAAAACCTGAGAAAAAGCCATTTTAAGTCCGCAATAAATGCAGACGTCCCTGATCTGGTTTCGGTTTTCTCTTCAACATACTGATAAAACAAGTTAAATAATTAGCAAAATAATGTAGCTAGAGCAAAGAAATTTTGTACACATATTGATCAAAGTTCTGCTATTAAAATGAAGCAATAAGAAAATCGATGTTTCGGTCAATTTGAGAATAATGTGTTCCCATAATAAAACAAAAGGGGAAATAAACTCGTTGTTTCGAAACATAACAAAAAAGGATATAATAATAATTGCAAATGCTTCAATCCATGTTCTTTCCTTTTAATCGATTTAAATACATCTAATATTAGATATAAATTTATGAATATTTCAGTTTCTACTTATTTTTATAAAATTTAAAGCGTTAAAAAGAGGAAACAACGGACATTGGTATGAGAGATAATAGATTTTCTGGTGCTAAAATTTGGATGTAATCGTGGCCGAAAGAATAACATTTATTGGTGATCACATTCTTTTATTGGCGATGAATAGATATATTTTTTAAGGTAACACGTTACATGTAAAATAACCAGATGTTCACAAAATATAGCAGCAGCAAAAATGAGTAAGCGATGCTTACAACGGATAAAAGCATTCTCATTCTCAATCAAAAAGCCTTCAATATATATGAAACAAAGAAATTTCCAAAATGTTCTAAAACCACGCGATTTTAATTTTTGCTCACCGATGGCTCAGATGCTGTAGCTAATGCAATACTGTGTCAGCTCACAACAAAAAGTTGACGACAAGCACTGTTTTGAGAAATAAGTTCGAAGTAAAACCATGGTTCCGTTTAGTGGATAAATCAAAAGAAGCATCCCACGTGATGTCTTAAAGCCGGGTTAAGCATCAAGTCGACCGCTATCGACTGGTGGAACACTAATACGTTTTGCGGAGAAACTCAAGGTACAATCGTCTCTCAACTCAACTCAGTGGTACAATCGTCTATGATGGCCAATGCCTACTGTGCCCATCTCAGTTCTTGTGGCCTTATACACTGAGGTGCATGACCAGATATTCCAGTCAGGTGGTCAGCCTGACGTGAAACTAACACTGTTTAGTTCCCAAGAAAGCCTAGCACTTATTTATAGATCCCTGAAGGGATGAAAGGCTGAGTCGACCTTGCCCAGCCCGAGATTTGAGCCTCGGATCTGTGGCGTGGAATCGTGGTACGTTACCACTCAGCCACTGGGCTTCAACTACCTTCACTAAGACCTAATAATCATTTAATGATACGAAGGTCCAGAAACATTTTAAAAAATGCGGAGGAAAAAAATCGAATCATTAGAGAAAATTTCAAAAGAAAATGCCCTTTGCTATTTGGTGGTTATTTTACGAAGAAAATCATAAAATATTCTTCATTCCGGTAAAAAGTTCACGTAAAGAAATTCATAAAAAAGAGGCTCTTAAAAATAGAGGTCCGATTGCATTATATACCTTCTTTTAGATAATTACATCTACGCCACTGGATGGACAGCAACACCTTGAATAAATTAGAAGTACACCACACCTTAGAAAAGTCTGCCTACCCCTGTCTTAGAGTATTCAGGACCGAAAATGAATTAAGGCACCTGACTAGGTTCGGAGAACAATGTTTCAAATATTTATTTTCAGAAGAATTTTATATTTTAAACGAACATAAATAGGTTTACAGAATTCTAATTATTAAATGAATAACATGTTTTATCCTTTGTTTTTTTAATCATTTTTATTTTAGAAATTTTTTTTAAACAAATAGAAGAGAAACAGTTATAAATAGTTTAGAAATAGTATTAATAAGAATATATTGGACATAATGTAATTTTAATACTATGGATATACTTCTTGATCCATCTGAAGCGTCACAAACTGCAGGGTAAGAAATACTTTAAGGTGGACATTGTAGCGACGTGAGCAAGTAAGATTACTTCAATACTTAGTAGCGAAACAACTGGAACAGCTTTTTGCCAAAAGACATTTTACTCCAAATTAATTAAAAAAACCATTAAATTCAGCGGTAAATTTTTATTCTTCACAGCCTTTCGCTGGAGAAAAGTTCTAGTCCTGTTTAAGGTTTGAGATCTTGACATGATAGGCTATCGGGTGCGGCTGGGGTGCGGTAGCCCAGTGGTCAAGGTATCGGATCATGGCAGGCATGTCATGAGTTCGAGCCCAGTGCCTCTAAAGAGCCGCCATGTAGGGCAGTGATGCACGTTAAATCTGCCAAGAGCTGAAATGTCCTCCTGTTGGTGTGGTGTGGTAGTTAGGAGAGGAGGGAGGTACCAGCTCAGGTGTCGTCCACGTCACTTAACCATGGTTCAAAATTACGTGATCCGTCGCCAAAAGCCCTCATGTAGCTGAACAGTGCGACTTTAATATTCACTCACTCACTCCTCAGGTGCGGCTGTCCCCCCAACCCTTTCAATTTTATCGTCCAAAGTCAATTCCCTCAAATGGTTGCTCCACAAACTCCGGCACTCCATATTTAAGAGGCCATCTCAGTCCTCTCTGGGTCCTTGAGGTGTGGCTGCCCCATCCCACCCCCCGTATTAAAAAATGATGTGGAAGGTAATGCAGAAGATTGAAGATCCTCATTAACTTGAGAGCCGACCCTTTAAACCCCCAAGGCAGGATTCTTGCATGCCTCCAATAATCTGTGATTGGCGAGCGTAGCGGATCTGCACACGGCACTCCTTGTCTTCGTCCCGACTTCAATGGTTCTTTGAGACAATAGGCCAGCGCAACTGAAATCAACTCCATCGCCTAACCTCATATACCGTATGGAGGGTCTATAAAGAGACCTGTCACTTTGACACTGAGGGCACCCTCCGGGGTATGTCCTTATGACAACAGAGCAACATTCCTTTTCATTCAAATAGTTTACGGTCCCTATGTGCAAAGAGGACCTAACAATGGATACTGTTCACAGGAATGTCCTTTCTATAGATCGTGATATCCGAACGTCATCTAAGGGTCGCAGAGGTAGGAGGTATGCTTTCAATATAGTCACCTTCAGAATCGGCGAAACACCTGTTTTGCCCTGGCATGAGAGAAGAATACACGGTCTCTTTTGGAAGAATACAATGCCCCATCTGGGCATTCCGGTCACCCTGTACATCAAACTTGAAGAGTATTATCGGGAAGTCTTCGTTTAATTAGTCAAAGCATAAAGGGTGTTTTTTTGAGAGGTATAGAACTTTAAATTGCAATAAAACAACGATGTATTATTCGATTGACATGAATTTTTTATTTGAAAGATAATCTTGTGGCATTACATTTTAAATATGATTTCTGGCATAGGACTGCCACGGCTGGCTCGGATGTAGTCCAATCTGGACGTCCAATTTTCGATGACTTTTTCCAACGTTTGTGGCCGTATATCGGCAATAACACGGCGAATGTTATCTTCCAAATGGTCAAGCGTTTGTGGCCTATCCGCATAGACCAATGACTTTACATAGCCCCACAAAAAATAGTCTATCGGTGTTAAATCACAAGATCTTGGAGGCCAATTCACAGGTCCAAAACGGGAAATTAGGCGGTCACCAAACGTGTCTTTCAATAAATCGATTGTGGCACGAGCTGTGTGACATGTTGCGCCGTCTTGTTGGAACAACAGCTCCTGGACATCATGATTGTTCAATTCAGGAATGAAAAAGTTAGTAATCATGGCTCTATACCGATCACCATTGACTGTAACGTTGTGGCCTTCATCGTTTTTGAAGAAGGATTCCACCAGCCCATAAAGCGCACCAAACAGTCAGTTTTTCTGGATGTAACGGTGTTTCGACATACACTTGTGGAGTAGCTTCACTCCAAATGCGGCAGTTTTGTTTGTTGACGTAGCCATTCAACCATAAGTGTGCTTCATCGCTAAACAAAATTCGCTTATGAAAATCGACCATTATTTTCGAAATAAAATTGCACAGTTTGAAAGCGTTGTTCAGGTGTGAGTCTATTCATGATGAATTGCCAAACCAAACTGAGAATAAATCACTTGACAGCTGTTAAATCGGTCGCCATCTTGGAAAGTAATGCCAACTTAAACTTCTATACCTGAAAAAAAAACACTCTGTATTTTATAAGCTTTCAAATTTGACGTTAAAGACTTTTCGTCAAAATTACATTATGTTCTAAGCCAAGGGTGGCCAACCCAAATAACCTCGCGGGCCACTTCGGAAGAACTTTACAATCCAGAGGACCGCATATAAAAATGTATATCTTTATGTTAGATTTGGATCCATTACAAACATTTGTTGGAGTGAAAATTTAAAACAGACTGATATGTCATTATTGTTTTCATTGCTTTTCTTGTATACAAACATAGACAACATAATAATAATAATGCAATGATCAAATAATATTTAATTGATTTAATCAGTGAGATATCTGTTTCTCAATCCCTTCACTTAGGTTTTGCAAGTGTCGATATCAATCCATGTGTATTTGCGTATCGTAATTGATGTTGCATATTTTCGTGCTTTAATTTTGAGCACAATTTATTTTTGATAAATTTCAATTTAGAAAAAAAAGAGATTCAAGTAACAGAAGCAACGTGATATAATAACAACACAGTTATAGGATTTCTTTTTTACAAAAAAAAAATCTTTAAACAAAAATATTGTATTGTAAAGAATCTCGCGGGCCGCAAAACTATTCAAGGGGGGCCACATGTGGCCCCTGGGCCGCGGGTTGGACACCCCTGTTCTAAGCTAAAAATGAAAGCCCTCGTGTAGCTGAACAGTGCGACGTTAATATTCAATAAATCAATCAATCAATCTAAGCTAAAAATGACTGTAAAATGTGATTAAGTATAACTATTTTAAATCATGCGGTTTGTTACATTCTAAAGGACTTATAACATAATTTATACAAATTTTATTGAATTTTATCGGGTGGTATTGGAGGTATCCCATTTTTCCTGCAGAAATTGTCATGAGCATTTCATTTTTTCAAAAATGCATTTAAAAGTATTATTTTAAGTTAGATAAAGTAAAAATTAGAAAAACAACTTAAAATCCTCGAGTTTTTTTATATATATTATTCACACATTTTGTATATATATATATTATACTTATATTTCTTTTTTTTTTCTAATGTGACCCTAACATCTAACACCTAAAAACACCTTTGCAACCTATAGAAAATTCTCTTAAAGGAATTGATACAGAGAATTATTACACACACAAACACCACAGTTCTTTTTAATTCCTACTATTAGAACCATTAGTTCATATATATATATATATATATATATATATATATATATATATATATATATATATATATATATCTTGTTCATATTTTCAAACTTTAATAAAATACTTTTTATTCATCCACTTCAAATCAAATACATTTTTTAAAGCTTGTAGTGTATGACACTTGATATTTATACAATTTTTTCAAACATATATATTAATTCATTAATTAAATTTAAATAATTAATTTTAGTTTAACAAATATATTTCAGTCGATATTACTTCTCTAAAGGACAGCACCATTGGATAAAACAGCTTTTGTTAAATTTGTGATTAAGATTTAATTTAAAAGTTAAAACTCTCTTTTAATGTTAATTTAAAAGCCGTTTCGCCATTTAATATTACGATTCTGTAAAATGTATACTTAATAGTGTGATTCTGTCATATGTATATACATATTTATATTAATTGTAATTGTTTAATTAAAGAATAACTAAAATAAAAATTTTCTTTATTGATCTAAGTAGGAATTGACTTTGAACATTTTTTTATGTTTCTTGTTTTTCAGTCTTTGAAATCAAGTTTAGAGTCTGCGAGAAGGAAATAGTATTAACCATTGAAAACTGAACAATATATTGTCATTGTCTGTGAAGGAGATAACCTTAGATTTTGTCCTCTATTGCTGTCGATCAATCTCCATATTGGGGACAGAATGCTTCACCACTCCCAAAATGATGATGAACATTTCCAAAGGAAGCTAGAAATTCAAGGATGATGCAAAGAAAAAAGAAATGACTATAGAGTGTAACTCAAAAAAATCGCATTAAAAACTTAAATGCTTTTTATTTGAATATTTAGAGGCTGCATCTGAAATGATATCTGTGGCAAATGTTGAAACAGTTCTTCTTGATCACCTTGTGCATTATTTGAAAATCATCTTCGGGGAAATCAGGTCATCTCTGAGTGATATTTAATTTAATTTATTCTTTGGTTAAAATAAATGGTAGTTGAGCTTCATTTTGAAGGACTGAATATTTTTCTTTCCGTAATGCCTTCGATTTCGGAAAGATTTATGACACAGGTTCGTGTCATAAATAGGATGAGAATGGGGTGGACTGTAATTTAAATCCTTCATCTCAAAATGGAGACCGCTCTCATTGGTACAGAATGAAATGAGAAGTTTCGGTAAAAAGACCATGAGCAAAAGTAATAATTAAAAAATGAGATGCTGAACAATTATAGCGAAAAAAATATAGAAAGCTTGATTTCGTTCTGAGTTAATGCACTAGTTTCAAAATTTTTCCCATTGATTGTTTTTGATGCAATGCAGACTTTTAATTCACGTGATATTTTTACCGATTGTATTTTTTTAGCTCGTGAATTATTCTTCCAATGATTGTCGTTCTTCAAGAAATTGAATAGACTTCGTTTGTTTTGTACCGTGATGTTACTGCGATCTATCGGTAAGTCTCAGGAAATCGAGGTTTTGGTGTAGAACTGAGTTTTTCAATTCCTGTTATTATATATATCTTGTCCAAATTTTCAATCGTTCATAAAATACATTTTAAAGCGCTCAGTTGAGCTGAAATTTCTATACACGATTATTTTGGGTGATAACACGATAATTCAATTATAATTAATTAAAATTAATTGACTGAAACTAATTATTTAAAGAATTGCAGATACATTGTGTCACGTTGGCTTTATTTTTAGCGACTTGGGTCAAAACTTAAAAAAAGATTTTTTTTTCTCACGTTTTAAAGCAGGGGTGTCCAACCCGCGGCCCGGGGACCGCATGTTGCTCGCCTTGAGTAATTTTGTGGCCCGCGTTTCATTACAACTTTATAAAAGGCGACTATTTTGTACAATATTTTGTTTTTAGAGGTTTTTTTTAAAAAAAAATAAATCCTATAACTGTTTCTATTTCATCCCGTTGCTTCTGCTATTGCGAATTTTTTGTTTTTTTACGAAATTGAAATTTATCATACAAAAATAGTGCTCAAACATAACGGATGCAAACCTTCAAAATAAAATATGGTGCATAAATACATGCATTGAGATCGACTTGCAAATCAAAATGTTAAGTGAAAAAGTTAAGAAACAAATATCTCACTAATTAAATAAATTGAACATTATTTGATCTTTGCATTATTATTATCATCATATTATCTTTGTATACATGAAAATCAATGAAAACAGTAATAATATATCAATGTGTTTTAAATTTTGACTCCAATAAAAGTTTGTAAAGGCTCCAAATCGAATATAAAGATATATATGACAGAAATTAGTATATCAAAAACAAGAAATAATAGATAATGAACATAGCAAGCAATAACGTAATAAAAATATAAAAGCTAAACATGAAGATGGAATTTATAGAAAAATACAAAAAAAAAGGAACTACAAAAAAGAACCTAGCGAGTCAGAAAGCAATTTCGGACTTAGGACCGAATAAGGGGGTTAAACTAGTTTGAAGGCGCCAACTTTCCCCATTTGCAACTCGGTAGGAAAAACTAAATAAAATAAACAAAAATTCAAAGTATATATAAAAAAATTCAAAGTATATATAAAAAAAATTCAAAGTATATAAAAACTCACAAAATGCATGATAAAACCACTGAGACTACTATTCTGCAACAAATTATGTCCAAATTCTTAAAGCAGAAAAATCCCCAAAAAATTATGTAAGAATAGTAGAAAAATCCTAAAAAATTACGTAAGAAAAATATTTTTCAAAAAAGAATTTAACAAAATTTCTTTACTCACAGAGCTTTTTCCAAGAGAATCAAGAACTTGAAATTCATGAAAAGCAAATGTTCACCGAGTTAAGAAACCTGAATATACATAAACGCATTAAAAACGCATAAACGCATTAAAAACGCATAAACGCATCTTTTAAACTAGCCTGCAAAGATAGATACCAAGAGAGATGACAATCAAATTTGGTAGGCTTTGGATTGGTTGATTGTCAAAAATGTGTAAGATGATATATATATATGTGTGTGTGTGTGTGTATCTTTATATTCGATTTATATATATATCTTTATATTTAGAGAGTTGCTATTCGGTTTTCATGGTTTTTTATTATTACATGTAAGATTTTATCCTAATTTTTTCTATAGAAAATTTTCTTAATATTCCTCTCCTTGAGAGATATATTATTATTCTCTTTTCATAATTTCATTTTACTATATTGTCAGGTTTATCATCCACGTGTTAGAAATAGGCTTAACTTTTCAACATGGCTATATTTATCTTTTTTCCATTATGTCGAAAATTTCTGCTGTATGGGGAAGGTGGATCCATAAAGCATTGTTTAACCCTATGTCGATTGCCTAATTCAGCGACAGCTTTAGAAATCATAATAGGTCTCCAGTTTAGTCCAAAAACTTTTTTTGTATCTACATTTGTTGTGTCTCATGAACTCCAATTTCTTTTTTCTTTGGCATTGTAAGTCTTAGAACTTTTTCACTTTTATTTTATTATACTATATATATGTTATATGCTTCCGCGGGATTATAATGTTTTTCCGAAGTGGCCCTCGAGGTCATTTGGGTTGGCCGCCCCTGTTGTAAAGCATTCAGTTGAACTAAAATTTTATATACACGATTATTTTGAATGACAATACGATACTTTAAAGATAATTAATAAAAACTAATTACCACTTAAAGGTGTGATTCTGTCATATGCATATACATATTTATATTAATTGTAACTATTTAATAAAAAGAAATTAAAATAAAATTTTTCTTTGTTGATTAAAGTAGGGATTGATTAAATTTTTTCTTTTATATTAGTTGTTAAAATAATCACTTAAAAGAGTGGTAAGTATTTCTTACATAGGATAATCGTGGTCGTGAAGGCAATAGTCCCTTTTCCTTGCACAGGCAGGCCTGTCGGCTGGCAACTGGTTGAGGTAAGTGCTATCTAGACGACTGCTGGTGGGACGGAACGGGTCCTGCTTCTGTGGTAAGGGCTCAGGCAATTGGGGACCCAAAGGAGGAGCACCGTAGCGACTGTCCCGCCTCGTGTCATAGTGACCCTTCGTCAGTGAAGTAGGATAACCACCCCGAGCACCCCAATATCCTCCAGGATGTGATGTTGTGACATAGTTGGCAGAGCAGATAGAGGACAAAAATGTTGAAATGGTGAACGTTACCCAAACCTATGAAACAAAAGGACATTCATGATGTTTACTTTATGCATTTGTATGTTAGTTTTTCATGGAGTAGAAATATTGAATTTTTTCACTTATTTAATCTAAATTTGTATTAAGTTACATAACATAAAATTTTCGATATCCCATTTCTTAAACTATTTATTTTTTATGATAATGTATTACGGCTTTGTATACGATTAAACGTCAGAAAGAAACTTAGAAGCGGGTTTAAATCAACATTATAAAAATTTCACAGAATAAAAGTATATGGTTTATATATATGCTTAATTGTTTTTCATACTATTTTAATTGCACGAAATATTTGAGAAATTATTTTGCTCATTATATATATATATATATATATATATATATATATATTTTTAATAAGATGTACTCGTAACATCAACTTTTAAAACATACATTTTATAAACAAGAATCTTCAAAAAATTTGCACATGTGAAAATTAAATATTGAAATTACAGTTTTGATTGCAAATTTCTTTTCTTATTACAAGATATCAATATTTCCAAACCTTCTTTTTAGCTTAAAGATGAAAATATCTTATACATGAAGTTTTTACTTAGGCTACATGGTAGCTTTTTCAAAAAAATTATTTGAAGACAGTAATAGTAAGAATAATATATGTTTTAAATTCAGATTATATTACTAAGTTGATTCTGCAATTAAAAATTGAATTTGACCAGCCATTACTTTAAAATGGTAAAAAAAATAAGAATTTTTGAAGTTTTTTGAAACTTTTATAAAATACTCTTTTTAAATTTTTTAGTCATTTTAAGTTTTCTTAGATTATGGCGAACAAAAGTTAGTATGGATTTGGAAATCTGTGTGTTCTCTTGTTGATTTTTAATAATAATTTTTCTGGCTAAACCTGGAAACAACACGAAAATTAAAAAAGTATTAACTTTAGCATTTTTTAAAAAATTAAGTGAAGATCTCAGATTTATATGTAAATCCATTGTAACTATTATAGAACATACGTTTGGGAGTATCTACAAAAAATTTCAAGCCTATATCTTAAACAGAAAAAATAAGTCTTAGTAATTAGAAAACACCTGCATCTTCCAAATTAAAAGTTTGAGAAAAACGCATGTAAAGTTTGTAAAGGCATTAAACAAAAATCTATAGTGCCCGTGAAGCTCTAATCTTTTAATATGTTTTTTCCAACTTATGATTAGTATCAAAACACTACTTCAACTAATTATGACTGAAAACATTTCTTTCAATCAAAATATATTTTGGTATAATATTGGGGTAGTGATTGTTAAAACAATAGGTTTTATTCAGACTAATCATAACAAAATACTTTCACTAAAGTTTTGAAAAATAAAGCATTTAAGTACAAAATAATAATGATACTAACTAAAGCTAAAAATCACCAGGTTCGTACATACAATTTAACTATTTTAGTTTTAAATCGGGGAAGTTAAGTAAGTTTTACAGTCCCTCAACAAGAACTCAAACAACATAATTTAATAAATACTACTATAATGTAGTTTGGCACATCATGGAAATATTTAGTTTTATTTGCAATACTTGTATTCGGAAGTCTTATTGCAGTATCAGTGAAGGGTTAGTTTTTAGTTGCATCATTTTCAGTAGTATTCTATCTCTTCCAAATATTGTTTCTCATAGCAATCTGAAAGAATTTTGGCCGTGGCATTTTTTCAACAGGAAAAAAATAATGAAAAAGGTTCTAAGTTATATAAACAATTTTTTAAAACAAAAATTGGCCTGTAAAGGAATGTTAATTAAGTAACTATGAGAACTCAAAAAATTCAAAACATAATCAAGCAGAAATGATTTTAGTAATGAAAATTGAAATTAATAATCATTTCACACTGAAAAAATTGATTTGCTGCAAAATATTTTTAATTAATTCAATTTAAGAGTGGAAAAATGCTTTCAAATGAAACCGAAACCAAAAAACATAAGCTCAGAAAACTTCAAATATCTTAAAACTTAATTTGTTAATAGGTCTGAACTTTGTGGTGGCAAGCTTCCCAATGATATGGATCACAAGAAAATGCACACACACAAAAAAAAATCTGGTATTTTTAAAATTTGTAGGGTATTGTGTAGCCTTAAAAAAGCAACGGCGATAAAAAAAGAAAGAGGGTAAGTATGTTTATTTAAGTTAACATAAAATTCTGAGAAATCAAAAAATGTCAAGTTTATTAAGTTCTGTAGCAAAGGAATTATTAATTTATGTTGATGAATGACAAAGAATATATTAGATAAATAAGGCTTAACAAATAATAAATTATGTAAATTCAGCTTCTTTGATACAGCATATACCTAGAAAAATTATTTATTAATATATAAAAACTAGCAAATAGAACTACATTATTTTTGAAATCAATATTGTGCAAAATTGAATTGTCAAATTCTGAAAACCCTTATAAATAATTCCGAGAGAATAGCTATAAAAAGATTTGATTATACATAGTTTTTTACATTATAACTAATGATATTGATTTCTTGGTTCTTAATACTAAACATGACACTTTTTGTGAAAATTTCAACAGTATAAGGGAATAAAAAAATAACTGAAATTAATTTTACGCACCACTTAAAGAAAGGCTTAAATAAAAGAGTAAATTTAGACGAAAACTTATATAACCAAACCAATACCAAAAAACAATATCTTGCGCAGTTGCCACGAGCAACAATGAGATGTTATAATCGTCGTCGCATCAAATCAGCCAGATTCTGACTGTCATACAGAGGAATAGCATTTCACACATAAGGCCTCTTTCTGATGAACAGTAGTCTCTATGACTGCAGAACAAATCACTGATCATTATAGTCAAAAACAAAAAGTGTAGGCCGTAAGAGAAGTGGATACTTTCTTGCAGTAAGGACAGCTATGCATTCCAAGAAACATGTGGATGACCATTGTCTTGCTGAGGTACAGCTTCGGGAATACATTGTAAAAAAGATAGGGCAACCTCAATAACTTTCCTGATGTGGCATCCACTGCTCAGGGCGATCACAGTTTGGAGCCCGTGGGATTTTCCATTCTGTCCAATAGCTGCCTAGACCATCAGTTCTTAAACTGTGGTTCGCGGAACCCTGGAGATTCCCAGAGCCTTTCTAGAGAGTCCGCCAAGATCTCTCATTTAATGTTAAGAGATTTCCTTCTTTTACAGATTCTGAAAGGCCTCGAGTAAAAGTTGAAAAAGGTGTGTAATCCTACTCTAAATCACTAAATTGTCCCCAATGAAAAAAAACTCTATACGGACTTGTATTTCGATCAAGAATATTCAGTATTTTTATTGTTTGCAACTACATAGCTATTACTCTACAATACAATATTTTTTAAAAAATAGTAGAAACACATGTGTAAACACAAGTAGCAGAAGCAATCTCAGAATTATTGAGGAACCTTTAAATCACTCAGCCATGTGTTGGGTCGGGGACGGGTATTCAAAATCTTGGGGGTCCACGATGTTAGGCTGATACATAAAGGGGGGCCGAGGCGAATGGAAGTTTAAGAATCGTTGCCCTAGAATTCATTCAGTATGACGCTGAATTAGGCATAACGAGAGAAGTTCAACTCCATAATGTCTTACTATAGTACGCGTCCATTATTATAATCTTGACCAGGAGCCGGTAACCTTTTAGCTGTGGCTTGCCAAACCAATCTACCAATAGGATTCAGCGTGCCACACAGTGGGACATGTTTGAAACCATTCGATTTCTGCAATAATGCATGAAGAGTCAGGGAATAGAAGTCAAGAATATAGATATATTTACCGTTTTATTATATATTAATCTTCCATCATTTAAATATATTTTTTTACATAAAAATAAGCAGTATAAAACCTAACTATTTCTTCAACATAAAAAATATATAAATTGTACATATGTTATGTATTTTTAAATATATTTATATTAAAATAAGAAATATTGACAACATAAAATATAAGTATTTCCCCTCATATTATAGTTAAATCAAAAGATGAATAAAAATTTTAATGTGAACTTAGTGATTGCGCCGCTCTGTTTCTATATTCCAAAATCAGGGGTATAATTTAAGACTTTCAATTTAATACGATTCTGAGCTTTTAGTTGTTAAACAATTTCTTTGCAGACATGAAATATTTTTCACAGGAGAAAAGAATTTTTACTTAGATATGCAGAACCCATAGCGAAAAGCACAGTACATGCAATTTTCTTTCTTCAAACAATGAAGTCTCTCCAGCAATGACATTCAACAATTTACAAAACAGCTGTAAAGTTACCTCTAGAATTATCTTTCATATTTTTTCATATAATTTCTTAAATGTCCATAATTCTGAGGATGTTTGTCAAGAAGGTCCATTAAAAATTTATTAGCTTCCAAACACTCAAAAATTGACAAATTTGTCGAGTAGTGCAGAGTGCCACTGAGAATTGTATCGCGTGCCATAGGTTTCCAACCTCTAGTCTAGACTGTAGCGAGACTCTCATCAGAGAATAAGACTTATTATCTTATTATCAGTCGACAAGTCAACGGCTGTGTTGTCGAATGTATTGTACAATGAGGTGTCAAAGGTTCGGTCTCAAAGGAATCTTGAGTAGATGAATCCTTGCATGTAACCTATGGCGCAGAAGTCTACGAACCATGGAAAAAACAATGACGCATTTGAGACGTTCTTCAATGTTATGCCAAAGTACGGGAGGATATCGTATGGGCAATTATCGTCCGACAGATGTATTCATTGTTCCATGGTGACGGCATATTGCCAGACCCATTTCTGAGTTTCGAACTGCCTGGTTCTCCAAGTCCCATCTCTTATGTGGTTTGGTATATGTGGACTGAGGGAATGAGATGCAAGCCAAATCTGTTGAAGTCCTTCCGTGGACGTGGAGAAGCTTAGATTTCGTCCTCGATTCTTGGCTAAGGCTCAAAATTGAGAGGTTCATGGCCAATAGCACAGCCCTTATAGTGCGAAATCATTCATTCACTCACGTATATGGCATTTTTAGATTTTATGAAACGAAAAGAAGCTGGTCGGAGTCAGATGTGGGCCATAAGGGAGTTGGAACAATGTTTTGTTCGTCTCCAATGTCTTGTCTATCATCTTTGAGTTTTTTGTGCCGCTCAAAAACACGCGTTTTGCATATGGCGTTGCAAACTGGCTTTGTATTTTGGATATGGCAGCTTTCACAAATAATATCTGTAGTATTCGTTGCAGGTTCTCGTTCAATTTAACGCAAAATTTAATGACACAAAGCTGCTCTAAGATTGTCTGCAATTTTTCTTCCGACGCGAGTAATGAGTGTTTTTTCATTTAGGGTACACACCCCCAACGAATGAAGGAAAATGATGCGGTTCTTCTAGATCGCGTCACCATAGAGATTAACCCTTTTCCATTAGTCGGAAAAAAACAATCTCAATACTTTTTAGAAAACTCTCTCTGTATATATACGTATAACTTAATCATTCAGTTTCTGTAAGAGGTAAATTGTTTTTTTAAATAAATTATTAAAATATTATCGTAATTATTGAGAATATTTAAGAACAAAGAAAAAAAAATGCAAATCACGAAATCTTTTCTTAACGTGATGGAAAATCAAATCAATTTCCTTTTTTTACTAAGCATGTTAGAATTTGGATTACTTACTATTAAACATTTCTTTTTTTTACAAATGTATTATCTGTTTTAAACATTTTGTGTTACTTAAGTTGAATTTTAAATTATAAATTTGATGTCTTTACAGATTTGAAATATTTGGTTAATTTAGTAACGTGAGTTTTACAATAGACTTCCTTCTCTCTCTTAGGATGTAATATTCTTAAAATAGCTTATAAAGTTGGCTTAAATTGTAGGGTTATCAGGGGGTGAGAGAGATAACTTTGACTTGAGGACTAAAAATATAAACAATTTTCGATTAGATGTAATTTTTCGAGGTTAAAAAGTTTCACGTTGTGCATGATATTTTCTAAAATATAAGCTCTAATTATTAGAAATAAGTTTATTTATAAAGTTAAATATTTCCTCATTACACTGTAGCCTTTTTATGTAAATAAAATATTAAATAATTTAATATTTTTCAAATTTTTGGAAATAAAAAATATAATAATACTAAAATTTGGTAGGGTTTATAAAGATTACAATACATTTTATAATTCCATAAAGTTTATGCATCAAAAGCTGCTATTTTAAAAAGTATCATATGTGCAACGTAAAATTTATTTAAACTTTTTTACAGAAATGTTTCTTATTTTCATGTGCCGATAAATTTTAAAATTATTATTATGTATTTTAAACATTTTACACTTTTTGAAACCACATTTCTTTATAAATAAAATGTAAAAGAATCGAATTTTATTTCATTTTAACCTCAAAGAATTATATTCAGCCGAAGTTTGTTTATATTTTCAGCCCTCGAGACACCTTAAACATTATTCAGAGAGAGAGAGAGAGTTCTTAGCTAAAGTACATAAGCATTATTTTTTGATATTTATCATCTATATATTTCAAGGTTGTTTTCGGTTAATGTGAAATAATAGGACCGAAATTTTTTCGGAATATTTGTTCGGATATAAAAGTATTCAAACATTATGCTATATTCTGGCCTCACTGACCTGTAGAGCAGTATTCCCCCACCTTTTTATCGCCGCGGACCGGTCAATGTTTGTTAATTTTACCGCGGCCCGCTGAGAGGGAGGACGTTGATAGTTTATATTTTAGACTGTTTTAATTTAATAATTTAATTTAATTGTATTTAATCGTGACTTTAGAATAAAATATAACTACACCAAAATGAATACAAAGTGATTTAATAAGGAATATTAAGTGATTTTCATAAAAAGTAGTCAAAATCCAAGAAAAATATACCACAGTAAATAAAAAAGAAATAATTCAGTGTTTCTCGTGCTGACCGGTAGTATTTGATCCACGGACCGGTACCGGTCCCCGGACTGGGGTTGTAGACTACTCTGTAGGGAATTATTTATTTTATCATACTACTAATTTTTATCCGAGTTGACACATTTTTTCTTTTATAAAATGGGTTTCGCATTTCTTTCTCCTATACCGTAATGCTATAAATGAGCTATCCATTTACATGTCAAAAGGAAAAACGAGATATTTATGAGAAATTTTGAAATTTTAAAAATACTATATCATACACAAATGCATGAGTTACACTATCACAAATTTTTTACAAATTGAGGAATTTTTTCTGTCTGAACTTGTGCACCACGTTAAGTTTACACTCTTGTACATACGGCGAAAATAGCCTTAAAAGGAAAATAGTTATGAAAGAAACTCTAAAATAATCACTTAAAAATAAACCAAAATAAACTGACTTTTACATACGTCTTTTACACATCAAAATTACTCTAAACTTTTAATTTTACAACGAATGAATATCTTACCATGATTGCAAGCACAGAGAGATTTTAACGAAGAAGGTTATTCCAAAAGATGGGTAATGAAGTTTTCATCCTAATTGCATCAGTATTTATACGAGGTATCTTCCACACATGGGTTGGTAATGGAGTAACGTAAATAGCCAGGTTGAGTGAAAGGAGACACAAGAGCACCCTAATTGGAAAAGTGGAACACTTGGATCACAATGGTCAGTCAGACATCAGTGGTTCCCAAAGAGATACTCTCCAGAAACATTGTCCGAGAGCAAACTTGACCTCCTTGAGAGCCCATGACCTGTGGGTCTGAGGGTGAGAATGACCGTTTGAAAGAAAGTGCAATGTACGATGCGGTTTTGTATTCACATTTGGAGAAACTAGAAACAAAATCAATGAGGTTGAATTCACTTTCGGCTATTTTTACTGCCCAAAGGGCATCGAACAGAAATAAGGGATCCAATCATTTCCCAAGAAAAAAAACCGAAGAATATATTTATTCATTGGAAATTACCAATGTATAAACTGATTCACAGCTTTTCAAGTGCCTCGTTGTAACTATGCTCAAGTAGGTAAGCAAAACATCAGCTGATACCTTAAAAATAATAAAAGAATTCTTAAACTAAATTCTTTGAGATAACTGAATATAACAGTGTTCTGAAACTTTCAACATTTGCGACCCAATATTCAATCAATTTTTATCGCGCCCCCTCCTTACAATAAGAATAATACTGTACTTTGTCTCTAAGACTACAATACGACTTTAACCTCTTAAGTGCCACCGGCGTATATAAACGTTTTGCTCAGCCAAAGTGTTAATTGCCCCGGACGAATATATACGTCTTTCCAAAGTACGATCTGTTCTGTGCACTGCTATCTATAAAATTATTCAGAAAGCTTTTGAATGCAATGAAAGGACATTGACACTGTTTACGATGGATTTACTTATTTCAGAGGATTTGCTTATATATATATATATATATATATATATATATATATATATTCCTATTCCTTCCCCTCCTCTAATACACTAATACGCCTACGTGGAAAACGGTGCATTGAGGAGCGAATCGCGTAACTTTTAATAGGCAGTGAAGGCATTAATTATAAACCGTACAAATTATTAAGGTAAGTGTTATTTTTGTATGTAATGCTACATATAACAAGCCTATGGGATCAATGGTAGTTATTAAACTGGTTCTTAACTTAGTATTGCTAAATTAATTATAAAATACATTGTGCAATACTTATACATTTATAAGTGTATTATATCAGTTTAAATGTGTATTTATTTCTTATTATGTCAGAATGTACTTTGTTTGTTTACTTTCCGTTCATTAATAATCTTTTAAATAATTTTTTGTTTTCGACTTTTCAATATGCTCACGTTCTCTTGTAGAGTTATCACGCCCCCTGGGGGGGCGTCCCACAGTTTAAGGAATGCTGGAATATAAGGATGAATGCGGGACAGAAAGCGTATTTATTTTTTGCATAAAAAAATTAAATTTGAATTGAATTGAAGAAATTTTAAGGGCCATTTTTATTCTGTTCAATAGTTTTCATCGAATTCATAAAACATATTTGGAAACTATTAGAAATAAAATTATGTTCAATAAGAAAGGCTAGAAAGCAAACGAAAGACATTAAGGATTCAACAATAAATGGTCCTCGATTTGTTTTAAAGCTGATTCTAACAATCAAACACTCAATTTGAATTTAACATGAAGAAAATCATTCAAATAATATATTTGGGTATATGCAGACATTTATAATATCATGATAAAGTAAGTATTTCTGGTAACATACAACAGAGAAATAATATTTCTGCTGATGTAAAAAAAATGCATTTTCTTTGTCAAAGACATCTTTGTAACTTTAAATTTTAAAACATGTAGGCTCCGGTGGCGAAGAGGTTACGTGCCCGCTTTGTAAGACTGGTTGTGGAGTCGATTGATTTTTCGGATACGAAAATCATAGGCACGCATGTCATCTGATTATGTGACATGTAAAAGATCCATTAAGTTTCAATTTGGCTCTGGTACTCTCGAAAAAATTAAATCTGGTCAATATTTAGCTTCCGACGAGAGTTCGGATTGAATTAAATTCAAACGTCCTGATTTTGTAGTGGAAGCCGTCACTAGATGGTAATCAGGGACGTCTTGAGGCATGGACCCAGGGCCTCGCCCTCGATAGGGGCCTGATTTCCGTCTCAACTCCATTTTGATAATATTATGATCCGGATAATTTTAATGTGGTCAAATATTATTCCCGTACATATTCTCCGAAAAACAGGGAATTTCAAACTGCATGTCAATTGGCAAAAGTGGTAATTCTGTATTATAACGTGATGACCATTGTCCATGTCTAGGTCCATGCCTTATACCAAAAATAATCATTCAACTCGTTTAGTAGAAATGCGGCCATCAGTCGAACCGGTTTGGACCTAGGTTTTTGAGATTTTGAGTCGTACACATTTATTTGTTTCAAATTACCGTTTGAACGCGAGTATATGACAATGCATGCTTATATACTGTCTATTTTTAAAAATCTCATGTAGGGCCTACTTTTACATAGGGGCCCAGGGCCTCAAAGAGTCTCAAGACGTCCCTGATGGTGACACCGATTGTTGGGAACTTACCGTTTCTGCTAAGGCTTAGTTGCTAAAATGCAGCTCATTGGAAAAAAATATTAAATGTGAAAAATTATTACAAATGAAACATTTCGTTTGCCATAATTTTTTATAACTGAAAATAAATTCATATGTTTTGAAAATTATATCTTGAAATCACACACATACAAGGTACTTTAAAATTTTTGTTGTTTTTTAAAATTAAACAATTAAATTTTTTTAAAAAACATTTTTAAATTATTAAGAAAATAAACCGGCTATTAGACCTTTTGAATATTACCATGTAGAAATATATGCACTCTGTAATGTTATTATTGCTATATATCAATGAGAGGCACATGTCTTCGTTTTTTTTTGTCTCTGAGTATATGTGCATTTTTTTTATCTACCCTTATTTAAAGCTTTTGAAGCATTTTAACATTCATATATGTATATAAATGATTACACTAATTGTTGAACATATGAATTATTTTGATTACACTTTCACTATTACTTCTTACTTGTCACTAGGGGTTGCAATACCGGTATTTTGATCCATTTGTACAAATTTGTAATACCGGTATTCACAAGTTTAAATACCGTTTTTTCGGTATTTACCAGAAATTTTTAAAATTGTCTACACTATATGTTCAATAATCGACAAAATAGCAAAATAGTATGCGTTTTTGGTTTTGTATCTCTCTAACGGGCGAAATTAATTAGACTGTGAAAATAAAGTTGCATTGTGTACAATTAAGAGAAGTGATAAAATATGTGAATCATGTATTAGGTGCTTGTTTCATAGCACTCTAATAAATACTCAAGTGTGTTGAGTTTTCATTAATTCATTCTTCAGACTTTATCAATATCTACTGGAATTTTTATTCTGCGTGTTCGTTCAACACCGGCGGCAAAGCTATCTCTACACGTTGTACAGAAATGCCACGTTTTCAGTATTTTATACAGTTATGTTGCAGTTAAGCATAATATAATCGATACGACTACACAAGTAAAAATATAAAAACAGAAATATAAATTATGAAGATCATTTTAAAAATTAACAGAAATTAAATGCATTTATATAAAATAAGTTTAACAATTATTATTTAAGTTTAACATTTATTTGAATAGAATTAATTTACTATCTTGCCCATACCACGTTTCGCGGATTCGAAAAACAGTTGACAGGTGCAGCCATCTAGCGAGAGAAAATCTCTACAAAAACTGTCCTTTACACATGCAAGGAGGCGAATCAAAACTGTCATATTACTGCTCGGAACGTTACTGCACACTCGCAGGACTCGTAGTCTGATATTCATATGTGTGAAAACAAGGTTGTAGTCATGAAGAAAGTGCGGAATATTTTGATATTTTTTAAATTGGTGAGTTTGTTATTCACATTGTATTTGCATATCATATTTTAGGGTTAAAATATTTTTCAGGTTCATTATATATATATATTCATAAATAATAACCCATAATAATAAAAAACTTTAAAGAATATAAAAAAAATCTGTTGATAATACTTCGGTTTGGTTTCATTGTTTATATGATAAATAGAATAAGGTGGCACTATGTAAAACCCGTTTAAGAGTTATTAAAGTGAATGGAGGATATAAAGCGGACTCCATACGCATTTAAAAACAAAACATGAAAAAATTTGTTAAAGAGGAAAGAATCTAATTGCGATGAAGATACAAATTTAAGCACAGTTTCTAAGCATAAGCCATTAGGAATTTTAGAATATTTTAGACAAAAAAAAATTGGATAAAATTATAAGTAAAAAGAAGCATTAAATGGTTTACCATTTCGAGTGTTTTGCACTTCTACTGAATTAAGAAAATCACTATCCACCAGAGGTTTTAAAATTTTACTAACATCAATTAATACTATAAGAACTGTTATAAACTACACAGCAACGGTTTTCGTAATTCTTTGAAATTTGAGCTAAAACAACTAAATGTAAAGGGTGAAAAATTTAGTCTGCAATGGATCCATCCGCGATCTTTCAATTAATCTTCATGGCAAATCTTTGGGCTATCAATTCGCGTTATTCACAACCTAGCCCTTCGTAAGAAGAAACTCGTGATATTCAAATTAACCTATATACAGTCGTAGTTTTCTGGCTTGAGTAGTGAGTAGGAGAGGAAATAAGCCAGAAACCACAGGTGAGATTGTTATTGAAGGCATCATATTTGAATGATTGTGATTAAGAGATTTATTAGGTCCACTGAGATTAAATTGATATTAGATTAAATTGGATGATAAGTTTGATCATTTATAAAGTAAGGATCAAGTTTGATAGTCTCCTAATCGTTCGTGTTTTATCGTCGTTGTTCCACTTTCGCGGTTAGCTTCGAGACATTCTCTTACTATTATTAATTGAATTTGTGTCTTTTCATTGTGTGATAAATAAATAGATTGATTAGATCATGTCGAGTGTTTCTTCCCTACCCCCTACATATCTAGGTGCCCAAGAGAAAGGTGCCAACCTCTCACAAGCCTTACATGTGATGAATGGAAGAGTGTAAGAAATAGACGCTACTTAAACATAAATATTCATTCAGAATTTTTTTTTTGAATGTAGGACTTACACATGTCTCGGGAAGTATGCCAGCTGAAAAATCCGAAGAAGGCTTAAATCTAAATTAGCGAAATAAAACTGGCCAATAAAACAAAGAAAAACTCATGTGTTTTTTTCTTTTTCTAAAATTTCTGCTACCGGTATTAAGATCTAAAAAATACCGAATACTGATGTTGAACTTTTGGTCCGGTATTGCAATCTCTACTTGTCAAAAAAAATTTACAGCATTGTAATTTTCACTAAAAATTTTAAACATGCTGAATCTCAATCTGAAGTAATTATTTCAATTTTTCTCTTATTTCATTAAAAAAAAGAATGGTAATCATTAAGAAATATTAAATAACCTAGAAATACTGAAATATCCTCAAGATGTGATCTTTTTAGGAAATATTATGAGAGAATGAACTATTAGTGTTTTTATTTTTCATAATAAATGACTTAGTTCGAATATTTTCTTATAAATGAACGGATAAAAAATAAACGAAAGGGCTTCAAAAACTCGTACGAGTAATGCAAGGTTTCAAAATGTATTCATTTATATTAACATTACTAAAAACTTAAATTGAATATCTTAAATAAATAATAGTTTAAAAAAAACTATAAAAAACACCCTTTTATAATTAATCGAACTAAGTTGTAACTTAATCTTTTAGTCGCCATATCTGGAAATTGGATAAGAAATTAGTCGCCAGATGCGGGATGGGATCTGAAAACTGGAAATCGTTAATCCTGATATCCTGATCAGGACAATGGAACAAAATTATTAAATTATTGTATTGTTGTTGGTCCTGGACAAGTGAGCAAAATTTCAAATTAATCTGACCTTTTAAAATGGGTAAAAATTGAGTTCAAAGATTCCGTTACATACAAGTGAAACTTATAAAATGGTGTAAAAAAAGAATGTAATCAAGGCCTTAACTTTTCCTTTAAAAGAAAAAAATAAGGAAGATTTTATGACATGACTTATTTTTGTTTTATTTTCATGTTATATTTTTGAATAATTGGTTATAGTAAGTTTTTGTAGAATTAAAAAAAAAGAGTTCATGCACACACAATTGATTCAATATTTATGTTTGCATTTTATTTTTTTATAATTACCCTCCTATTTCAGGTTAATTATGTTAATTACTGCTTCTTTTGAGCTTTAATTTGATAACTTTGATTTGTAGATTGCTTTGAAATTTCACGCCCCTTGATTTGTTACTTCACTTTCACTTGCGTTTTCCCGTTCTTTTTGTACAAGATTTCAAAATGATGTGATGAAACCGGAAAGATTTAAAATGTTGCTCTTTTACAGCTATTCATTCATATTTTCTTCATTTGACTTTCAACTTTCTTTTTATAGTCAGAAACTAGTCTTAGAAATATCGGAAGCTATTCCCTTTACATTAGAAAAATCTAGTTCCTTTTATATGGTTTGGTTCTGTTGTAATAACACATATACCCTATTTAATCAACTCTAAGCCGTACTATTTTTCCAGGGTTAATGCTACTAAAAATTGGGTGTGGCATAGAATCGAAGACAAAACATTTGTTGGATGGGGGAAATTGAACTTCCGCCCCTTTTAAAAGGAAAACTATAACCGTTCATTCTGGCCACTTGTATCGATGACTTATCCCATTCTGCAGTTTATCTCCAGTATATTCTATACATCGTTGTCTGCTCGTACTTTGAAAATAGTTCCTTTTTTTTGCTTTTTGTATATATTTTCTTTTAATCTCGTAAACATTAAAGATATCGGTAATAACATCAAGACGAGTTCACTATGACGCAAATTAGAAAAGGGAGAAATTTTATGTGTAGAAACAACGGAAGAAATGCAGCGGCCACTGAACATTTGATACGGATGAAACAAATATACGTCGATGGCGTAAGCAAAAAGATATAATTTTTGCTCGTAAATGTTCAACAGTCTTCAATAATTGTTTTACATTCTTTTTTAAAAAGTTGCATGCCACAGAAGACGACATCGTGTGGGAAAGTGGCGACGCCTGCACCAATTCCGAAATCACTTGTGACAATGGGAGAGACGAATCACTTTTGAAACGTGATACTGTGATGATTAGAGTAATTACAGGTTCATGTATGCATTTGAAGTTTTTAATACTTGTAAAATAAATTAAAATTATTTAATTTTTATTAATTTTTTCTCTTCTTAAATATCGGATATCGAGGAATTTTGTACACATTTTTTTAAATCTTTTCCCTAAAACTTGAAGAGAATTTATTTGGGGTGTGGTTTAGATTTGATGACAAAATTTTTTCACAAATACATGTTGGGAATTTGGAGATTCTTAGATTCGAGTAAATACGTTGTATGTCGTGAATTAGAGTGGTGGCTTTATTTAATTAATTGTTGATGACCATATCTAGGTTGTTGATGTAACTGTTGTCAAAGTGAGAAGGTATTCTTCTTATGGAAGATAATCCATTTTCATTTCATTTCGACACTTAATTATGATATACACAAATACAAAGTAGAAGAGGATGAACACAAACGAAGTTAACATGACGTATATGAGAGCAGCAGGAACTTCCAGAACATTCTAGTCTTTGTCTAAAATGTTGCCAACCGGAAGTATACAACTCCCAATTTAATTATTACTCGAAATTAGAAGACGATTAACAGGAATTATTACATATATATCGTTTAATTTTCTACAACCTCTGGTAATAAAGTTCGGTGAATTGTCCTGTAATGTTAACGTAGATGAAATATTAACAAAAGTTACCTTACTGTCCTTTTAACACTTCCCAGAACTATGCACCGCTGAGATCTGCTATACATGTCCTGGAAATTTTGCAAGAATTCTTCTTTTGGGGTAGAGTTCAAAAGCCTCGTCACGTTTCGTTGGATGTCAGGAATTTCGTCAATATAGATAACACGCGTTTTTCTTATCCCTAAATAATGGGCAACGATTTGTCGCACGGATTCACAGTTAACCTGCAGTTTATCAGCTGTCATGCGCACAGTTAACTGACGATCTTTAGTGATTAATTTCCTCACTTTCTCAATGCTTTCTTCACTGAAAGAGGTAGCCAGTCATCCGCAACGGGGTTGTCAGAAACACTTTCTTTATTTTTCGAAAACGGGCGAACCACTTGTCCACACACTTCATAGACAGTGCTTGATCTTCATAAACACGTACCAGCATCGAATAAGTTGCTTTCGGTGTCTTGCCAAGCTTAAAACAAAACTTTAAATTGATCCTTTGTTCGTTTATTTTCCTGCTCTCAATTATGAGCCAACGTACTAAACAAGCACTTTGTAAAACAAGTCTTACACGGAACACAAATAAGAGAGTCTCAACAGTATCATTGCGGGGGCAGATGGTCAACACCTTCCACTATGCATGTGCAGCGTTTTGTTTCGCCAGTGTTGCCAGATCGACCGTTATGACTTCATTCACCGAATTTCACTGTCAGAAGCTGTATATTTACAATAAAAAAGAATCTGTATGAAGGATTCGTGTAAAAAGTAATAAGAAATTGTTATGCAAAATATATTATCAAGACATTTTAAAGCTGTAAATTTCAAGCGCCTAAAGACTTCAACACTATTTTGAAACACGTTTTTTTCTGTTAATTTGAAATGCATGTGAAATGTATACACTTATTCAGTTTTTATAAAAAAATAATTTCAGTTGGCTGAAAACAAGTCGTGTATTCAAATTAGTGTTGAATTGAAGGAAAAGAAATGCCTACATGTATGGAATATGGCTTGAAAACTTAATTGCATATACTTTCATCTTTGTATTTTAATTGTTACAATACTCATCGTTAAAAAAGGATAAAATATTTCCTTTTACGTGGCTAATAAAAGAGACGAATATTTGTAGTACACATAAATGCAAATGAAACATTCAAAAGGTAATTCATGAAAAGGCCAATTAATGGTTAGAATGTTAATGAACTTTTCCGGTATCCCGTAACAAAGGAAGAGGTAGGGTAAAATTGTTTCTAGTGAAACACGAGACCTTGATAATTTTTTAAATTAGTTTGTATTTTGAAATGCGTAATACTTTCAAGGCACGGATTTTTAACTGTTATATTGTCACGGAGTTCGAAAGAAGTACACAGTTCAATTAAACAAACAAACAATTAGATTTATTCTAACGCTGGGAGCTCGATACAACACTGGACTGAGAACATGCCCAACTGGCGATGAACTCTGCTTTTATACACTTCGGAATATTCGAGAAATAACCAGTATGCACTCTAAAGAATGATCTGGATTCATCTAGAACCCAGAGAAACAATACATTAAAAACGGAAACAAAATTCCAGTCTTTTTGATAAATCTGCCGGGGCCGGGATTCGAACCCGAGACCTGAGGAAGTTCAGTCCAACGCTCTGCCAACTCGGCTATCGGGACTTGTAGCAAATTATGCGTGTGGCATTGCTCCTCGAAAAGAAGACAGCGCCCCGCTGTCATTTTGTTCAAGGGTCTTTATTCTGGAACGAGTGATGGGTCCTTTGTATGATTCTTTGGGAGGAATATCCTCGGTTTCGATTTGCTCGGCGGGATCATGGTACGGTTTCATACGCAGTACATGGACAACTTCTCTTAGTTTTCTTTTTCGTGAAGCAGGATCAAAATCTTGTACTTCGTAAGTCACGGCTGATAAACGGCGTAGCACCTGATACGGTCCGAAATACCTTCTTAAGAGTTTTTCGGAGAGACCGACTTTTCTCACTGGAGTATAAATCCATACGAGATCTCCGGGAGCGTAGGATACCATTTGGTGTTTGGAATCGTAACGTCGACGATCTTTGTCTTGAGCTCAGAGTGTGCACTCGGGCTAGCTGTCGTGATTCTTCGGCTCTGGCTGCTATCTTGGTGATGTTATTGTCATCAAAATCGTTAGGACAGAATGGTAGCATTGTATCTAGTGTCGTTTCCGCTTCACGACCATGAAGTAAATAGAACGGCGTAAAACCTGTGGTCTCTTGTTTAGCGGTATTATAAGCGAAGGTTACAAATGGTAGAATTTCATCCCAATTTTTCTGCTCTACATCCACATACATTGACAACATGTCGGCCAAGGTCTTATTGAAGCGCTCCGTCAGTCCATTTGTTTGGGGATGATACGCCGTTGTGAAACGATGATCAATGTTACACAAGTCGACGAGAGAGGAAACAAGTCTGGATCGAAAGACGGCTCCACGATCTGTGATAATTACTCGAGGAGCTCCATGCCTGAGGACAATTTCTTCAAGTAAGAACTTCGCTATTTCGTCGACTTCGGCTGTCGGCAAGGCTTTTGTTATTGCATATCGTGTTGAGTAATCCGTGCAGACTATTATCCATTTGTTTCCATGAGCAGACTTTGAAATCTCCCAAGGAGATCAATTCCAATGCGATGGAAAGGAGCTATAGCTGGAGGATGGGAACTAAACGTCCAGGTGGTCGTTGAGGAACGGATTTTCTCCTTTGGCACTCCCGACAATGCATGACATACCGAACGACATTTCGGTACATTCCCGGCCAGTAAAATCTCTTGCGAATCCTGTCATAAGTTTTCGCGAAACCAAGGTGTCCTGCGGTGGGGGCGTCATGAAAGTGCCTTAGTATGTCTGCTCGTAGATGTTTAGGAATGACTGGCAACCACAACTTTCCATCTGGATCAAAATTCTTCCTGCAAAGGATACCGTCGATAAATCTGAATTCTTCGTTTTTGGATGAGTTGCTCAAAAGTTTTAATTTCGCAAGGTCTTTATCCTTTTTCTGTTCCATCGCAAGGTTCATACTCGTCGTGACTGCTAAAAATTTGTCTGGTGTTTCCGTTTCCTCTTCCACTGGATTTCTCGAAAGAGCGTCGGCGTCACTATGCTTCTTACCGGTTTTATATTTTATGTCAAAATCATGCTCTTGAAGTCGGAGGGCCCATCTGGCAAGCCTTCCTGAAGGATCCTTTAAATTCATGAGCCAGCACAAGGAATGATGGTCAGTTACAACAGTAAAGTGTTTTCCGAATATGTACGGCCGAAATTTGTTGGTAGCCCATACGATGGCAAGACATTCCCTTTCTGTGGTGGAATAATTCTTTTCGGCTTTTGTCAGAGTTCTAGAAGCGTATGCTATAACTTTCTCGACATTATTCTGAATTTGTACTAGGACAGCTCCGATACCGTACCCGCTTGCATCAGTATGGATTTCTGTAGAAGCTCTTTCGTCGTACATCCCCAATACTGGATCCGAAGTAAGTGCTTTCTTAAGACTGTTAAATGCTTCCACCTCTTCAGGACCCCAATGAAACTCCACGCCACTTTTCAGCAACGACTGCAAAGGTTCGGCGAGATAACAGAAACCTTTAATAAATCTTCTAAAGTATGAACAAAAAGGCCAAGAAAACTTCGTATGTCATGTATATTCTTTGGAGTGGGAAAATTTCTTACGGCTTTTATTTTGTCGGGATCGGGACGAACGCCATTACTAGATACAAGATGGCCCAGAATCTTTACTTCTTGGGCAGCAAAAGACACTTCTTTGAATTTAATTTAAGACCAGCTTCCTGAAGACATTTTAGAACAAGTCTTAATCGTATAAGATGGTCTTCAAAAGTTTCTGAGAACACTATTATGTCATCTAGGTAACAAAGACACATAGTCCATTTAAAATGGCGTAGCAAATTGTCCATCATTCTCTCGAAGGTCGCAGGTGCATTACAGAGACCAAACGGCATGACTTTAAACTCGTATAAGCCTTCGGGGGTAATAAATGCCGTCTTTTCACGATCCGCTTCGTCTATTTCTATTTGCCAATAACCAGATCGGAGATCCATGGAAGAAAAGAACTTGGCACCTTTCAGACAGTCGAGCGTATCGTCAATACGAGGCAGAGGATAAACGTCTTTTTTCGTGACGCTATTCAGCTTGCGATAATCGACGCAAAAACGCCAACTACCGTCTTTTTCTTACGAGCACAATGGGTGATGACCAAGGACTTTCAGAGGGTCGGACGATACCTTCATCAAGCATTTTCTGAATCTCTTCATGAATGATGCGTCTTTCAGTCGGCGAGACTCTGTAGGCTCGTTGGTTGATTGGAGCATGATCACCAGTAAAAATCCTGTGTTTCACATTCGTCTTCGCGGCTGTCGACTTGTCGGTCTTCGTGAAAAAGCCCAGAAAATTTCCGAGTAGTTCGGATAGCTTGTTTTTCTCTGTTCGTCACTTAACTCGGGTGACATCATTAACGAACAATTCATCTGTGACTCCGAAGTTTCTTGCTGGTCATCCAAGCAACCCGATGTGTCGGAAATAACACATAGATGCCCTTCATTTAGTGGTTCAGCTTGGCCTATGCACATTCCTCTAGGGATGATTTGGTTTCGAACTGCAGGTTGGTAACCCAGACATCACTTTTCCGTTACGATATGTGGATACCATGGACGGTGTAGCAATATTTTTCTCGAAGAGCAAATGTTTGCTGCCGTCTAGAACTACATTTATGTCTCCTCGGGTTTGATATCCTGATACTGTTATTCTAGTTAAAGAATGCGGCTTAAGTGTATAGTCCCTGGTGGCATACAAATTCCAGGCGTCAGGCGCTGTGGAGTCTCGACAGATGTCTTCTAGAACAAGTTCATTTTGTCCACAGTCTATAACGGCTTGAGACGCCTCTAAAAAAGTCCCATCCTAGGATGACGTCATGGGCTACAATGTGATAAAACAATAAATTCAAAAGGCAGTTCTCGATTGTTTATACGGACACGTAAAACACATTTCCCTATCGGCCGAACAAAAATTTCCATCCGCAACTTTCAGCATAACGCTCTTGGCATCAGCAAACAGAACTTTCTTTAAAAATCGGCGATACTTATCGGATATGACAGAAAACGATGCCCCAGAATCTACTAGAGCACGTATTGGCTTCTTGTCTATTATTACGTCTAGTTGGTTACCAGTCATCTTGGCGGTTGACGGAGGATTTCCAGTACACGCGGCCTCACCTCCCCTTGGAAGGTCGCTCTCCTTAGTTTTCCTCGCTCCTACGGCCTGGCGACTGACTGGATCGGCGATATGGCGACGGGGATCTGTAACGACGTATTGGGGATCGGCCTCTCGTGGGACTTGGCGTAAAAACGGCGAGAAGAGTTTGGTCGGCGTATTTCTTCTTCAGTGCCAACGTCGTCGAAGTTCCGTCGGCGGTTTCGAGAGTTGTCAAAGACAGCCTTTCTATCTCGGCAGTAGCGCATTACATGTCCACAGGACGTCCGCAGTGGAAACAAACAGGTCTGTTGTCAGCCGTTCTCCACACATCTGTTTTTCTTGGTTCAGGTGGGAATTTTCACAACAGGAGCTCTGTATTTCCTGGTTACAGCGGCGTATGTTGGTCGTGGTCTAGTTTCTGTAGGTTTTGTTGACACTGGGGCCAAAACCCCTTTCAACTTCGTCTTGAACGATCTCTTCTAAGGATTGGGGATCGGAGTCCAAAGATTCTTGCGTCTGGTTAACTAGTCGATGGACTTCTTCTCGTACGATTGTGCGAATAAGAGAGACCAAATCAGTCTCATCCGTCAGGGATGCAACCGGTACGACGTTTGGAAGCCTTTCAAATCTCGGTCGACCAACTCTCTTCTGCTTCATATCTTCGATATAGTTGCACCATTTGATAAAACTTGCTGTGTCGTTGATTTCTCTCGTCAACAGGGCCTGATAAATATCCTCAGCAACACCTTCATTAGGTGTGACACTTTTTCGTCTTCTTTCATCAGAGGATTTACCTCTTGGCAAAGTCCTAATACACTTTTGTATGTAGGACTGTGTACTCTCGCCTGAACGCTGGGCTCGGCATTTTAGTTGTTCTTCTGCTCTTCTGGTATATTTTTTACGGTCACCGAAAAGTCCACTTAGTCCATTTTTAAACGCTTCCCAGGAATCTAAGTCTTCGTTGTTGACATACCACTGTCTCGCAGTACCGTCAAGAAAGAAATAAACGTTAGCCAGGCACATCATGTCATCCCACTTGTTAAAGTTGGCTACTCGATCGTACTCTTTTAAGCCATTTGAGAGGGTCTTCCCCGGCGCCCTCGGAAGGTCGATGGGCTCCTCCATTGCTGTAACGAAGGTGTTACTACAGCGGGCTTGGCTTCTTGCTCGGTCGGCATTTTTGTCCTCTTCCTACTATTTTCTTTAACAGTCCGAATTCGGGGATAATCCTCTTAACCGAAGGCTCCTGCGAAGGTTGTCACTATTATCCACGTTTGACGTAGTGTACCCGGCGCCTCCACCAAACTTGTCACGGAGTTCGAAAGAAGTACACAGTTCAATTAAACAAACAAACAATTAGATTTATTCTAACGCTGGGAGCTCGATACAACACTGGACTGAGAACATGCCCAACTGGCGATGAACTCTGCTTTTATACACTTCGGAATATTCGAGAAAATAACCAGTATGCACTCTAAAGAATGATCTGGATTCATCTAGAACCCAGAGAAACAA